>CM030369.1:140026267-140356181 GCA_003604175.2 Clonorchis sinensis
ATTGACATGATGTGGTCTCGTGTTCAATGACTCTCCCAGTGACAACTTCCCAAATAGGGCGTGCACGTATCATGCTAACCAGTCTTTGAATTCTCCTGGAGGTTCGTGAGCCGTGCACTACTGATGACTCCAAATAAGGATAAAACAGCTGTACACTGCTGTTGGACTTGGCCTAGCCCGACTTCGCTTGCAGGCTTGCAGGACGAAACTTCCATTGGACAGTCGAAAGTGACTGGAGTGGTGTTTATTCGGACGAAACTTCGATTGGGCAGTCGAAAGTGACTGGAGTGGTATTTATTTCCTTTTCCAAAGAAATATGGAGGTGCCGGATAGATGCATCGCGTCTTTACCGTAGATATCGCCCCCAGATTTGCGCCATATAAGTAACTTGTTGATTAAATCTGAGAGTATTCTCAGCACCAAACCGAAAAATCAAGTGTTTCCAAGTATGCTAAAACTGTCACAATCTTGAATGGTCATATATATTTTGGAGTCCGGCATGACCGGCCACCTAAATTACCTACAGAACTGTACAGTATAGATATTAGATACGCGGTGATCTCAACTCTGGCACAAATATCCGCGTGTTTACCACGGATTTTCACGAACAATTGCAGTCTTGGGTACATATGTCCAACCAACCTTGACCCACAAAGTCCACGCATTGATTGAGGTGATAAGACTGTGCCATTGTTTTTGCTTGAGGATTATACACCGTTCGATTGTCCCGAGTGCTGTCAGGTTAGCAAACGTAGCCGATTCGTTTAGAAACCAACCAATGTATGGTAGTACTCCAATCAGAAACCATAAGACTCACCTTGTTCTCAGATTTTCGTATGTGAGAACAGACTAGCACCCAACTTGTAGAGCAAGCGTTCTCACCAACAGAATGTGTGTGGCTGAATAGACACTGCGGAATCACCAATCATACTCTAGACCTCAGCTCAGGTCGAACGTGTAGATATGGAAATACAAATGAGCATTTTGTAGACGCTACAGGCATCTTACCTTCGGCAGTGGATAGCTTCCAAATAGGTCTGCTCTAGAATGATTACCATAATAATGACCGGTATATGTCCCTTCTATTCTTCACAACCAGCTCGATCGCCTCATTTAGACAAGTGGCACTAATTCATAGCTTACATCGTCAGCCTAAGCAAGGTTTTCAACGGCACCATGAACCAACACATGCAGAGGTTTGGTGTGCAGTGCATACTTTTGAGAAAAGCGTCAGGATCGTAATCAGGACCGTGTAACATTCAATCCTCTATAGGTAGAACAGTAAATAACTCGAACCACTCTTTCGAATTGCACAGGGTTTGTTGCCTACGCCAATCATGCATGCTCGCTGACATGGTTTTCAAACGCTTTCGGAACACAGCTGGCTGTTACCAGGTTGTGAGTTTGTCAATGAGTCACCAACACTTTCGGGATGTCATAGGATTGGAAGTGCAATCGACAGGGGCTGACTGGATGGGAAGTTCATCTGTGGACAAGAATTTAGCTAGATATGATCAGATTCTGATCAGTGCGACAATTCGGGAAGATTTCATTCTGGCTATTTGGCGTTCACCGTGATAAGAATGATGTGAACTTTTTGCAAATGACCACATCACATTTTACAATACTGAAAACCGGGAACGTTCAACCAGAAAATTCTCTGTAGACTTGTATGTGAGCATTCATTGTAATACCTTCTGCGAAAAGGTAGGCTATCTGAGTATTACTAAATGAGTGTATAGAAGTTTAGGCCACTATAGGTTGCCGTGCAAACCGCGGTCTTAGGTGTATTCCGTAAGATTTCGCGTAAAAAAGGGGAGCGCGATTTGTCACTACTGTGGTGACATAATTGAAACACAAACACCGTGAGGGGTAGGATGTGACGAATACATTAGTCCAGCCCAATATGATAAACGTTTTTCATTGTATGTGTTCCCATGAAACAATATGAATGCCGTGAAATACAAGGTGAACTAGCTTCGTGAAAATGTTGGTGTAGAATACGCTTAAGAACTGACAGCCACAAACAAATTGGGAGTCTTTTGACGTTATACACTTTTCGGTTCCGTTTCGTCTGCCACCATATTTCCCCAGGATTTAACTATCATTTATATTCATATATATGTATATAGATAGGAGAAATGATACGGTCAGACGTCTTTAGACAAAAAATGCGACGCACTTCATTTTGTAGATCGCTGTTTGTGTAACAAATGAGGCAAACAAGCGAGGCAACCGCCAACGTTTCAGGCATCAGAATCATCTGATCAAGCTCACTCGAACTGTATCGAGCAGTGGGTCTTGAATACCACAACGAATAATGCTGATGTATTCTACAGTCTCCGGCGATATTTTCGCTAAACCATCGCATTGCTCTCAGGTTTTATAAGATTGGTGGTTTTCATTACTTGAGATTACATTTCCTCGGTTAGCGTGTCCAATATCTTCGAACGCACCCCGAATGTGTAGCGCCTTTTCCGACTGCCTCACTACCGATTACAGCTACTGACAATGTCAAACTCATTTGGCTGCCTCCGGACATAGCCAAAAAATTCATCATCTAATTTTTCAACTTCCCATATGCCCTTGAACTTCGAACGCGTCTTAGAATTTGCGGTTAGTCTTCAATGTTTGATGGTCATCATTGAATAGGTGCGTTGAGGAACTCTCTTGCAAAACGTCTCATGTATTTTGACCAAATTACCCTTTCCATGTAAATCTTCTCCGACAACCTTCACACGATAATCTAACGGATATCTGAGAGCACCTTTATGGAAATATACAGGCATTTTTGTGTCAAGTGAGTATACCCTTGGAAATGCGGAGCGCCCATCTGATATGCACCATTTGAACAGTGAATCATCGTTAGACCTGCACAGCAGCAACTTATATTCATATCAGGCTACCAGAGAGATTTTATGGAAGGATATATTGAAGACGCAGTAAAAGATGTTGACTGACCAATGACACTCAAACGGTTGATGAGAACTCTTTGAATGTGTAATGTCGTCAGATCATGGATTATGAAATATAACCAGGCAACGCGTGTTTTGCAAACTGATTCAGATACAAACGGATGTTTGACCGGTAACAACATCGAATGTGGCATACCCTCACAGCGTAATCCATTTTGTTTGGCTAAGTCGTCAGCGGTAAAATCGTTCAATCTATAGCGCATTAACTTGAAATGATTCTCTATTTACACCTCGTCTTGACGATATTTGTACCTGGTCAGTTATTCGGAAGGATCGTGTCTTAAATATCGGTAAGCCCGTCAAAAACACACCTGCGTTTGTTTTGCGCCGTTGTTCATAGTTGTTCTCAAATCAGCATTTGCAAACGGAGAAAGGGAGGATAATCAGATTATTTCGTTTCATCACGAGGGCAAAACTCAATAACCTTGGCCATGACGGAAGATCGATCAATGAGGAAAGACACTAACAGCATGATCAGCAATTTCACTCAAACATGCACTGAATGTGTCTTCAAAATTCCACTTAACTGCATGAGGAAAACCGTGGTTAAATTAGAATGCTTTTGCCATGATTATCACGGGAATACAAAATGTCATCGATGTTCACATTCAAGTAATCAATCAGATTTTTTGTTCTGATGTGACCGAGTGTTTTGCCAGAGGCTTTTTTTCTGTATGAAATTCGTCAAAACGTTGACTCATCTAATAACTGGGAATGAATTTAATAATGCAACCTCGTGTCATTTTGAATCACGGACTCATTGTAGCGTTCATACGACCAACCCCAAAGTAAGGAGGACATGGCGTGATGACAACTACTGCATTTTGTTAGATTATTCGAAAGTCATTTGAACAGCAAGATTTTGACTTGAGGAGACTGGCGTTGACTATCCCGAAATCAAGCGAAACGACCCCAGAGGTGGACGGCTTCCTCCTCATTGAGGATAGCAATTTTCAGTTATTAGGACAGTGACCTCACATGTTGATACTTAGTAAGGAAAACAACAACTCAATCACAGTGGGAAAGTGTCACGTTGTTCACTAAAGGTGTTTTGAACCATGGTCCAAGCAATTATACGATTTTGATGCAAGTAGGAAATGCTAGCTTTGGAAATCTCTTGAATGGGAGCCGAATAACTCGAATAGTTTTGACACGCCCTCGGAATGCTATATATGGCTGAATGAATTCCGCTGGCGCTCGTAGTGATTCGGACCGCGTGGTGCAAAGTTCCACATCTGATGTGTCCCAAAGCGTATTGTTTCCTGTGCCTTTTCCAAACCCAGCTGGTTTCCTCAGGCCATACGGGCTACCTCCATGTGGTTTGTTCAACTGATGTCCTCTTCAAACAGCCGGAAGAAGGGCTCCCCAATCTTAGTCATCAATCGAAGCGTGAAAAACGCCAACAAATTTTCATGCAACACATAGTTTTTCAGGGTCTTCTGTAGGGGATTGCCTGGTGTGCGATTTTATTTCGATTGGGCGCTGCACCTCTTCTCGCATACAATCCACTCTTCGATGAGTGTCAAACATGAGTGGATTTCACTCATTGTTTAGGACACTCTTTACGTTTGGAAGTGCGTTCTGCCTGGTCCCGCCGAACTGATCGCTGTATTGTTCAACACTGCGAATATGTGTACATTAGTGAGGGCCTTACTTTTATGTCCCAACCCAACTCAGTTATCAGGGTCGACTAGCGCATTCGTCTCGAATGCTGACACAGAGGGTTTTCGATTAACCTAACCCTCCATTTGGACAATGTGTTTTCTTTCGGTATTTGACGGTATTTGTACCCGAATGGCGTGCACCTAAAATCAGAATACGATCAGGCTTACATGACTCTCATTTTCTTTGCATTCTCCCTTAACGGTCCGCGGAAAATTTGACACTCGTGATGAAAATGATTTTACACCGTTGGATGATTAACTAATCTCCCCGTGATCGTTTGGTATGTCCACACTGGACATCTACTGCTCTCAATGAAATGGACTGTTTCCAATGTGGATCTCACAGAGTTTATGAACAGTCAGTACAGTACAATATAACAATGCTACGTACAACTAGAATAAGCACTCTGAATTTTCAGCAATTTCGCAGGGAATACGAGTTCTATGAATAGACTTTATATTTTCACAATTGCACCTCGCAACATGTCACTATAGGTTTCTACTTTTTCAAACCACATTTTGTAGTTTAACGTGCGCTCTCTAACACATACACACTTTAAGAATGATCGTTGGTTGTGCCTCCACTTTAACCGTACGTCCTAATATTGGAGATCCCATTGGAGTCGCATTTGCCCAGATCGCTGGCGTCACGACGAGACAAACCTGGGTGCCAGGTGCAAATGAGCTTCTCGTTGTTACGTTCACAGATACCAAGGTTACGAGCGAAGTGGGAAGGGACAGTCGACTAAAATTCTTCGATGTATGAGTGAACGAGCATCTGAATGGATCCTCAAAATTGGCGCATATGGAACAATGACAGACATGGACCACATATTGAACTACTGCTTCAACCATCCAGTGAAACACGAGGGAAGCTGCACGCGAGCATTTCGACAAAGCGTACACAGCGCGCAAAGTTGGATAGCTGAGAAATGTGGAAGAACACCCTCAGGTCAGAAACCACCAGAACAGAAATTTCAGCGACCACAAGAAAAAACAACCGGACAAATAGTCCCACATTAGAAATATACCTGAATTCATGGCATCGTTATTAGATCAAAATCTAGACATCGCAGCTTACAAACACAGTAGTATTTTACGGGAACTGATTTCAGGACCGAAGGACAAAACGCACATGGCCGCAGGGATAACGTGATACACTAAATGAACTGCACCATCTGTGCCAATTTCGATGGGTATGACAACGGGACGAAGCTGTGTATGCGAATAAACTACAACAATGCGGCCATCATTAGGCATGGTGCTTTATCCTTTATCGCCATATATGAGACCAGAGAGGGCGTAACTTCTATTCGGAGTTTATGAAAAGTTCGCAGCCTGTAGACGTGAGACAAGGGAGGGAATTTGTGGAATCGTGATACGTAATGACGAATTTGGTCAACTGGGATTTCGAATTAGACTCAGTTTAAGCACCACGGTGTGCGAGGGATCATCAATTGACGGGAGTAGTGAAAAAGAGATAGGTATTGGATTAGCTAACCAAGAAACAGTTATTCA
This sequence comes from Clonorchis sinensis, assembly GCA_003604175.2. Taxonomy (NCBI): domain Eukaryota; kingdom Metazoa; phylum Platyhelminthes; class Trematoda; order Opisthorchiida; family Opisthorchiidae; genus Clonorchis; species Clonorchis sinensis. The sequence goes on from CM030369.1 coordinate 140,032,425, forward strand.
TCCTAGCAACACAAGTAAATTTGACAGTGTGGAAACTAGTAGTTTCGGTGACAGAGCTCACCAGAATACCGACCAAAGGACGAGGTAAGCGCAGTCATCTCCGGAAGGTCACGCGGTTATCAACAAATCGGATATAGGGGCACAGGCGAAACAACACAACTTCCGGTCAATCGCGCGCACCACTCACGCACCGTTAGACCCGCCCTTAAACAACGAACTGATGAGTATCTTGACTGCTGTGGAAAGGTTTGCAAGTAAGTTGCCCAATTCAGAATGAACCAATGACCGTCTACGCTCTCTGAGCTACCAACGTTCTCCTCAACTGCATGACAGGTGAGGTTCGAGTGTCAGTATTCTCAAGCTGTTTACTGCTTATTGCAAGCAAGTCTAGAGGGACATCTATGTGCCGTCAGAATAAAATTGTAAGATAGTCCTGCAGTATGCTTCAAGTCTTTCGGTCGAATTTGATTGCGTTCATATGATTGATCGCATGCGGATAAACTTCGGTTTACTGAGTTTGCGTGATAATTGGGAGGGTTGCTCAAGGTAGCCTGTCAGACACAATCCATCGCATGACGTAAACGAAGCACTGACGCACTTGGCGAATCCGTAGATGCAAGAGTTATAAAATAGCTAAATCTTATGCGACGCATTTTGAAGTGGGTGGTTTGTGCAATATCTTTTTCTCTGAGAATTTTTCAATTCTCAGCATTTGATAACTGCAAGTGTGTGGAATAGTTCGCGTGTTCCAAATGCAACGGTACAATTGAAGTTGGGTAAACACTTTGAAGCGGGGACTTCAAAATGCTTAGTGGAATTCGACGGCTTCATGGGGACAGTCGTAATTTTGGATGATGAAATCCGCAAACTATACACATTTGCACACCACTTTTGGTTTCTACATGAGACTGAACTCGATTCCAGCTGAATTCCTCATTTTCAATATGATTTTCGTACACTTTGAGCGCAAGTAGAACATAGGACTGACGGAATCTCTGGGACTATGTGTATCTGACTACGTCTGGCTACGTCTAGGCTGAATTAGAGCGAATTCGGTCATGTGCTATCGGAGTGTTTTCAGCAGACTCGTGAATAGTTTCCTTCAGGAAACTAAAGTGCGATACGTCGAATATCGCGCTGACTGAACAACGGGGCGTCCTCTGTGAATCAATATTCCGTCGATTGATTCAGTTGGGATTCAGTTGAGTTTCCAATGAAAACCTAGGGTGCCCAATCTTCAATATTCTTCCTTATGGCATGTGATCCTGTATACGCGAGCACATTCCCCTGGCTAATATTCTCGGGTTGACAATTATGGACTGCTGCTTGGTCCCGGAGACAGAATAGGTTGTGTCGTGTTCCACAAACCCTATGGGAGCTGTCGCATAAAACATTAGCGAGTTTCCTGAGTGTTCACAAGATTAAATGTGCTGAGCATATCTAACTCGAAACAACTGCTTTCAAAAGGCACACATAATCCGACTTTGACATTCTGCGGGAAATGAACAGAGTTCCTGATGGGCATGTTGCATTGGATTCGTCATTTGGGTCCAGCGCATATCAGCAGTAACACGTTCGAGGATCATCATTTTATGGATCGCGTTCAACCTTATTCGACCTAATGAACTCGAGCACTGGGAGTCATTCGCTGGCTCACTAGCAGTGACGCTCTATCTGCAGTTTTGAGATCCTTGAATGAAACTGCTATAATTATTCCAGATCTATGCACCCTGTCACGTTTTCCTTTATAGGACACCCAGCGAAACGGCAATTTCGAAGATCCTGCAAACTCCGTGAATCTGTGGCAGATGGCGCTTAGAGAAGTGTGAATTGATTGACTATTGGTGAAGAATGGTAGCATTGCGATCACCCTTATTTTTCTTAATGCTACCAGAAATCTCAGCAGTTTTCGTGAAAGTAAGTGGATCATGTAAAATATTCTGCTTCGATTGTGTGAGAGATTTTGGCGGAGAAATTTTTTCTACCTGGATATAAGAAAATGCTGTTTGTTAAGCCCTGGATACCGAGCGGGTCATCGTGGTCCTTCAATGATTTTGTCTTCTCCCGCGGTCGTAATTATCACGAGTAGGTGGATGTCGACTGGGCTAATGTGGGATTGGCCGAGCGCCAAACAATGAGAAGCTGAGGCGAAACCAAGGTTTTCCTCAGACATTGTTGGCAACCGATACCTTCTGTGCAGATACATAAGCTTGTTCCCCTTCCCTTACTTCATCTCAGCTCTGTTGCATTTGGAACTCACATTAAACGTGAGGGCCTGGAAGATGATCTGACCTGCACTGATTTTGTTTTGCCTTCAGCTCTTATGCTAATACTCTTTCATTTTCAGCACATTAGTTTTGTCTACCACGATGCGGTTCTTACAACTGATAATGATGAACGGGAAAGATGAATATTATCGGCGATTCCGTGTCGGCAAAAGTTATTTCATATTCTACCGAGTGATAGTCTAAGCTTCTTTAGCGGTTTTGTGATATCTGCCTAGCCTTCCTAGCCTAGCACGTCAGCAAGTATACGTCATGAATAACACCTGCACCTCTACTGGATAATAAGTCAATATCTCGACAATTTCGCCGTGTCTGAATAAGAGCACAGTTTAGTTCTCTGTGTCACTTTTTAGCATGATCAGCCAAAATATCAACTAGCACATCACTGATCTACTAGTCGCGATTCCAGCCCCCCTTGTGTCACTTTTTAACATGATCAGCCAAAATATCAACCAGCACATTACTGATCTACTAGTCGCGATTCCAGCCCCCAATCTCTGGTAGGATAGACGGAGACAAAACGCATTGGTGCTTTGACGAGGAATCGTTATGTTGCATTTTCAACCCATTTTTGAGTCGTTGTTATTCTTTAAAAACTTGCAAGAAAATACCGTTTTACTTAACTTGCGTTCTGGTTAAATATAGATTGGTTGTGTACATATGGTCGAATAACTGAAACCTCAGCCACGTCTATCCTTATCTCCATGGTAAATCTCATCAGCTAGTCGTAATGATAACGTTTTTTCATATTCAAACTAGAAAACAGTTTGGTTATAAGTTGTGCTTTCTGTGTTACGCAGTTGATTTCGGTCAGGTGACTTACGCAACGACGGGGATGATGACGGTTGGATGTTGCCGTACAGGTCGACCACACTGTAACAAGGCAACCCGTTAGACAATGTTCAAAAGCTGTAGCATTCCCTTTTGTCGCAACAAACAATGTTATCACACGCGAACCTGTTAATAATTTGTGGAAAACTCCATTGACCAGGTGCATGAACCTATGATGGGATCCGTATGGATGGCTCTGTACAGCAGAAAACACCCTCACTAGGAAACATTGTTCTGTCTCTCAGACTGAATTCGCAAGTGGTGGGGAAACATTTGGCACAGATTACGGTAGTGTCATAAAATAACAGGACGGCCACCCTATGCCTGAATGCCGTGAAGCACTGTACAGCTGTTTCGTCCTTATTGGGAATAATTAGCAATGCGGTTCTCATAAATTGTTCCAACCTCGCGACCACCCAGCCAGTAGTCTGAACATTTAACCATTCGGTCATGACCGGCTGATCGGCAGCATGACTGTCTCGAGATTAGAGAAGCTATGGTTCCACTCAGGCTTCACTCAAAAGCTCTACGTCACTTGTTCTCGTGTTGACCTGTTCACAGGCGGCGTTGTCACTCATCACGTGAAGTTGTTCTTCCTCCGAGTTACTAATAGAATTATTTTTATGAAAATGTTCCTCATGGCAACTGCCTCTGTAGACAAAACAAGTATATTGTCCGAATTTGACAAATCGTAGATTCCAAGAGACCGACCTCTTGGTAACCCCATAAGCAGCAAAACCGCAGCCCGGATTGAATATTGCCATAGCCCCGGAATTTCCGCATGCGTTGTTGTAGTCCCTAGAAAAGCCTTCAGAATAGGTGATTTACGATCCAGTAGGTTGTTCATCAATTTCCAGATAACGACTTCCGCATTTGAGGACAGCACCTTTTGAATAAGTCACTCCTTATAAGACTCCCATTTCGGTTGTTTGACTGCAGCATTCATCAATGTTATGAACTCTTCCAAAATAAGCCCGTGTTATATCTCTTGTTACGAACTCCATACTATAAAATCGTAACATTTATCGCAACGATAATTAATAATGTGCTAAGCTACTTATCACTTCGAAAACAAACTTCGTTATTTTGTGCTTACTCAATTTTCTGCTTGCTGCATGAGCATATGAAAATCGTTTTGAAAGAGTTTTCTTCGCATTTTCGGAAGGAGAGTTAGGTTCTCTTAGGTTCTACAATGAATATTTCTGGGGTTGTGAGTTGTTTCTCATTAGGCATCACTCTGAACAAATCCTCTTAGAACTTGACTATGGTACCATCAATTCAGAGGTCATTGTTGTTTGGATTGAAGATGTGCTCTGTACAAATGGAAACGCTGCGTTTTCTCGAAAGTTGGGGATTGATTGATGGCGAATTTCGTTCTATGTTGGTTGCTGTGATGATTTTGTATCCTGAAATGCTCAGACTCTAGTCATTATTGCGTATGTCCAAGTGGGTGTGAAATCACTCGGACGGGTGTGTTTCTACCACATGTAAGAAGCACAATAGAAATTCAAGTTAACAATATAAAATTATCCGGTCTGTCGTAAGAATCGACGGCTAAATCGCCATGGCTGTTTAGCAATAGTCAGATGGTCGTTCGCATGTGTCAGCAAGTGAATAAAATTTATCGCCTGCGGTATTTTTTGGGGATTCGAATGGATGAGGGACAGCTGGAAACCTTGGGTTCCTCAAATGCAATTGGTAGCTTTAAAGTAAATTACCAAAGTATTTTCGAACAAAGAATCGATAACAAGCACATGATGAAAGAGTTACTAAAATAGAAGGATGCGAGGCAGGTTTTGAGAATTCATCACAAGTGTTGACCCCAATAGACTGATCAGCTATACATGATCATATACATGATTAGCGTATACATGTGCGTTGGCAAGGGACGTCACACCCTCAGAAGTAACGGTCTATCAGGAGGCTAAACTTCGGTGGTAACCATTCACCGATTAAAATGAATTTATTGAAAATATTGGATATATCTTTCAGAACTGAAATGTAGGCACTCGATGGAGGGTTTCGCAAAATGGAGAAACCCTCAGTTATGCATCTCACCGTTTTTCAAGAACGCGAATTTCATCACATGTGCTGCTTGCAAATTTTCTTGTGTGCGTGAACACCTTTCTTTGGTTTCCACCTGCTCTCATCTTTGATATTTTAGACCATTTCCCTTGTGCACGGTCACGTGCTACAATATATTACTGATTCATAGAGATATTGTTTTATTTGACGTGTTCCAAAATGGCTTAACCATGTGAGTAAAGTTGTTATCGTTCGTTCTGAAAGCATAATATTGATCACCGCATCCTAAATTTACACATAATATGAACCAGCTTCTTGTTTCGAGCTACGGACCGACCATCAAGCTGTTCTGATAATGGATACACACTTGTTTCGAAAGGACGCCTAGTGTACGTTTCGCTTGAGGTCACACTGAAAGAGCTCTTTTTCACACGTAATTAAGTAAGTGTATAGGTAACTAATAGAGTAAGCGAGTGCGTAAGGAAGTAGGAGGATATTTAGGGGATTTAATTAAGCTATATAAGTACATTTACATGGTCACTGTTTTTGTACTATCCTACTTTCACCAACTGGACGTGTTTGTACGAATAGAAACATTGTATTGTAAGCAATCTATTGACGTGTGCTAACAGGTTCTAACAACATCTGTGATTTTGTGGACTCCAAAAATCTCCAATTCGGAACGGGATCACAATTTGCGTGTTTGTGAGGACAGACGAGTGCCCCCGTGCCTGTCTCAGCTATCGATCATCGACTTATGCAACTGCATGTTTTTCCAACTCTCTTAAATGTGGTGAATCCCGAGGCGGTTCATGATGTTTGTTTTCTTGGGGCGCTAGAATGAAAAGCGAAACTCTGAATTGATTAAAACCTGCCAAAAGCTAAGTGCCGGCTTCATTCAGTTTCAAACTCATCAATTAAGCCGACTCCAGGACATTCAATTAATTTTTAACCAATTACTTGAACCGTCTGTTTCAGACGCATTTGCCCCAATGTGGAAAAGCTAAACACAAGCCTCGAAGACACCGAGTAGCATTGCCCCACGTTAATTGATTCTCACGGTTTTCGGTTAAGTACTCCATTGTCAAACACAAACTGCATTCATTTGAGGCGAGCTAACTAGATGTTGGCCTACTCAGCTAGTCTGACCACGGAAAACAAAACTGGTAAATTAAATGTCACGTAGCCGATTCCACGAACGTGATGAGTTCAACTGAGGGCAAAAGCACTCTTCTGGTTGAATATCCTTGCGGACTCGCTTTGTGTGATTACGAAGCAAGGTGTTGCTTCCGGAAAATGAGTTCAAAACTTCTTGATGAGAGCTGTCGTTTCGGCTGCGAGGAAAACTCGGAGGCTCAGCTAATCAAAAGTGGAGATTTTGATGAGATTTGTGTCACAGTCTATGGAAGGCAAACTTGGTGGAGTGTTGTGACTGTGATGACAACTTCGAGGAAGATTGCTGAGTCAGCTCTCACGTGAGTGGCAACATTGAGAATTACGTAGAGATCACGAGTAATTTGGATCGTCCAGGCAGAATGAAAATTCAGAAGTAATCTGCGCCCGGAATCGCACTGATATTGAGGATTTTCCTCAGGAATATTATCGCCAATTTTTGACTGTCTATCCGGGAACCATCATATGGGCTTTGCTGACTGAATGCAAGCACGGATAACAACCAAACTTTCGACAGACCGCTTCGAGTTCACGTATTTGCGCGAATTCTTACAGGAATATCAACGGCCGTCGCATTGGACGTGAGCTATTTTGAAGGCGTTGCAAATTTGAGCATAAAGGTTAAGGTGGATCACGCTGAGGAGCAAAATTTCAACTAGGAGCGGTATTATTACATATGACTGACGTGCTGCCAAAATGGCTGAATTGATCCGTTCCCGAGTGCTATCAAGGTTGGATGTGGTCACTCTATGCTCCCCTCTCTTTAGATCTCAATGAAAATGAAAGTGTGGAATGTTCTAGTGGACCATACAGATTGTCCGTAGTGTATGGGTAGTCGTTGCAATCATTGTCGATTAGCTTGTTTGGTAGCACTGATATGAATAGATGCTTTGAGCTTGCTCACAGCATTCCTGTCCTTTATCCGGTAAAAATCTCAAAGCTTTCTTTCTATGTACAGCGCCAGATGTGCTCTCCGATAGGTTGTGGAGCTACCATAGTTCATCCAGCCACTTTGACTTGCGCGCATCACTGTAAGTGTAGGCTATAGGAAGGTTTTAGATCATGCCGGTTAAGACTACCACACTCTCCTTTCCCCTATACTCCAATACATTGCAGATGGTTGAATCCAAGATGTCTTGAGTCTTGCAGACCTTGTGATCACCAACGCCCATAGGAGCTGGCTTTTTCGCCACTGTCTTTCTCCGTCAGCCTTATAAGATAGTTGTGACATATGGTCATGTAAAAATGCCGTTGTGTGAGTAGCCTAATCACTCCTGTCGAGCAAATGTGCTTCGAATCCCCCCTCCGGGCTAGATATTAGCAGTTCTCCGTTGAGACATGTTTGGCGTAAACTAGTATAGTTCCTGTGGTTGAGCTGCGGATTCCGATGCTGAAGTACCTTGTAAACAGCCTCTGATTTAAACTGAGTGGTTTTATTCTCTGAACCGAGTACCGGGTTCATCAATCTGTGTGTGGCCTTTCACAAAATGTTGGCCTAATTCTGGTGCTTTTACACAGAAGAAAGTGCAAATACAGTCTCGACTATCGGTTCTTGTTAGACAGGGCGTGCTCACCACTTGCAGAAAATTTGATTGGATTTTGCTTTGTAACCTCCGAACGGCAAACAGAACTGAGTCATTTGGTGCACTCAGGTGCGGCAGTTCAAGCGTCACTTCAATGACCGGTTGTTGAGGGGTGATAATAAACACCCGTGCATATCTTCGATTGTTTGCATCAAATTACTGACAACATGGAAAACTACACTGGGGTTTGATAACCATTCTCCGGTTGGAAAAATATCTCACTGGTGGTCTATGCCTTCTACAAGGTTATTTCGGCTGGTCAGCTATTTTGAATTCATGGAGAATACAGACTTGTGTCAAAGAACTTTATTTGGTTAAGGCGAGAGCGATTGATACTTGGATAAGCTTTACCTACCGATAAAAATCGTCAAAGCCCAGGGCGCTGGAAATTTGATCAAATATTTTGATGTGGACCAAGGCTATGGGTAAAATTCGGACTAGACGCGGAAACGGCTGCAAGCCTTTCGCCCTTCCAAGGTAAACCCTCCCTCAGGCTCAACTTCAGATAGTGAATACCCAAATGTTTCTGACCGCGCAAAACGGCCCTTCAGTTTTGCGACCGACATTTCCGTAGTGGATTCAGTTGAATGATGCCATAAGCGACAGATTTAACTAGAATTCAGTCAAATTTCGCTAAAATCAAGTTGTTCTGCTATTCAGTGTAATTCTTGAAATGCGATCGCCCTTCTTCTCTTATGTTCTCAGTGTTGGGTCCCAATCTCTCTCAGATAGTTATTATCTTAACTAAACACAAAGTGGGTGTCACATCATCTGTGTATCAAGAATTTTGTCACTTGTCTTTGCCTAACTTTCGCAAAAAGTGTCATTGGAAAAGCCCCATGAATTTCTGCCTCAGATCACTGGGCAGTGTAATCAAGTCACGCGGAACAAATCAAACGCAATCACGTGGCTGCATACGGAGAACAGCAGGAGTCCTCCAGCAACCAAGGAACTTGTTCCATCCGTATTTGTTTACACACACTCAACTGCACTCCACGAATTCATTACATTTGGAAAGGCTGCACGGAGACGACAGTTCACAATGCTGAAGAGACCCTATTGGAACTTGTAAAAACGGATGTCTGGTTGATATGTGATCTGCATTTTCGCGCAAGCAAACTGATTGTAGACACCCGAGATCCGGGACACATCCCTATCTACTTTCGTCCCCAACCTGTCAAACTTGGAATTATCGACCCTTTAGAAAAGTTAGCTTAGGGTCTCTGGAACTTTATATGTCACCTTTCGCAAAAAGTCCTTAACCGAGACAGCAACCAGCGGAGTTCTAACGCTTTGTTTTTCAACTTATGCTTATATTTAGATACTTGTTAAGGAAGCTATGTTGTTTGAAGTGGCACAATATTGATACCTCTTCTGCCACGCTACAAGAGGCTGATTACTATGGAGTGGCTCGAAGATACCCGCTCCTATGCGATAACCCAAGAAGACGTTTTAGTGGAAAATCACACTAGGTGCAGGACCCAGATGCACCGTCAAAGAATTTAGGTCAAACTTATAAGTAGTATCTTATCAGGGGGCGGGATCATAACATTTAGTTTTGACATATGTTTCAATAGCCCCTTAGAGTGTGCGGGAATAGGGGTTGTTCGACAAGTAAATGAAAAACCCAGTGCTAGAATATTTGTGTTATGGACCTCGAAGCAACTCAGAAATTGGTAATCGCCACTCCACGACTGAGCAATTTTCTTTGATGGTGTGCAACATACAACGCGAGGGACGTTTCCTTTGGTTCTCGATGAGATGGAGTTCTTACACATTTGTATCCATCCAGTCAGTAGCTTTCCACCTTATTCATGGGGCCATCTCGAGTATGTGGTTTGATATCAAGATAACAAGAATCATGGCCATGAGAAACCGGCGTCATTATTCTCCAGGCGCAAGAACATAATGATCCTAGTGTCACGTGTGAAAGGTTCACAAATACAATGGTCATGTTACTATGAAGATATTGGTTTGTAAATGAAGTTCATTTGCCATCAACACATCCAGAGCCTTGGGAAATAAGCGTCACATGTAGGCCAGCTTCCCCAAGTCAATACTGCTCACATAATGTATGCCTAGACCATAAAGATTGCGATCCAAGTTCAATAGTCTGACACTGGTTTGCAGGTGAAGGATATGTTCGACCTATCCTCAGTACACTCGTCGCTGATTTACTATCGCGGAGGACCTGGCTGGCTAGTCCTAGGCAGTTTTTACCAATGTGAAACATCATCAGCTTTGATTGCTGGCGGAGATATCATTGATTCTTTGCTTGAACTAAGGTAGGCGCTAAATCACTTCGCCAAATCCTATACCAAAATGATCAGTGTGATTTCATGAATGGGCTTATTGAAAAGAACCACGTAATGGCCCACGGTAAAGTACGATAGCATGCTAGCGAATTGGACTAGAAATAATCTTAACCGTAGGGGTTCTTCGCATCAGCCTTGCAACCTACTACCCGGAGACGTCATCATGGGGGCGTCAGGAATGCCAGCTGGATTAGACTGATGGCGCCAATATGTTGCAGGAAGAGATCTAGATAAAGCAAGCATGTGATGAGATTGTGACAAATATTACCATAAACTTGGATAAAAATCTAAGTGCACATAATTCGGTTTTTGGTCACACCCAATGAAGTTTGTGTAGTTGCGTTTCCATTCAAGGTTGTTCGAACTTCCTTGTCTTCTGAAAGAACACTTGGTGTTTGCAAATCTTTCTCTTGGTGTCCGATTTGTTGCACCCGATTTGTTCGTGTTCCCTATTAGATAAACGTGAGTCAGTTGCCTTTTTCCACGTTTTTCGACGTTTATATTCTTCTAAGTGGACGTATTTATTTCATTCAACATCTTCATTCCTCTGGTCAGCAGTGCCAATTTCCATTACTTCAGACACACGAACGCTGATTCTGTGATTTCGTTTACTGACAAGTCGATAACTAAAGTCTGCATTTTTGCATCCAGTAAACAGTTATTTGTGCTTGAACTAGAAGTTCGTCCCATTTTATTGTTGCAAATGATTTAAGTTCTTTGTGCACCTGCTAACGTTGGTTTCTTTGGGTGTTCTCACATTTCTCCTCATGCAAAATGATTGCCGTCTGGAATTTTGTTGTGGAAAAATATGATTGAAGCTAAACATTTCTTGGAGCACGTCTAGTTTGATTGTCAATTTTATTGCTGGCTTAAACTTCAAAACCTCGAAACTAAGGATATTACTGAGAGAAAACATAAAAGAATGCAGTTCTCAAAAATACAGTTCAAACCATGGAAGTGTTTAAAAGAGAGGGATTTTGGAATGCTTAGTGGAGTATTCATTTCCTAAGTAAATCCAACCTATGCCTAAAAGCACTGTACAGCTGTTTCACCCTTGTTGGGAATTATTGACGATGCGCACCTCAAGAAACTCAGATAGTTTCCAACCAGCAACCCCCAGTTAGTCGTTTGAGCACATAATCACCCAAACTCGAGTAGCCAATCATAGCTTGGGAAAGTTGAAGTTTTTTCAGGACTTACCGAGCAGCTCTTTGTCGGGTTTGCCAATTTTCACGCCTCCTGCAGGAACAGTCACACTATGCTGTTTATGTAGGTTAACAACATTGGTGACCCCGATACTGTCCCTGTGACGCACCGGTGACGGCTTTACCTGCTTCGTCTTGAAGTTCCCAACGCAAAACAACGTTACCATAGAAATTGTTCTAATCCAATTTACATCTCATTTGGAACTTAAATGCTTTACCTGTGACTAATAACAACCTGTGTTTGACCGCATCCAAAGAGTTTTGGAAACTGTGATAGAATACGCTTTACTCCTCTCCTTGGTTGTCTGAGTAACGTTGTTCATGTAACTGGTGGTTATTTCCTTCTTTCGACCTTGTTTTTTCGACGTGCACTCATTAGGACCTTCTTTGGTCTTCGACTTCAATCTAGTAAACGTGTTGTCAAAACCTACGTGGATATCGACTAATGGCAGGATAAATTGTCCTGAAAACAGTTGCTAGTGGAGCACAAGCTTGAGACTTGAGTATGAATAGTTCCAAGGTCACAGTGCCGACAAATTTTACTACAGACTTTATGCACTTCTAAAGGATTTGCGTTCTGGATAAACGTGGCCATCCGATAGTAGGGAAGACCCGTATTTAGGTCCACCATGAATCGAAAAAGTACCGATGTTCTGCTTTTGGGAACTTGACTGCTGGTTCTTTTGTAGCATCACAGGAGTCAGCTCTGTGCAGCATGTCCACACCGAAATGATACGCAAGCGATTAAATGGCAACGAATCAGAATCGTAGGGTGTGCTACCAATGTTCATATGCGCTCAGCTGAAAGAAAATTTGCCAGTCCAAAACAGTCCCAGTGACGTTTCGTCGGTGACACGCTATGACGGGGAAAGAAAGAAGCCTGTTTTTCCCACCAGTCTATTGTTGTTCTTGATGACGGATTCTACTAGTATACTAGCATCGTCCAATGAAACAATCAACCAACCATAATGATTACTAATATTCCAATGTAGAAGTCAAAGGATGCACCAACGTAAGTGGCGGTTGTAGAGGTCTCATGTCTTGTGCAATGTAAGCGTAAGTCAAGGTAGTAAGGATAGAACTCTGGATTAAAATCCGAGTTTAGTTTAACCAGTTTTAAGGTAATCATACGTACGTGCCCAACCAATCAACTAATCCTGCTCTCTTCTACGAGCAAAGTCAACCTCTGGTCTGCGTTGCATATTGTACTCAGTCCCCTTTTTTCGCACGTCTTGTACCTGTTCACATACGGCTACGGTAAAACATGCTGAACAAATAGGAGCTCATGCGAACAGGTCTCAGAACATTTTCCTCATTATTTGTGTCAGCTGACTAATCAACCTGCCTGCAACCGAGACTTGAAAACCTGCTTCACCAACTGTCAAACACAATCTATTCGCTGGAAAAAGACTTGATCCCGGTAAAGCGTTTAGAATTTTGCTGCGCAATGTCAACGCGAACTTGCTAGCCTTCGCGTGAGATCGTGCTGATCAATCAATAGCGATTCAGCTTGTGCGCACTAAAGGATCTGACGCAAACTGTCAGTTTGAATTAAATTTAGGAACGGGATCTGATTTTTCAACCATAAACCTGGCTCTGTTGCACTGTTTCACTGTTATCTACCCCTATTTATAACAAAATTTATGATTTTGAGTATTGCGACTAAATAGATAAAAGCCAAATGTCGACATACCGCCCCCTGTGTCTTCTTTCTGTATTATTCAAGTTTAAAGGTGATTTTAAACCCGTTAACAGAAGAGAGACGCCCCAAGCTGCTGTCTTTCGAAAAGGCCATTCGACCCTTCAAAACATGTTTTTTTCTTGTTTTTCGTTGAATACTTGCGTCTTTGGCCTTCGAGGATAAAAGTGCTCCTCAGAAAACGGTAGTTTAAATGCACATAGACGATGCCTGGTTGGCATTTCCATAGATGGGAACACAAGTGAAACCTGACGGGGAATTCTCGTTTTGGAAAGTAGTCAGTCTTCGAACGATTTAGCCTGAGTGGATTATTTTGATCGTTTATTGCCACTGAGATTATCTTGAGTCTACTAGTTCCAGTCTTGTTATCATACACGACTTCCAGAGTCCTGTACTCGCAACGAATATGAAGACGAAGTTGATCGCTGAGTCGACGGTCTATTTCACCCTGCTAAAGAGCTTCAGTTTTGATATGTCAGACCCTGCGTAATTGCCTTGTTCACTGATAATTAAACCCCTGTGGTGGTGATGTCTTGCGTACACTCGATTTAAGGAACAAGTAGCATTTTGATAACTAGTCTCTCGGTGTTACGGTGGTTATTACTGATGAGACATGCGAGGAATATGTTTTAACTCCGCCTTGCGTCTATTGGAAAGTGGGATTTATTACAGAATCTGTGGAATTGCTTTGTAGCATTCGTTTATATTTGAGTGATAGTCACATACATCCTGCCCACAACTGTCCCGTTTCATAAAAAATCGCTGCGTCAGAATAACGGATAACAAATAAAGACGGTTTCTCTGTGTGGTCCTGAACACAATATGCATAAGGCATTACCTAGAACAGACGGTTATGTAACAATAAAAAAATTTAGCTGTTCGATAGAACGATCTGTAATCCCATATCATCCCACAAAAAAGACAGCGTCCCTTCAGTGAGATGGCTTAATTTTGAAGAAAAAACAAGAGTTTGTCCACGGTTCATTCATTAACTCTGTCAATGGGAGCGGTACGCAGGCTTAAGCGGTGATGTTTCAGAGAGACATAAATCTGATTGATTGTTGGTCTGTTCGCCGAGCTTGGCAGTTGGATTGCAAACGTTCCATCACCAATCGAGGTGACATCATCATTGCGCATCAACCCCGCACTGATGATGTCACCTCGATTGGTGATGGAACGTTTGCAATCCAACTGCCAAGCTCGGCGAACAGACCAACAATCAATCAGCGCACCCGAGCTACCTATATTCCACAACATTGCCAGACATAAATCTAGTGAGTACTTTTCGCGATTCAGTCTTCTGAAGGACAGATTGTATAACCCGATAGCCCGAGACATGCGTTGTACTGCTGATTGGAGTCCACAAGCCCAACTTTATTGGGCGTATCTCTTGTAAAAGCCATTTTGAAGGAAGCTTCTATATTCACAGTATCACACCACTCGTACTTAGCGAGTAGTTCGTCTATTTTGATATTATTTCCCGAAAAGAATGATAGTCAACGCAGTAGGCTTTTAGGTAAATGTGCGACGTCCTAATAATGTGTGGTACCTAAATACCCTCATGGTATTCCAGAAAATGAACATTTCTGGAGCTCCTAGTACCTACTTCCGCAGGCTAAAGCCTAAGTTTGCTGGAACATAATGCTAAGAAAAATCATATCCAGTAACCGAAACGTGTGGACACTTTGCGCGTCTGGTGGCAGCAGCCCAAGAACCGATAGCTCCCACGGTGCATCAAAATTCCGAAATTTTATGAGTTTGTTCTGCCTTGAAGCCTCATATCAATTTGTGAAGGAGGACAAAGGATGAAGCTTCTCGTCCCTCACGCTTCAGCTGCTCATAAATTTCCTCTTATCAAAAAGGACTACTAAAGCAGATCATGTTAAAGCTGCACTTGAGAGCTTTTGGACTGTCCAAATTGAAACACAAAATGAATGAGGTAAACAACCTGCAAACAGCCTGATTCATACAGGGGCTAACACAACAAAATGTTCTGCAGTCTATGACGAACTGTTTGGATGCATAGTTAAGCTTCTATTTAGACGACCACGTAAGACCTTTGATGGGTCACAAATAAATAAAGCAGCCTTGATGAGTTCCTCATCCTAAACGTTTGATTGGCTGGCCTTTAGATTTCTGCCCACTACCAATTTTAGATGCAAGTTTGATTTCCCTTGGAGATGAAATCTAAGAATACCAGAAATTACTAAAATAATTACTGAAAGTACTGAACTAGCCTGTTTGACTAACCGATGACAAGTAATTGGAGCACATGCTACCATGGAGTCATTTCAGAGTGGAAGCTTCTTGCTAAGCGTTCAGTTTTCAGTAGAACATCAACCACTTTAGCCTCCTGAAGCACAGTATCTTTTCAGGTGTCACATAATGCTTTGAAATCTCAGAACAAGTTTCTGGTATCCAGTCCGCTTTCGGTTGAGAGCGAATCCGTGTAGGGTGTTAGAAATGAATACGGTTCCGGAAAACCAACAATTATTTTGCACACACTGTTTGGAGAATAAGTGTCACAGACGTGTAGTTTCCCTGTTTGCGCTGTCATGGGCTGCCGCGTCTCGGGTACGACGTGTCTCGCAATGCAGTTTAGATTGTTGATAGTTCCGGAATATCAGAGGAATAACATTCAGTTCTGCAAACCGGTCGAGTAGTTGTTTTCAAGGGGCTGATTTATATCTATCCAGTGTATTTGCTCTACATTCTGGAATAAATTACGGGGCGCCTGGCAACCCTTTAGAGCTATTTTTCGGTAATGGTTGAAACAAAAGGAGGCTTTTTGTGTCCAATATGAAAACAGTATGTGTGGACGTCTCTCACTATTATCCTTATAAGAAAATGGCTTTTTGTTCTTCCTCTGGGTGATGTAAAGATAGTGACATTGGTCGTACAAGCATCATGCAAAATGGAATTACTCCGTGTAACATTTTGACCTAATTTACAAAAATCTGAGATTCGAGTCTGCTCAGTTGTTTTCCAGCTAGATTTGATTTCTCACAACACTGAAATGAATTCTGCTAGTTAATTTTGTTCCAAAGTGATGTGCTCCATTTCCAAAATACGTGGACCACATTTATATTCAATAATTATTTTGCGACTTCTGTCAAAATAACGATCGTTTACAATAAATGGTCCAGATGGTCTAGCAGTACGCCCAATGGGCGAAAGCGAGTAGTTTACGACGGTTAGTCTATTCTGAGAACCAACTCACAGAAATGGCCGCTTTGAATAGGTCCAGCAAACTTATCTCCGTCGAGTTGACGCGGTTCCGATCACCTCCTTTTAGAGATGTCATTACTGATCAATTTATCTACGTGATCCTCCTGAAGTGTGAACAAAGATGGGATGACGAACATGTTTTCGGTAAGGTCTTTTCAAGGCATGCAGTTGCAAAGGGTAAGAGAACAGTATTTAACATTTTTGTATGAGCATGGTGTACATGAACAGGAAATCGAGAGAGAGACAACATTTACTGTCTATCAAAGAACAACTACTTCGGGTCACCAATGGGATGACTTGAGCTTGTCAATGCGGGCAGTGTTGTGCTTGTGTGTTCAGCACAGGGTGAATGTGTGGGGGGAGCGTGAGTTGGACTATGGCGAGTACAACACACGAACAAAGCGTGTTTACCGACAAAGGATCGGGTCTCGATGTCGTATTGCGATAGCTTCAGTCACTCCGATTGTGCGTTGCTGTACTTATCTGGGTTGATTAGCTGGCGCCTTGTAAACAATGCGGAAACTTTGGCTGGGTATCATGTTGTGCGCCATGTCTGATAGATGTACGAATGAGCTGGTTATCGTCCTCCTAATTCCAGAAGCTGGACAGGGTGGATGTGTTTCTCCATTTTTTGGCCGAGTTGCCTGGTCGTGCGTCCAATGTATTCTGTTGCACAGCAGCAAGAAAATGTGTACACTAACATATTTTGGGCTTGGACAGGCACTCAATCTTTGGGGTCAAACGAACACAGACGATTGCTTGTGAACCAGGTTCGGAGTGTTTGGGCCAGGAGAACTTCGTTCAAACTGGTAAAAAGTCTCTTGTTCAGTAGGTAGGCCGATATATCTCCCTTAAACGGGAGGCTAATGTAAACGGGTTTTCTTTTAACCGTGACAGTTCCGGTGTTAGCTTCTCCCCTGTTCAAATAAAATTGTCGGGGAACACGACGCCTCTCAGAAATTTGGTGAGAGTTAGGACTTCTTGTTCCAGAGCATATCTCCTTTGCTCTGTTAGTTAGGCTATGGACCAGATTCCGTTTCTGCTTTGGTGGCACAAGCTGTTAAAGTTACTTTAGTGCCCGGCCCAAGTAGGCTTTCGGTTTCTCCTTCCGAGGTGAATTGGATGGCGGTGTGGGCTCTATTGAACTGTTGTTGGAACAATTTCAACTCGGCTTTATTGTTCACAATCGCAAAGATATCGGCAGTAGTATTGCATCTTCCCTGTGCTAGCTTTTTAGGGAGCAGTTTCAAGTTTATTCATGAAAATGTTGGCTAGCACTGGGCCCAGGGGTGAGCCCACGGCAACGCCATCAATTTGGCAGTGGAGCATGCCACTGGACAGTAGTTGCAGGAGGAGTTCTCTCAATTTGTACCGGAATTGGCAACTAAAATTTGCTTGCTTCAGTAGTACAACATCTATCAGACATGACGCACAACGTGATACCCAGCCAAAGTTTCCGCATTGTTTACAAGGCGCCGGCTAATCAACCCAGATCAGTACAGCAACGCACAATCGGAGTGACTGAAGCTATCACAATACGACATCGGGACCCGATCCTTTGTCGGCAAGTTCGTGTGTCGTACTTGCTGTGGTCCAACTCACTTTCCTCCACACATACACTGTGCTGAACATAAAACCACAGAAATTTCCGCATTGACAAGCTCAAGCCATTCCATTGGTGACCTAAACCAGTTGGTTTTTTAGGTAGCCAATGTCATCTCTCACTCGATTTCCTGTTCATGTACACCATGCTCGCCTTTAATCTCTTGTGTGGGACAAATTTTCATCTATAAAACTACTCAGGTACCTGACTGGCATAAGAATACTTCGGAACACATAGAAATACATCGGAAATCTCGCCCTTAGTGTTTTTGGACTGGAATTTTGCGCTACAGTGGTCTTCGTTGAGAAATGAACAGATGATCTTTTGAGACATTTTCATTTTAAAGACAATCTTAAGATTTGGGGTTGAGGTGGATGACACCGTTTTGAGATAGAGACCGCCTTCAGACTGCCTTAGTTGAGTAGAGTTAATTTCGCGCTAGTTTACTTAGGATGTAAAAGTCCCTTAAAACCTCTGCGCATAATAAAATTCGACAAATTCCAAAGTTTGAAACAGCTAAGGCATTTAGGGTTTGGATTTTCCAGTGAGAAAATCTTCGATGCAGCTTTATTTTGACCGAATAGATAAGGGAATAATGCGAAAAAGGTAGCACGCACTGAAAGGGAAAAATCCGCGAGAAAACTTCCGGTAACAATCCGTAAAACACTAGGTTGATTAGTCTATTTTTTAGCAATTCTAAAAGAGAAATAAACAGTGATTGACGCAAATAACATGGGCATGGTTTTTGTGGGGTTTTTTGAGGTGGAAGGGCAATGAGAGTACCTCCACTTGCTTCGAGAGTAAACGTGGGAGGCAATGCCGCCAAAATGAGTTGTTGCACAAATGGCAGCTAATTTACTGTTCCGTTGCGCGAAATTTATATCTCACTGTTCTAAATGTCTTTTGACACGCAACAAATCAAAATTTACACCTTTGCACGAGCTTGCCTTCAGCGAATGCTAGGAGTATATCCTCCTGATGGCATGTGTCCCTGTTGAAAGCCAAGAGAAGCTTTTGTGACAAACTGAGCGTTGTCGACGCTGCACTGTGATCTAGATAGAGCGCACTACTATGTTCTTCCCTAGGTTTTTGCTTTTGAGTTCATATATGCAGCACTATTCAATGCTTAGGAATAAAACCGGATTTTGGTTATTGCCAAAACTTGTGACGACAGATACTACTGAAGAGCACAGATTTGTTTTAGTGCCACACCTGTAGTGCGCAAAAATCTGTCAGGATGAGAGTCCAGTCATCGAAAAAATGCATAAGAATGCTATATGTTTCTTCATTCAGTAAACATGTCTTATCAGGGCGCGTTTGCTGAGCATGGTCTTTTGATTCTAGCTCGTTCACTTTTGTTGGCTGGTAGATTTTCCAGAAGATCCGCCTTTACGCGCTTTACGCCGTGAGTTAGATGTGAGCGAGTAAGTGGGCGGTTGTAAATGTAAAAAGGCGAATAAATGCGGGCTTTCTGAGGACAAACAGTGAAATGATTAAATAACCAAATGGTTAAATAAATTTCCAAAAAGGGTCGACAGCATAAACCAGACACTAGTCACGACCTAAGCAATCACTTGACGGGTTCAGCGGTGATACGGTCCTGAGGTCAATAAATTATAGTTTAATCCACTCGTTACGTGATTCAAGGCACCTAACTTATGGTGAAAAAGCCTGGTAAAGGACACTACACCCGGGTAATGGAAGACACTATTTCAAAGGGAATAAAGTATCGGTCTTCGCAAAGAAATAATATTCAATGGAGTGCAGAATGTTTCTTACTGCAAGTTATTTCTTATTCGCAGGTTCGAATCGGAAACAGGTTAGAATTGGACAAGGCCAGGGCGAGCAAATTTGTTAACCACTACACAATGACACTTATTTTAGTAAAAGTCACTATATGTACCACATTCAGTGTATCATGCGTCTATTAAAATAACGGTGGTATAGTTCTTGATATCTCCGGTACATTCTGTCCAGTTTTGGATACCTGAAAGATTAATTTTTACTCGGATTCACCTTCAGTGTTCCTTTTCAACTTGAATGCTCATCAGTAGTCTCCGAATTTTGCTGCAGGATAAAATTCACTTTTGACAACAACACAATTTGGTGAAATAATTTCTTATCACTAAGTGATAATAAATCTAAAAGTTCTCATTTTCTAATCTACTTTTGCAGTAAAAAATACCAGTAGACTCAGAGTCCCTTCTCGAATGAGGCGTGGTATATAACCGAAGAGAGCTTTCTAGGCTGAGCTGAGATGTTTTCAGATGTTTTTCACATCCTCACACCATCAGTCATCTAGGATGTCCCTTACTAAGACTGCTACAGCACTTGACTTATAGCCGCGTCCAATAGGCTGACCGGGCATTGGAAGAGTTTTGATCAACATTTCTATATAAGTAGTTTGGAACAACTGCCTAAACTCTACAGACAGTCCAACACCGGCCTCGGCCTGTTTTGGTTAACTTATTTTCCATAATCTGAGAAAAAATGAACTATGGCTTAAACAACGATTCGTCTGGAACTTCACCTCGAGGCTCGTATGCACGCTAAAATTACTGAATTGGGGTAAAGCATATGGTGGACTGTCCTCGGATTTTGGTCAACTGTGCCAGAACACTCACATAAAAAACACAAGAAACTTTAGTGAATATCATTTTAAAGAGGTCTATAGGCAATCTGGGTGCGGAAGAGTGTTAAAGTGGCATCAAATGTGAGGAATTTGGCTACACGCTGCAGCCATGTGTGTGCATGCAAAATGCACATGTGCTCACAAGAGATTTGTGAGGAGACACGCGACGATAGATTTGAGTTACACACTTAATCAGTTGTTGGCCATTTCACTCAGTCGCGTTTAGATAGTCGGTCGCTTTTCTCACTCATCGCATGTATTGTTTCAGCCCACTCCTTTGTTGTACTGTGATCACATTGTTCACTCGCCTACTGACATTTTTCACTGCACAAGATTAAGTTGGCTGCAACTCACCGCTGTTGTTTCAAATCTACTCAGTTCTCGAGAGCTCTCCTCCCAGCCGGCTTGCGGGATTTCAGTTCCATTTTTTTTCGTTCCCTTACATTTATCCCCAGCGTTGAGTACCATTAGTAATTTTTGTCCTAAGTCTGTTCCTTGTGCGTCTGAAGACGGGACTCACAGAAAAGCGTCACGACGACAAGCCGCTTTATGCATTCTCGTATTCAGCATTTCTCTCGAGCTACGTGTTACTTCATTCCGTTTTATTTTAATGGCTTCCGTTTTAAGATTGATTCGCTCATGACACTGAATGACACCTAGTGCCTTCCCACACATCCGACTGCTTTATCCTGTTCCACATAGACGCAGAAATTCGGTCTTCCTGATGCAGCACCAGCGAAATTTGTTCATCGGATAACACTGATACACAGATGCGAGTTAACTTTGACCCCAGACTGAAGACAACTGTTTGTATGTTGGTATCCCTCGGATCACTCATTCTCATTCTTTTTCGAAACAATTTTGGATTGAGTATACAAATAAAAATGTCAGATTATCGATGATAGTTTTGTTTACATTTGGGAGTTATTTTGTTGAATCACATTGTATATCGATTAATAATAATCTTCTTCCCTGCATGGAAGAACTGCTTTCAGAGTCTTTCATATGTGGGGCTTTAAAACAAAGAACAAAAGTTTTGGATGCAGGAATGTGACCAAATATTATTAAAAATCCCTAAACCCATTTGCCGTATGGAGATTTTCTTAAATGTAGGTCCCCCAAAGGGAACGTAGTACTGAAGTTTGAAAGTATAGAAAAAGAGGAAATGAGCATACTTTGGAGCATACAAGGTTGACTGAAGAGTATTGTGCCCATGACTGATTGAAGAAAATTCTGAAGCGAAGAATCAACTAGGATTCTTCTGGGTGTCTATCCACACAAACTTAATTGGTAACCGAATGTCTACCTACAGATATCGCCAATCCTGTTTGAACTACGAAACAAGTCTGGTGGGAATTTGAGAACTAGGCGTACCTGATGAGCCCGGAACAGAGTAACATGTTAATGGCCTGTCTAAGAACAACCATCAAACTTATGAGTATATCAGGAAAATTATCTCGATATTTTTAAGAATGGAATATGAGATGGCCTTTGTGCAGTACATGTAGTTAACGAATGCTATAAACGGTAAGCACAGCTGAGTTTCAGACGTTGGTTACTGAATCTTCAAATCAGTGTTTATTTTTTAAACGAAGGCTTACTTAAGACAAGGATTAATCGTTTCGTCATTTGTGACTGCGCTGTTTTGGTCCATGTATTTGTGTACCAGTGATGATTTTTAAGGAATGATGACGTACCCGTCATCTCAATTCAGTGCCGTTTTACTCAAATAGTTGAGTCGCGACCATTCCAGTTCTTCAGACTTCAGAGTGTTAGGTGTGAAAATTACCTTTTTGAACCTGCTTTCTGGTTACTGTTTGGAACTCAGCTTCCGTCACCAAAAGTGACCAAACTCGTCTCCCAATTAACCTATCCGCTCCGCGAAACAGACACCCTATGTTACAGTCTCACTTGTTTTGAGACATCCACCAACCTCACGTGCAACGCACAACACTTACTCTCTAGGCGAGTGGTCTGGCCAACTGTTCGACGTCAAGCTAACCACTCAGAGTGAACTGGCCAGTTGAAATCGACTAATGTCGGATAAACGGGACGATTGCCTGACATGCAACAGCTACCTCATTGAGTCTCATTCGTGCGCATGCCCAAACTGAATGCAAACGCTAATGAAACAGCGAATGATGGGACGCAAAATAGGTTGGGTGAAGTCCTCGAAAACATGTTCATCTATGACATGCCCAAAGTTGTTCGGGTGAAGAACAAAGCTGTTGGACTCCTAAACCGTTTACTGCGTCTTTCATTGCTTTGCTATTTTCTTGTTTTCGTTATGTGGTGGAACAAGTCTTATCAACGGACAGATACGGCGCTAAGTGGTGTGATGACAAAAATACGTGGTGTTGGGACAGTTGCCACTGGAATTGATGACCTCCCGTTGTGGGTAATCGATGAAGCCGAATTCACACTACAGCCCGTACAGAAATCTGGATTCTTTATCATCACACGAATAATTGGCCACACAGCACAACATTACGGATATTGTGCCGAAGCGCGAAATTTGGAAGACGCCTTTTGTGAGCACGATAGCCACTGTGTTTCTGGTCATACAGGGGGGCAATCTATCCGAAGTCCTGCTGATCACTTACCAGATGGATGGAAACTGGATGTTGAGGCTGATGCACATGGAATCTTTACTGGGAAGTGCCATCAAGCCACAGAAAGTTGTGAGATATATGGTTGGTGTCCAGTTCAAGAAGATTTAGACTCTTTACATTGTGGATCATACAAAGCCATCACGGAACTCGATCAACCAACTGTTGAATATGACGATTCAATCTTGCAGAGCACAGCACAAGTATCCAATGAAATCTTCGATGGTTGTATGTTCAAGCCCATGAGTGCGGTGCTAAACTATACGGTATTTATCAAAAACACGATAGAATTTCCCTATTTTAACAAAGCTTCACAAAATATCCTAAAATGGATGAATGAAACTTACCTGAATACCTGTTTGTACAACCCAAAGCACGAGAAGGATCGTTTCTGTCCAAATTTTAAAATTAAAGACATACTGGATTTAAGTGGTGGGAACGCGTATCGTTTGCTGCGTTACGGTGGAGTGATAGCCATAACAATTGAATGGAACTGTGATTTAGACCTTCCCATTGAACGATGTCTTCCACGCTACAATTTTCATCAATTGGATGGGAACGACGATGAGCGCCACGATCATCAATCTGATATCGAAGGTTTGTCTATGGAAATCTATCGTCCACTCAGCAAGACTAGTCGACTGTTTAGCAGAGTGAATGGAATTCAGTTTTGGGTCATTGTTGATGGTGAGGCGGCACGTTTTAACCTTTTCATTTTCACCATGTCTTTCGGGTCGAATCTGGCGCTTCTGGGTTTAGCTTCAATAATCTGTGATTATTTGTTATTTCATTGCACCCGAGATGGGAAGCGGTACACTGCAGCAGCACGTGAACTGTGCAAAGAAAACATAAGGTCAATTGCAGTTCAAACTGACAAGTGACCCAATTTTGGAAATAACGCCTGCGGGTTTTTTTTCTGATTCAGACTCTGTCCATTGTCATATCCGATTCAAGGTTACTGGAAAATAGATTTAAACATACAGTTATTTTTCATACTTTTTTATTATGAAATAATTCCCTGCCTGTAGATTCACTTGGTTGGGCGAACCGTAAGATACACCAAGGAAGCATGGACTCACTCTCTCCCAGTCCTTGTCCCGTCACGAGTTAGGCACTCCGAACGTGTTAGTACCCAATAGCACTGAAAATCAGACAGTGTGCCCGCACCACTGGTTTAAAATTAAAACCGGGAAAAATGTGACCCCTTTGCACCTGCTTTTTTAGCATATTACCTTTTCCAAAGCAAAATGCCAACCAAGTAACTGTATGGAATACATTTTTTAGCGAACAAATTTCAGTCCAGTGCGGTCTAATTCCAAACATTTTCAATGAATCAGTAGCAACCAATTAAAATCAACAGTTCTGATGACTCTAATACGATACTACTTTCTAAGGATAGAAGGCTATGGCTTACAAATCTGGATGCTCACAAGCAAAAGAGCACCCCCGTTTTGCAGTGTTTTTGGTCTTTGCAAAACGACTGCAGTTACGTAGTCTGTGGTTGAAGGTGACTAGACTATTCAATTTTCTGATAAGCTACGCTACAAATAATCCTCAAAATTTCTAGTTGCGGCCCCACTTACACTTTTGTACGCGTACTCAAACTAATCAAAACCATTATGGTTTGGTAGGTAAAACTAATCAGAGTCCTCATCTTAGCCTTTTAGTTTTTTTAGTTTAGTTTTAGTTTTTTAGGTTATTATTAAAAAATACGGCTATGCATCTACGACTTTGTACTTCACACTAAACTGCACAGCTTTTTTTCCATAGAATAGACCCTAGGCAGGTAAAATTTTGACTTCGTTTTTCATTGGTTTCAAAATTTATCCTTCATATCATGCACCATAAGAAGGAAAGAATACTAGTTTAACGTGCAATCGAGAGACCCACTCTAGGTCCTTGGAAACGCTGCAAAGCAGTTCGGCTTGGAAAGCTTTCTCAACACGTTCTGTCTACGCCTGAATTGCATCGCTAAGAAGGCAGCTTCAGCAAGATTTCTTCCAGTCAAATACACAGCAAGTGTATTTGACAGCAAATGTAAATAAGTTTTGTTTCGATACACTATCTATTGGATTACTGCTCAGCCACATAGGGAATTTCAAGAGTTGCTTGAACTAAAGCGGGCATGGATAACACTGAGTGTTTAGAGGGATCGCTGTGGAAAGAGGAGGCTTTTCATCTTTTGTTTTAGTGAAGTTAGTCGGACAAACTTTTGAAGCAAGATAACTTTGTAGATTCTTTGGCGAGGGATCACTTCGGTTTCAATCGATCTGCTGTAGGGGAAAGTGCATACTAAACGTAGGCAACCATAAGAAAATGGGTTGAAATAATCGTTTTCCTTTAGGTTTGAATTGGGCAATTGGACGAATCGGAATTGCTTGGACACTGCTCGCCCGATTATCGCATTGTCCAAACAGTTTGATCACATTTTCTGCAAGGCATAGCATATAATTAAAACTAGTCATTCACTAAACTCCATTCAATTTCGATCGTTTTTCTATTCTCTGATCAAATCAACGATCAAATTAGATCAGATCAATCTGTTGGCTAATGGCGAACAGTCCAACATCCATTTACACATCATGAGCTACCTAAATTCTCCCAGTAGCGGAATTAGATCAGTTTTACCCAGAGACTCTGGTCCATTGTATTCAGGATAATCATGTGAGCTCGACTCAACAATTCATAAGTACTAGAGGGCAGGCACTGAAATGCCCAGCTATCACCTTATATCTAAGCCCTCGCATATACTTATTTTCGGTCCACACACATCCGGTGGTTTGGAAGAAGTTGATAAAGATTTCTCCCCTCAGGTACCCAACTAATAGTTCTGCTAATTACACACGTCCCCAAAATAGACGACATGAGAATGCATTCTTAACTAATTCCACAAGTAAAGACGGTTATCATTGACTGAAACTTCCAGAAAATCGATATCTAATGCGCCCACAATTCATTGGATTTTTCATAAATTTTCACGAGCCAACAGTAGATTCTGATGTTATTATGACACTGCATGAAATTATATCCAGTGGTAAAACGGCGATGGGTAGCTTATGACGTTCGTTTTTTCTGGCAAGTGGGTACGTTCAAGTACGAAAGCACTTTTCCACTTTTTACTATAATGATTATCCTAGAAGAGCCTTCCAAAGGGGATAAGTCTCTGCAGGATGGTCTCCTGGGATTTACAAAGGCTTCTTATCGCAACTTCTCTCCCCAAAGACACTATTTCAGTTGCGACCAAAATGTGGTCTGTATGTCTGCAAAGCGCACCAACTTACTGTTGGCTTCCATACTTCTCAAAATCTGGTCAGACCAGATGAACCTATTCAAATCCAGTACCACGTCGCTGTTACTCGAGCTTACCCATGAATTGTGATGAGGAACATCCATCTTGAATATCTTCCACCCTCAAGCGCTGCTGTTTGGGCTCCTCGGTTCGAACTATGGTGATCGTTTCCGTGCATTTTATTGTGGGATATTTGTGCACCGCGTGCTGACCTCAATCAATGACGTCTTGTTGGCTAGCAATACACCGAACGAACCACGCATTACTCCTCCTGATGGGCTTAACTGAAAACAACCAAAATGACCTCACCCATCTGTTTGTACAACACACCCTGGAAAGTAAGGCCATTCTATTCATGAACCTGGGGACACTGGAAGCTTTCCGTGGAATTGTGTAAGCTTTGTACTTCAGGATCATTTGTATACTCAAAAAAGGCATAAACTATCGCAACGATAAATCAAGTGCTCCACATTTTCAAGCACGTTAAGTCTGCTTACACAGCATTACGTTCAATTGCAAAGAATCGATAAGGGGACATTTTCTATCCCAAACATTTAACCAAGCATGATATTCTTATGTATTTTATTGTCTCTTGCAGAAAAAACGGATCTAGTTATTTGAACTGATGTTGCTTTGGAAGGTAACAAATGCTCGTTTTTGAACCACTACGGAATTCTCCATTTCTGGGTCTAGTTCCTCAATTTTCATTACTTTTAACTTGCATTGAGTTATGTAGAGATAATCATTTGGACAAGTATGATGGTGCTTATGTGAAGCCCAACTCAAGATCTCATTTGTACTGTTCTCCAGCGGAATGCGCCACAGAAAGTCCTGTTCGGTGGTCCAAAAATCGTTAAAAGCCTGCACAAGAGTTCTCGTCAACCTTATATGTGGTTTCACATCAGAGCAAATTTGAATAGCGTTTTGACTGAAAGGTGAACCGATCTTTGAGAAACACACTAAGTTGTTGATTGTTATAAAGAGAGTTTCCGTTGACGTAATCTTAATTTTGTAAACAAGTGTTTATATACCCAAAGTCAAATCTTCTCTGACTATTCGAAGTTCTCCAGTGAAACCTGACACTGCGCAACTTGACAAGTTCAGTCGGACAGAAAGTTGCAAGACGTTATCTGCACGTGGTTGCGAAGCTAGGGTGAAAATTTTCGGAATTTGGACGCAGGAAATCAAGAAGGCTTGCGAAATCGTTGAACATAGTGACTCCTAATTGGCAAGTTATGTTTCCGAGGTGAATGGCGGATCTAACCACCAAGTTGATTTACTCGGATCTTGAGTTGAAATTTCCACAATTCTTCAGACTGATAGGCAGTAATAGCATTGCACTGAAATAATAAACTAGCTCGTAGGACAGAATATATTTCGAATGAATGTTTGCCATAGAATGTGAGATAATAACTGTTCCAAAAATGTCCTCATTAGCACTTGTTAGGGTGAGTACCAGCCGATCGAAAGTCCCTGTGGCGTGCACGTACTTTTTCCAAAAATATATATGGACAATCGATTATTCTACCTCTGCCTGAGCTGACCATTCCCCTCAGATAGTTCTGAACTGAAAACTTGGAAAGAAACCGATCTTCCTTGTGGACCAATGCGTACTGACACACAGGACCTGATTGTTCACTGTAAGGTATGCACCTGAGGGTGTAGCAGCTTTGGTATACATCATCTGATTACTTCTCATATATTTTTCTTTGCAAGAATATTCGCCATCACTAAGGGAAGTTGCTGGCAAGCCATAATCGGAAGATGATAATATAACGTTCAAAAACCAAAAGAGGTTTGCTAAACTGCCAGATAACTGAGTTTTACTGCAAAGCATACACGATGAACAGAGAACAAATTGGTGAACTTGGAAGATCATTTTTGACAGCTTATTCAGTCTTCTACGTTCATGATTTTATGCACAACAAAACGCTCTTTTTACTGATCAGTACCGGCTACCGCTATTTGGAAGTGAGAATAAAGGGGTGGGAGTTAAGTTGACCTGCTTACCACAAAGTATAGGTAACCGGTACTGGAGCGTTCATGTTAGAGAGTGCGCAGGAGTGGGAAATAAGATGTGATAAGATTTGTTTCAGTCAGATACCAGCTTTGCCAGGATACAGCTGGTGGATACACCAGTCTCTTTGAAACGCGCGGGTTAAGTTTTAGCCATCGGATGGCTATAGTCTCAGCCCAAGGCAAGTGACTCTTTTCACTGAGGATGCACGTTCCCAAAAGTATCCGAGTTTTTGATACTATGTGACTTCACCAACTGATCGATGATCATCGTTGTCGTTACATTTTCGACTGAAGCATGTAACCAAAGAGGCAAATGCTAGACTAGCGATGGAGATAACTGCACTTCTATCCTGCCTATTGCGTTCATTCATGCTTGTGGTCGCGCTTTTAGATATTAGGAAGGGCAGTCATAACACTCACTTTATTTGTCGTTTGTGAGTAATAGCGGTATACGTGTAGATTCGGCCCACCGCAGTAGGTTTGTGGCGGGAATGTAAGTTTTATCGAGCTTTGTAAACGTTAGTGTTTACTGCTTTATGCTTTATTCCTTCTAAATGACAGCTCAATGCATACTTCCGTCATGGGTGCTGAGAAAACGAGTCTCTCATGATTTGTATGGAGTAGAGTACTTCCCAGTGAATTACCTTAGACATTCTCTGATATAATTTATGCTTATCCTGCCCAACAGGTTCGGCGCCATTGCATAAAGACCATACGAAAGAGGTTTTATTCTTGTCTAGCTACAACGGAACATTTGTTGAGATTTGGTGGTTCCAACCTTATGATACATTCCTCTGTCTGATGAACAGTGAATTGTAGTGATACATTATTATTGGTGCAGCAGAGTACCGGTGTGTTGGTGAAATCTAGCTTATTAGTACCATCGAAATCGACAAGGATGATACTTTTTAGATGCAGTAGTTTTTGTCTGTGTTGTAGAACGTCTACTTGTCAATGTTTTCGCGGACGACGAACATCTGATCTGCCTGGTGTCTGTAGTTGCATAAGCTACTGAGATAATCAGTTAGTTTTTCTCCAAGGGTTCTGTTAATGAGGTTAATATGTTCGTCATGAAAAAATCAGCAAAAAATAAGGCTCACTGGGCTTTCCACTGCTAAACTGCCGTATTGTTTGTACAGTTCTGTGTTGAATAAGAACCAACATTCATAACGTGCCTCACGAGAAGATTGTTCAGGATATACTTAAGGAAAGGGACAGAGTAGTAAGTTTCCAGTGTCAAACCAAAAGTCTCCTGAAAAGGAAGGGTTGTGGAAATCAGTTGTGTATTTGACGAGGCGATTTTTACCAGGCAAGGCAGGCATCGTCGTCGTGAACAAAACTTACGGGTGTGTAATGAATTAAGAATGGTATTTTACTGCACTTTGCTGAAGCTTTCCTACAAATGGGCAAAAAGAACATTGTCATATCATTATGAATTCTGATAACTTTTAAAATGTAACCTACTTTTCCAGGACCACACTACAATATCCGTTCTCCAGGCAGGGACTTATTAGGCTCTGAAACACTCGTTTGATGCATCACTTTCAATGATTTTCGGTCATTGAGCTGTTTAGCTGATTGGTGAGGATATGTACAGAGATGCGAAGTCAACCTATCTTTATTTAAATTACGGTCAAATATCTCAAAAAAGACGAAATTAAAAAATTCACACTATAAGAAGCAGCCGCCTAGGCGTTCCGCAGACAAGTCGATGTAAAGTTGAAGTCATACATGGGCGTGACTCGAATCATCAAATCAAAAACTTGTGAAAAAATACTGATGATAATAATGATGACCGCTGTTTACAGGGGTTGCGTTTCTCAAGGATGGTGAAGTCGAAAGGAGAAGCGAGAGAGAGGGAGAACTGTGGGTAGCAATCTGCTGCTAAATTAAACTCCCTCAGGCACCGTAATTCTTCGGATCTCTTTTTGATAGTGAGCTCGGTCCATCGCAGCCACTATGCCAGATAAATGCTTAGAAAGAATGCGAACTAGTCGGTGTGTAACACACTGTGCCTAAGTTGTGTCTTCAAAACACAAATATAAGGTCCAGCTGTCCTGTTATCCAATCTCCCTGTCCTGAGAGTAAGGGCCGCGTGAAACACGTACAAATCAGAGACTTCACCTCGCTGTGGCTAACGTATCACAAGAAATGGGTGCAACTGAGTCAGATGGTCGAGGGTGTGTATTCATATCGCTATTGAGTGGACTGTCCTTCTTTTGTTCTGACTCAAGTTTAGTTAGTTCACACCAGCTAGGGTGCGCAGTGGACACAAGTTTCTCTCTTATGAGAGTTCAGTGCATACCACTGACCATGCGGAGATTAGAAGCCCGGGATATCTGACATGCACTACTCTTTCGGCTCACGTTGAATAATCATGTCTGAACAGATAAAAGTATTTATGCTTGGGCCAAGTAGGTAACTTGACCAACGGCACGAAGGACTATCAAGTAACAATCCTGGTTGTATCGATCGCTTGACTACCTAGCAGATCTCCCTGTTTAGGTAGCGCCACTGGTGTTTTGAGTCTGGTTGAGAAGTCCTGAGAGACCATATCAGTAATCAACACAACCAGGAAAGTTACTTGGTTGTCATTCAAGGCACTGGGCTTGCGCTGGACGAGTTGCGGTAACACCCCTACCTCGGGTTTCAGAAGCCTCGGGGTTCAACTCATTGCACGATCAAGGATGTGCACTGACCTCCATTGAGATCAAAACTCAGGTCCAGTGCTTATTCTCTCTTGAATGGTTGCGAGATTTGTAGAATTCACATTCACACTACGTCGCTCCAGTGCCGCTTCCTCTCAGAATAAGTGCATCTGAACAGATACGTTGAATTTTTCGACGAGCGCGATGTGGATGAAAATTCGACAAATCTCAGAACTAGCTTCAGTTGATCGAGGATGCTCGCTCTAAGGATGTAACACAGACAACCCGCACGAGCTGGAACAAACGGAATAATGGTTTGACAGTAAGTGCACACGGACAGTTACGTGCGAAGAGACCGAACGATCGATGGCTTTCGGTGGTTAGTATGTATTGTCAGGACGCGACAGCAGGTTTTTTAATGTCCACGTACTGCTAGTTGATGGAGAACTGTAGGTGTTTGTAGCAGCATGAGTCTAAATGACCTTATAATATCCGTTTACCTACAACATACTACAAGACTAGACGTGGATGGGCGACCGAATGCAATCGCTCATGCTCTATACCTTGATACGAATTAGCACTTTTTCGTTATTCTAGATGAAACAGACAATCCCTGGCAGGGTATGATATCAGGGCTACTGAAAAAGTAAAGCTGCAGTGAAACGTGCAGAGAAATAACAGCGCATGAACGTGTGCTGATTGATTACCGGGGAAAAAGCGAGGAAATTTATTTAAAACTCTTTTGGCTTTTGGTCAACATAAGCACTTCGACCTTGTTAGTGTGTGTTTTCCGCGATCAAACTAAACTTAAAGATAAAGCTGAACACTACGTAACACTGGACTAATAGACACTGTGGTTTCTGCTGCATCCTGGTTCACAAAACCAGCATGAGTTTGAATTTTCTGCGATGCGGCTCATCCTTGCCAAAATTTATGGATAGAAAGATGATAAACCTCATGGCCTAAGTGGGGCAAGTCTACTGATTTTGATCGCACAAATAATACCGTGAAGATAGATCAGCTGATTTCCCCGTTAATTTGCAAGTGTGTATTTTGCTCAACGTGTAGGATTTGATGTTCAAGTAGGACATAAGACTGACGGAAAGTCGAGGACTCTAGAAACAGCGCAACCTGTAGTGGGCTGTCGAAGGGTTTTCAGTAGGTCAAAAACACAATGCTATCTCTGTAATGTTGTACCAGTCAAAACATGAGGTTGCCTTTCAACAGCATGCCCCGTTGAGGAATATCACAACAGAGGGATCTGACTAGGATTTACCCAGGCTTCTCCTTACCACCAACTTAGTTTGCGTAGAACCTGGTGTTCAAGAAGGATATGAAGTTGACGGGAACTCGAGGACCGTAACCCCTCGATGAGACCCTAGAAAGGCGAAACCGTGAATGGGACGTCGAAGAATTTCCAGTAAATCTACGGGAAACTTATTCAATGAAATCAAGGGCAATAGCTTCTTCTATAGGCAGCAACACCAACAATAATTTAGCTTAACTCATTTTGAAATAACAGACTGGAGTTTGGTTAATGAATAATTAAAATGGGTGACACTAGTTTCGTTCGGGTTTAAGAATCAGAACAGGAAATGAGTAGGAAAATCTACGTCCCGACCTCGCTAGCGACATTTGTTCATAAGTGCAAACAAAGTCGAAGCCAACTCAGCCTTATCTAGGAAGAAATAAATCCAGTCGGAGGTGCATGTATAACGATTTATAAAGTTTCGTCGCCGATCACAACAGTAGGTCGTTGTGGACACAGTTTTATTGTTAATATTTCGACGTTTCCGCCTTTTTTTTCTTCAATAATCCTACATCCATGTCCGTCAGGACTACAGTGTCCAAACTTTCCAGTTTGTAAGGCCCATTGGCGTTTGCATATCTTAATCCCACGGGGCAGTTTTTTGTGCGAACTCTGTTCTCAGATATACTATCCTGCTAAAAGTAATCCTCCTTTATGTGGGTTAGCAATATACTGCAAAGTACAAAAAGATTTTTGTGAAAAAAGACTAAAAACGCACTATTCGTAATTCATGGTCTTTATTATTTTGCGGACACCCCTCACGTTACTAATTAAATGCTACCGTTTTAATCTATTTGTGTTTGTTTTGTGGCTGTGTTACATTGAGAGTATCCGGCGTTATGTCTACTATAACTTGGAGCATGCTATTAGTGAAATTCACTTCTCACTGCCTTTGTATGACATTCTCATCAATATCGCAGTTGTTTTCGTGGCAATATGAGCGAATCATTTTTCCAGAAAAGTTTCGAACTCACGCTTCGAATGACTTTACACATGCATGTAAATGGTACCGTTTTGGGAGTTTTAACGAATCACCGAAATGCGATCTACAGAATAGTTGCTGTCCCCCTGGGACATTCTCTTTCTCGAAGAATGTTGCGTTGCACTGTCTAAAGTCGTCACTATATGCTATTTAAAATTCAAGCCTTCTAACTGCAGAATGTATTCTGTTGGATTTCGAAGCGCATCTTTTACAAGTTGGAACTATTTTAATCACCCCGGATCCAATTTTTTAACAAAATTCTCTGGCACCCCGCTAGGCAATGAGGCAACCCTCGTCTACCACGGATTTGTGACGCCACCTTGATTGGCGCCAAAACATCTACAACCCAGTCGCCCAGCTCGGTGAACGAAACGACATTCGTCCGCAAGAATTGAGCTGCTAGTTCTGTCAGCTTGATAGTTTTTTTAACTTGACCTGTTTTGCGTTTTTGCATCTTTTTCGATTTTATGACGTAAGCACTGTCACAGGAATCTGACGCAAAGGCGCAGCAGCTTAGTGCCTCAAAAGGCCAGTTGTATGCAAGACTTAGCACTGATATGCTCATAGCCGTCTCGTGTAAAATCTATGCCCAATGTTTAGCGAATGTCAGTTAAGGAAATAACCTTTGGTCATGCCCGTACGATGTGCAATTTGATCGTCGTGATTATCCACACATGAAAACAGTTGGATAGGCTTTTCTTGTTAGTTTCCTTGCTGTAGAAAATATCGTATTGAATCTCTTAAACAATATTTGCCATCACAGGTGGTTTCATGATTATTAGGATATGCAATCCTGACGACTACAAAGTTAGGCCAGCAGCAAAAAAACGACTATCAGGTCAGATAAAATTCATAACCCCCGCACTGAAGTTCTCAGTTTACAGGGTTATGAATGGACAATTTTATTACCCAAATGATATTCCGATACTTTTTAGCAGACTAGTGATCACAGATAAAAACAGCTTTTAAAATCAAGTTGATGTTGACAGGAGAATCAAGTGAATCTCAACTGCATTTCTCGGTTTTATTATCCTTCAGTCAGATGTGTTGCACCAAGGCTGTTTAGTGCTTCAATTTGAACATTTGTCAAGATGTGGAAGTATTTTTCTTGATATGGCACCACATTTGCGATTGTTGCAAACTCTTGCAGGAATCGCTGCTCTCCGATTTCATCAGTTAGGTTTGGTCTACGAATTTTTATTAATTTTATTACTGAATTGAACGTCAAATTTGATGCGCTTGCGGATAAACGGTTACCTTCAAATTAAGTTGTTGTCAAATAGAACCCCGGCCGAATCTCATGTTCATAATAGTTTTATACGAGGGTAATTAGTTTGGTCGTTTCAAACGAAACATGAGATGGCCTTCATCAGTATGTTCAGGTAAACGACAGTATAGTCACAAGATCTAAAGAAGTTTCAGGCGGGTCTGTCGTTAGCGGTAACTTAATTTTCCTAATAAGAGTTTGCTTGTAGGTTGATGGACTTATCCGATAAGCCTTATAATGGTGGAGACCATGTTGACTGTGGAAGAATCTTCATTGACATTATAAGTGGTGTCATCCTACGAAATCTGGTGACTACCTCGTTTTCCTGTGTTTCATCATTGGGAAATATATTTACGGCACTATCTGAAAAATTGTAATTGATTTTGTAATCAATTGCCTGGTGCTCACTAATTTGACGCTGCTTGACACTGGAACGAAATGGATCAGAGTCTGATATTTTGAAATGAAAAGTCTGGTTACCTATACGTCTGACAAAAACTTCCAAAAGACCTCATTTATCCAGCTTTTTACCGTGAATTTCCTTGTATTTCTCCACCTTGATTGCTTCTGCCTTAGTAGCATACTGGCGATGTGGTGCTCAGCTTCAAGTTTCACACTCCTGAAGCCTGCATGAATCCGCAGACTACGAATGATGTTTCCTAATGGACTGGTTTCATAATTGTTCGCCGCCGATTAATAGTATAAATCAAGAGAATCCGCGCTTTTTATCATCCAGTAAAAGCTATTCCACGACTATTGCGGTAGCCATTAATTTCTAACTGTTCACTGTATGTGTATCCTAAGACCCACTATTTTAAAGCAAACAAATGAATATCTGTGGCCACCCAGAATAGTCCGTTCAATATATATAACCCCGAATCCTGGTTCGTACTTCTTACTGTGTTCCTCTGGCTGCTTGTGAAATACCATTGTCTCTCATTTAAGTCTTTAGAACACACTTGAGATGTTGATCGATATCCTTAACAACTTTGAGGTCACAGTGCGCAGTGATCATTGTAATAAGTTTTACCTGTCAGACACCAACCACTCTGTGCAGCCCTTTTGTTGAAACCATTTTTAAGTCAAAACTCATGCTTGCGCTCGTATATATGGGGCAGTGCCTTCTTGGTCTACCATTATTATGATCCTGTGGCTCCTGAATTCGGCTAAGTAGCATGTGTGGCATATCATTTATGAATATCTCTCCCGTTTTCTGGCTTCGTCTTGTTGCAACCGATAATTCTTATACGAAATACTACTTCAGCTAGCTAAATTCACAGTTCCGATTTCAACAAATCACAAGCCCAGTCAAGCTCCGATGGGGACGACGGTGGAATTTCAAATAAAATAATTTTATGTAAACACCGAAATTAAGTGTGAATTTGGGTTGGAACGCACTCGCCCTGGTTGATAGGGCACATAAGCAGGTCATTTGACTTGGGTGTTCAACGGCCTTAGTGAATAAAGATTAAGGGAGGGGACTTCCTAATATCTTGCAGATCAAAACTGTGTACCTTATTGTCTCTCAACAGGATTAAGTTTAAGGTCATCAATACTCAAGCCCAGTTGTTAGTTTTTGAGAACCACAAACTTATAACCATTCAGCTGTAATGACTGTTCAGCTGTAACACCCTTTCGGTGCCTAGCTGCCACGCCACACGAGGGATGCACGAGGGCTGAGATACTGTCAGGTTGCCCAAGCCTAGACAGGGGAAGTCGAGAGGCAGAGGTGGGGTTCGAACCACGGACCTTCTGGTCAGTAAATTCGCACTCTAACCACTTGGGCCAGCTCGCCTCCCCATTCAGCTGTAACGCCATGTTAGTGTATAGCTTCCAATCCTAGTCAGAACCAGCCGAGATGCTAGGGTTGGGTTCGAACCACTGACCTTCTGATCAACACCTTAACCAGCTAGCTATTTGAAGAGTAAATTTTGGGAAAAAGTATTTCAAGCAATTCTCAGGAAACAAAATTGGTTAATAACTCAGTCTGACCAAAAAAGCAACCATAAGGTTTGTATTGTTACTCCTGATTGATATTTGTTTGTTGCAGAACTGGCATGAAGTTGGCCATGTTAGAATAAAATGAAATGAACACATTCCTTTCAACTGTTTAAATTCTGAGTAGACGGCTACAGAACAGAGCTCTTCAGTTCGTTCTCAATAGTTTTAGAATTTTCACGATGTTCTTATTTAGCATGTAAACTTATCAGTCGGAAAAATGATGTTAAAGCATGTTATAATTCGGGCGATGCTCCAAAAAACACTTTTAGCCTAGTTAGTTACTGGATAAAAGCTTTCCATCTAGTTTTTCTGGTGAATAAATACAATGTTTTACCGGCCAGAATAAAGCTAAAATACGTGAACAACAGTAGTCTTCTATTAGAACGGCACATTTATGGATAAAAGCTGCTGATATACAGACGTACTGGTGTAAAGTGTTCACTGTATTGGCCGGTCATCTTCTTTTCTTCCACCATCGCTTGCATCATCAACCGGATGGAATGGAGGATATTTATCATCACAGGAAGAGTTAACACGATCAGAATCACTGGAGATATACAGATTTCTTCCGTGACCGTTGCTGGCGACCGCAACTGACGGCAACTACGTGTTTCGGCTGTTCAACGGAACACGAAACAAATCGTTTGTATCTCTCTAATGAAGTGTTTGCATGAAATTTCCGGTAGTTAAGGAAGCTAGGTACCTCCGAACTTTCAGAATCAAATTTAAGAGTACAATGAAGATGTATCAAGGTCCGTGTTCTGGTAAACACCAGTATGCTCTTCTAGTGAAAGCCCATGTGATTCACAACTTCTTGCACGAGGTACTCTGCTTGGATTCTCCTCAATATTCACAACGTGCAAACTGCTTATGGATTTGAAAATGAAAAAAAGATTACAGGGTATACCACTGTTCCCATCATTGGTCGCCTAACGTTAGAACGAAAAACCTTTGGGTGAAAAAAGCCCCAGTTTTCCTATATCTCCGATAAAATCAGGGTAGGTATAATGTTGCCTAACACTATTCAGCTTATATCACTCAATCCCATTACCTATCTGATAAACTAATTTACAGTAAACAGAGTATCACACACAGTACTGAGAGCATTCCAGCCAGACAGTCGTTACGGTAGTGTCGATGAAATCTTGTTTCCATTATGCCATGGGAAAAATGTCGTTCTGGTGCCGATTTGTCTGATGTCGGATCTGATATAAGTTAACGACTGCCCGTTCACCGAGAAGCATCTCACCTCAGGCCCGTTGTTGTGCACAGTCCATTCTGCTGACATTAATTGACCAGGGTAGAAGTAATACAGAGTAGTATTACTAGATGAAGTCTAGACCAGGGTCGAAACACTGAACTTTTGTGAAACACTTGCGCTTTCATTGAACATAAAGTGTGCACCTAAGTGAGTTATGCCTGTTTTGGCGTGGTCACGTAGCTGTTGTAGATTGTTCAAACAGAAATATATTGAACTGGATCGTCTAGATTCGTTGTGCAAACTCCCAGAAAAAGAGCGGTCGTTCTTTCTGTCTTTTATCACAGAAAGAAAGCAGAAGACTTTCTAAAGAAAGGGACCTAAGCGCTCAGAAGCATCTGCATCAAAAACACATGCTAAAGAATTTACAGCGGTTCTTCGCAAGGAGTCCTTCCATCTTACTCATGATAACATTCCGTGAGATACCATTTAGGGGAAACAATTACCTTGCTTTAGCCTCCCCAGCTGATGAATTGCATGATGTTCAAGTTACTTTTAACCAGTAAAACTGCTGGTATTGCACCTGACCATGTGAATTCACACCCGGGACTGTTAACAGGCAACTCAAGGCTGTATCAGATTACGAGTGAATCGAGTCATGCTGGGATCACTTACTGAGAGTATGTTTGATTTTACCGTTGGCATCCGTCCTGTCTTACTTATTTGAACACGCCAAATATGGTTTACAGGAGGCTGATGAGGTTTCAAAATCCCCGGGAGTAAGAAAGAAAAACTGTATCGGAACCATTACATTTGGACATGTTTTGAGTAACGCTGCCGACAAGTTTTTTTGTGGATTGGACCGGTCTCGGGTTGAGACAGTTATTTCACCTGGTCGTTATTCCCTGTTAGGAAACACCATCTCATCTGGCCAGCTTCAGCTGTCCTTTTAATCCTTCGGCCTTCTTCTTGGTGGTGTTCAGGACACATACAAACCTGATCTGCTAGTTTACCGCGTTTCGGAACTTCACCAACGCTGATCTTATTTGCACGGGAATAACTGTGAAATGTTGTATCCTCTCAAACTTATCGTGAGCCTGTTATATGAAAACCGTGATGTGAGAATATTTCTTAGCTAATGCGATATTGTGCTACTTTCCAGAACCCCTATGAACGGTCACGATATTGCCTTCTGTGTCATGCAGAGCAGACGGGAATTTCGGGGTTGCACTTATTTAATTCCGAAGAGAGAAAAAACTGACTGACCAGTGATTTTCGGCTCAAAAGCTACCACAAAGCGTCCTAACAGGCAAAATACCGATTAGAACGCGATCACAAATGTCCTGTGGGTAATGTTTCATCAAAATTAGAAACAAATGTTTATTGTTGAAAAAAGGATTACAACATTTTATTTTTCAGCTAAACTGCATGGAGCAAACGAGGTTACTGTTGAAGTCAAAGAAATGACCTATGCAAATCAGCTAAACAAAAGACATTATTATGGCAGGCTCGCCATTTTTGTTTACAATAACCGCGGGATTAAATCATTGGAGTACTGACCACAAAGTCCTACATATTGTGACTACTGAAAAAATAATGGTATGATTGTCTGGGGGCTCACTTGGCATTCAGGTTAACCGTTGGCAGTATCTATGGCGTCAGGAGACCCTTTGTAATTGCATTAGTTGATGTTTTTTCCACAGAGTTTTTGCGATACTTCTGAATGTCATTCGAGGGTTCCATCTACGCCATGTAGTTTACCCACTCAGTACAATTTCTATCACTTGGAGGTTATTTTGACTAATGGAAGCCGAAGTAACAGCTAATATATATATATATATGTATATATATATATCCGGGAACTAGAAAGTTCGACAGTGTTGAAAAATGGATAGTTGGAGGCAGTTGTATAGATGTGGTCCATGCAGATAAAGCCTTTCCAGTGTTGTTGGAAATGGGACATTTTTCGGAGTGCTCATCAAGTAGACACGGGTTACTAAGTCAGTTATTAACTGGTCAGTTATGAACAAACTCGATATACCGGTGAGACGGGCGTTTTTTATTCCAACTGATAACTGCATACATCTTTTGGAAAGACTGACTACTTCCAATATCTCAACCTATTTAGTTGGTATCGCTGACAAAACTGAGGAAACTAAATGCTCTGGAGGGAATTGCCCGCTTATAGGGCAGCTTCTATAGCAGCCAACTTTTGCAATGATGCACGGATGGAAAGTTATCACAGATAATTTCTGTCATTTTTTAAATGTTAGGCAAAGTCCTTGCGTTTCATGTCCAAGTTTATCAATGTAGCTTCCGCCTTTTTTGCCAGTCGGCGAAACATTTAGAACAGTGATGTTCTTCGACCCTAAGGTCTAGAAAATTGAATCAAGCACATGAAATAAAAATCCGGCGTTTGTTGCATTTTGTGTGTAGGGCATGGAACTCTAACTTCAGTTGATTTTCAAGAGCATGTAACGCGTGTTCTGTTGGGGATGTTATTTAATGATGTAATCTTTTAGGGGTAAGACTATGCTACACTAAACCTTTCCACGGTCGACAATGAGGTGATTATATGAGTCCAGATATGTTTATGAGGGTTTCATCATTTCGATGAATATAAACCTGTCGGCTAGGGTGAATTTCAAATAGGCGAAAAGCTTTGTAGCTAACCAAAATGTGAAGAACATCAGCAGCCACTGGTTTGCTGTTTGAGTTATGTTAGGCACTAATACGGAAGCGTGAGGCATATCTTGCTAAGTAATTTAGGTTGCTTGTATACTGCAAGTACAGTCACTCTATAATGAAAAGCTATAAAGCCACTTCATTTCTATTGGGAATTATCAGCGGTGCGATTCTCACACAACTGCATGGAGTTTCGAGCCTCCGAACCTTTTACTGATAGTTTAAACATAACTGTTCGGCAATGAGCCGCTAATCACCAGTGTGATCAACTTACACTTAGACAGCCTACAGCTTCACTCAACCTTCGATCACGCCATCCACATCACGCGGACACGTGTTGACTGGCTTCTTGAGTGACTTCTTAGGTAGAATTCTCACACTTCGTGTGAGTTTCTACTTTCTCTGAGCTATTTGTAGGCTGCCAATGTGTGGAGACACTTTTAACTTTCCAACTGAGGTTTCATCCTGTAAATAATGTCAGTCTGTGCTGATAGGGAGAGAATCGGTGTGCACTACTGACAGAATTACTTAACCCACACAAAGGACGACTAATCACACTCTGCATAACTGAAGTAGACTCACAGTGCTACTTAAAGGACCAACCATCTCCCGCTCAATATTGCTGCTAGCTACGTCTTGCTGGCCAAAATATACCACCCAACATTCAACGTATTCTATTGAAGGACCTGACGGGCCTAATCGTCTGGCTTCTTAAGAAGGTATCAATAGCCCCCGTAATTTCACTTCATGTTTCCTCTTTCCCGTATCAGTTTTTCAGCCTCGTGCATTTCTTCACATGCGCTCGGTCTGTTACGAACCCCCCATGGTCCCCTAGTAGCGTCAAGAATAATTAGACGATTTGGTCAGTCGTTTACGTTCACGGGAAATAAGACCGATTTGTTGATCAAACATTCAGTCATCCAGTCTGCTTGCTTCAGGGCATGACAAGTCGGCGTGTTGCACTATGTGTACAACTCCATGCGTTATCACGAGTGCGATTTTGTCAGTTCATTCATTTTTACTCTGATAGCAATATACAGTTTATGGATTCTACCTGTTTATCAGGTAAAAACGGGTGTTTTGCGAAATTATTCATTTAATTTTGATTAGGTGATAGTAGAAGTTCGTTGCACCGAACTCGCTTGAACCCATTAAGAGATATGTTGTATGAAGAAATGCGTTTCATCGGTGTTCGTTTTCAAAGCACTCAGCTGCACTGCTTACCTCGGTGGGTAAACAATACAGCACAGTGCACTACTTACAACCTGTCGTAGAAGACGAACAGAAGCTGTTATATGAGTATGTTAACCTACTTCATTTAATGAAAGAGCACTCTGTTGGTTGATGCTTTAGAGTCGAATGGGAACTATCGCGAACGAAATAGCTCAGCTGAAAACACCCTGACTTGTCTAAACACAACCAGAAACTTCCAAATGTTTACGCACAAACTTACTGTTGTTCATGGAACCGAAGTGAACATCTTACTACCGCAATTGCAGCACATCTACTGATCTAATGTTTTGGGTTTCAGTTGGTTACTTAAATGAAGCGATAGTAGTAGGATATAAAACGAAAAAGAAAACGTAGTTTCGTATGTCACGTTCCTCCGGGAATGAGCGAAAATCTGTGCAAGTTCAGCTATGCGATCTTTGGCAGCCTTTTTGCTTCCGATGAACTTAAAGCTGAAACTCTGAAAGAAACTTGGATGACTCACCTCGCCATCTGTCTTTTTTGATGCCCTGGTCACCTAACACCCCAGATTTCCTAAGTGACGACAAGTACTAAACTAATTTTGGTTGTGGTGGTCTTAAAAATAATATTTTATAGACACGTGTAATGGCAGCTATAGTATATCAGCGAATTTTCTACAAAACAACAAAGCTCCTTTGGTGTTCAATAAACCTCGTATCAAAGTAGAAATATCCAAATATCCACTAACTTTTTTTATAGTATTTTCTCTAGCTTTAGTTCTAAACATGTCTGATAGAGTAAAAACGTCATTGTAACATATGGGGCGATTGTTATTTAGCACATGAGGTTGGAGAATCCTGCGAACGAGAAATTCAGTTGAATCACTCACTCTTGCCGTCCTATTTAGCAAATAAGTGTCTGTATGCAGGTAGTTCCAGTTTACTGTTCAAGTGTGAATTCGGACAGATATAAATTTAAGGAGTGCACCTAACTGATGAACTTCGCCAACGGCAGAATCTGCAGCGTGGTGTTTGAATTTTCCACCGAGTTTATGGTCACCAGGAACTTATATTCTTTGCAAAAGTGCTTTTTATTCACCATGGATATTAAAACAGGCGCATAAAGCAACTGCGCCTCGGTTTTTATTTACCTATCCTTTGTAACAATAAAAGCAATGTGTGATACCCCATTATTTCGCCCTCGGGCTAAAAGTAATTCGCATCCGACTTTACGTAAGGATTGGTATTATTACTTGTGCATCAACTGGTTCGTCACCAAAGAATCGGATTTGATGTGCGTGGGTGAATGTTTTGGGATGTCCATCAACTTGAGTTGTACATCTAAAATGCAAATATCACAAATCTTTGTTAGAATTTAGAATAAATCTTGCTTAGATGACACAGTGACCGTGACCAATGATAAAATTTCCCATTTTGTTTTATCGATCCATCTCTGAATTGCACTCATTAAATGCCCACTAATGTTTTATAAAACGATTGTTGAACTTTAACGCGCGTTTTGGTATTTTATCTGCCATATAAAGATACATATTCAACCAAGTTCATTCATTTGGCGGTACGAGGTATGGTTTATGCTTAAAAATCGCAAAAAAAAGGTGGGAGATGTGGCGTGTGGTGCAAAATTACAGTACCAACGTTTTTGAAAATCCTCGGTTACATTGCTTTTACTACACGTAAGCAAAACCCTTGGGGCTTGAGGCCGCGGCTCGAAACATAACTGTGTACCACCATGTGTCATAACATGTGGAGACAACAACTGGTAAACATTTGGAAACCAGAAACATAGATGTACAAGTGCAACATACGTGACAAAATTTTTATTTTTGTCGCATGGTGTGTGACAGCCACTTTTTCGAGTCTCCATAAATGACACCGAAAGTGTTAGAAGTATACTTTTTAAGCTATTTTTGGAATAATTTTTTTAAGTTGCTACGTACCAGTAAGCAGGATCTCGATTTTAGGAACACATTTTATTCACTCAAATCCACTCCAGAGCGGTAGTGTTTGCTTAGGCTCAGTAAACTGCAAAAGTCTATTTTTACTTTGGATTATGACACTTGAAGCCCACGTTTATCCTGTGAAACATCGGCTGTTCGAGCTGGAATGCGATAATCTGTATTTGTGCCTTGGCGACTGTCCTTCAGGACGATGCAGGCAATACATAACTTTACACAAATGTCTAACAGAACACTGTCTGTTGAGTGACACCTGAGCATATGCAGTATTGTATTCACTGTGCAGACTAATCTTCCTGTTTCTTTTCCGGTTTGTGTGACTGACAGGTGGGTGGGTGATCGAAAGCAATCTGTGCTCAGAACCTACCTTGCTGATCCTGGCAGGCCATATCGCCGTTGGTGATGACGTATAAACTAAAATTGATCAATAATTGGATTGTTTACTGATGGTCAATTGGTACCCGATTTTTGTTTTTGTCTAACCATACACATGTTAATGGACAACGATCCAACCTTTTCATTGGAATTCTTTACTTGCACAAAACTTACTCAGTAAAACTTCTGGACGGCCCACCGACGATCTCGCACGTTTTGGACTAAGCAGTTAAGTCTGTTGTTCGTACTTCAGCACCGTATTTGATTCAATTGGGATAAATACTCATATGAAACACTCGTTTGTTTTAACGGGGGACTTTTTGCAACACATCCAGTCGAGGAACCTCCGAAAAGGATAGTGATACCTTGAAGGAGCACCATTCCTAAGATTGTTAGAAACTCTTCGACAACCTACGGCCAGTTCACCCATCCTGAGGATCATAAGATGGACGCAATCCTCAAGTTAACGTCAACCCTATGTTCTTCTTGGACTCATTTTGATAGATATACTATTTTCACACTAATTAGTTTCAACCGGATTCGGCTAAATCTCTCATTACAACCAAATTAGTGTTCAGCTGCATGTAGTTCACGAGATATTGATACTAATTTCTATCTTAGTTTAGAAATGTGTCTAGCTTCAGCTGAGATCCATTTGATACTACTGGCTCCTACTTATGTCCCATTTGGGGGGTCATAACTTTACCCAAAATA
This sequence comes from Clonorchis sinensis, assembly GCA_003604175.2. NCBI lineage: Eukaryota > Metazoa > Platyhelminthes > Trematoda > Opisthorchiida > Opisthorchiidae > Clonorchis > Clonorchis sinensis. The sequence continues at coordinate 140,077,266 of CM030369.1, forward strand.
GGGCTGCATGGTAAACTAACATGCCAGAAGCTGTCGTGCTAGGAGAAGTGTATAGCGACAAACAAAACCACCAGGATCGCTCCCTACAGCGGTCGACTTCCTTTTAACAGATTCATACACTTAGCGGAAAAAAACTACGAAACTACTTCATCAGTGGCAAATGTCTGGCGGTATTCTCGCTAGATCTTGCGTTTATAAATTTTTAGGCCTAACCCAAAACGACAGTCCGGCCCCGACAAGTGACCGTTTGTTCTGGTAGTCTTTTACTGAACAAGAATTTCACACCATAAATGAAAACAAATCGGGCACAAACTTTGCCTTTGAAATGTGCTTCGGAAAAACCTTTCAATGTCCAAATCGCAAAAAAATTGAACCCCAAACATTAGACTCTTAAGGGCTTCTTTAGCTGACTGTCCTCATTATGATGGAAGGATGTATTTTAAAACTTAAAAAACGGAACATTTTTAAACCGGTTTATTCGCTCGAGCGTTCTGACTGAACAGAAAGTACCATTAGGTTGGAGTTTATCACTGGAAGCGCGAAAAAGTCACCTTCTTGTTGAACGCCTGTCTACCACGCTTTAGCGCTGCAAGCTATCGACCACCTTTAGCTCGGATGAATCGCAAATTCTGTCACCAAGTGAGTCATTATGCATTATTAGCTACTTAACCCACCTCTGTCTACTTCGCTATTTCAGCATGACCCTCACAGACGACTACGTTGCGAATCGTCAAAATCATCAGTGATTCTCCACACGTTCCAACGGACTGCGCGATTATGCTAATGTATCCGACAAAATGCTAGGTTTCACCCTTTCAGCCAAGCTTGTTTTCGGACATGTACTACCGGACTACCTCATGGTCAGACTGTCTGACACCATGAAGTTGGGCGTTTATCTTGTTTTACACATGCCGTCATAAATCTGTGACTTCTTCTCAGTTTTATTCCCACTACTGCTTGAAAATTCAATCACCAGCAAACCTAGTCGACAACAGAACGACCGTGTTCACCAAAAAAGAGAAGCGGACCTGAGGATCAACATTTATTTGTAGCCCCCCGCTTTTCGCCGTAAGCAGTGCTCGGTCGACATTTAAATGGTGCCCGTATATTTTGGGATTAAAAGAGATTTTTCAACCTTTGTTGGATGCGAGGAATGGCCCCAAAATTGCAAAATCTTGAATTGGAGCCTTCGGACACAATAATAGCCTCATCTGGCCCACTGTTAGTCAGTGACAGCTAGAAACATTTACTGTTTCAACAGGTGAACGGTGGAAGTAGCACATAAAATATGCACTAAAAAGTTTATATTTTAAAAATCAATCTCCCAATGGATGGGTTTGCGGAGAGAGTGAAAATTTGAAGAGAAACTTGCTATTGTAAACAGCTCTATGACTAAAGTTCGACAGTGCCTCTTGGAAACTGATGAATCCTTTGGCCTGCCAAGTATCCATCAACTTCTAATTCTCATCTTGCCAGATAACCACCTTTACTGGAAGGAACTAGAAACAAGTATGCTTTTAGAATGAGTATTAGGCAGGAAGACCATTAAACATGAACCTTCTTTCCGACATATACGAAGACTAACATGCAACCACCAATCTGATAGACTTAGCGGAAGAAAAGTGCTCCACAGTGGACAAAAAATTCTACGCCTACTGGTTCTAAAATGTTGACTCGGAGAGATGATTCTAAGGTCATCCTGTAAGCAATAAAAAGAATCACGGAATTTCTGTATGCAGATTATGTTGCGTATAAAAGCACACCGGCACTGCACGGTGGGGTTTTCCAAACACGGTTGATCATATCCAAATGCAGTGGGTGAGAAATCTTACCAAGCATCGTCTGAAGAGGATCTACATAGGTATTCGTACGCCTGAGACGTCTATTAGAAATCTGCAGGAATGTTATCGGAAGCTAATAAAAACCTGACACTTTGACCGATAACGTATTTGTTTCTGGGCAGTCCGCTAAACAAACAGACAAATAATACAGAGCACCCGGTAAGGAGGTAGCATGTGTGGAGATTTGGATGATCTATTTAGGAGTATTTAAGGAAGGAGTTCGTCTCATAAAATAACCCCGTATTTGAACGGGTTCACGCCATGCAGTTTAAGAGATAATTTTCAGGGTTACTACGACTGGCTTGAGATGGTGAACAACCGCTGACAGAAGCTGGGTTTACGGTAGGTGAAATGGTGTTCGGGTATCTACTCTGCCTCAATGTGAACACAATCCAAGTGAATTTATATAAGCTGACTGTAAGGCCTTGTCTTGCGTTGATCTGGCTTTAATGTCCTACCACCGATAGCAATGCTGTCCGCGTATTTTGTTCATGTGTACATCGGGCTTTAAAGAATCTGCCTAGAGAGTAAGAAAGCGGCGATAAACTAGCCTGCTGAATCATGATGCGTTAATTGGCAAAAGTCCTTGCTAACACTCTGTCAACCTAAAGAGAGTGTTTTTGGAGGTTAAAGTAGCTGGGTTACGGGAACAGCAGGGGTCTCCAGGTGTCCGTCTCGAAAATTCTATGGGGTTGGTGCTCCCGATCAGTTGAATAGCTGGTGATCATAGAACCCATAAACCACACCAATGAACAACCTATTTTGAGGTCCAAAGCCTCTAAATAATTCAAGTAAAAATTATCTCACATGATTATGCTAAGAAAGTACATGCTTTTTTAAATAATATTCAGTAGATTTATAAAAAAACTCTGGATGGTCCCACTGGTTTTGATCTTCTTGGGACTCGTCTTTGAATTTCCATCAAGCTTTGGATAAATACACTCATTCGAAAATCAATTTAGCTTTGCAGAGACTCACCTGGAACCCAGCTGAATCTCTTTTATGATGTTTGTAGGCAACTGAATGTGCTGCACCAGGCCGCTTCATGTTTCAGTTGCTACGATATTTGAGGTATCGCGATACATGTATATACGTAATGCACCACTCATAAGGTTGCTGAAAATTCTTCGATCAAGCTTATTTCTTATTTGAACACCGATGTGTTGCAGTGAAAACATCTGCAAATTAAGCTAGCCTGACGGGAGACTCCCTTGTCATGAATGTCATCCCAATTAAAACGTGCGTTGAACTTTGTGCAGCACCATAAGATGAAGAGTCAAGTGATTCTTTCAGCTAAAACCTTCATCAACACCAAGTTTATTTTTTATCACTTCCCTGATAAACCGGCAGAATTCACCTCCGATATTTATATGGTTTATCATGACAAATTGGCCTAGGATGACTGTATGATATAATATTAGGCGTCCGGGAGCATCTATTAACAGATCCTGAAAGATGGGTAATTTAAATTCGGGAACATTCTAAATCATTTAAAGTGGTTTTCGTTACAGAAGCGTCTTACCATACCATATAGTCCTGTGGTAACATGCTTTTAAGATTCATGCAACTTGAATCTAGGACACTACTGTAAGATTCGAACATGATCTTCAGCTGGGAGGCAAATATGGGGCGGTATGTCTTTTTCCTTGACATTTATTTTATGTTCATGAACGGTGGCATCTGCTGGATATGCGACATCAAGAACGAAGTGTGTACACAATGGCACAATGAGAACGACGTCTCTATAGGGGACAGACACGAATGAATACCAGTAAGGAAGGGATAAGCAAATAAAAATGGCTGGTCCTGTTCGGTGAAACCAAACGGATTGTGAGCTTAAAATTAGAGACACCACCATCGATTACGGTCTTCTGACATTTTCGCGAATCATTGGTGAACGATAAAGCCTGTTGGTTTTACATTGGGTGAATTGCCTTCTAACTGGCACAAAAAGTGCCAGGTAGTGGCTGTGGACAGACTTTATCGAGTGAATTGTGCAGATATGAAAAGATTTACTCATTAATTGGAATCCTAACTATTGTACACAGAGCTAGAACTAAGAAACCTCACAGTACGTCACACGTAACACACGTCTATCAAAACTGAGTTACAGGGATCTGCGAGTACACAGCTATGCCAGCGTGTCTTTTGCCGATTCGAAAATGTTTTCAGTCAGCGTTTAGTCACGGTCTTAGTTGAAACCGCATAGGTCCACAACACAATGGCCCTCAGCCTGTATATACAGAGTGTTTCCTGAAAGGAATCAGGGAGCGTTTGTAGGGTTGCCGTAGTTAGTTGCAGTTGCGGCAATTTTTACCGAAATCCACATTAGCAATCCACATCATTTATTGTTTCTCAGTAATAACCGGACTTTTAGAGAGAAACTGAAATTGTTGGCTTCCCACCACAAGATTAGATTTTCCGGTAAATTATCCTACAAACTTCACATTTACGTCACGCCAAAAACTTAAGTTGTTTTTACAAGCCCACAGCATGCTATCCTTAGTAGGCAGCATACCTCGGTGAACCCAAGGGATTTTAACCAGATGGTACATCTCATTGTTTTTCAGGATACTCTTGTCTTACTGTTTTATTTCGTCTACAGTTCACGATTGTCCAAACGAAACCGGCAGAGCAATCCTAAAAAATAAGACTGGGAAATGGTCAGCTGATCCCTGTGCATGGTCCCGACAGACGTATTGCGTGTGTTCTAATACTGATTACAGATTCAGTCGGTGTCGAACAGACAAATAAGCCTACTCGGTTTTACGGTCAAAAGTCGCGGGACTACTCAAAGCTGATTAGATGCATGGGTTAAGCAGAGTTTCTAGTTTCACTTCTTTGCTTTTGGTTGAATGGGAAATGAAAATGTTCCATCCCTTGTAGTCCCTACACTTGTCCACCAGTTGGGATTATTGTACATCAAATTTGAATACCTCAGTACTTGTGCAGCTGGGAACTACGTAAGGGTAGTAATGCGAATCACAGCTCTACTTTGCCTATGGTATCAGGCTGGTTGCCCAAATAAGAAACTATTATTACAAAAGCCATTCTGTATGTCCAAATGGAAGAGATGAATGCACTTGTGATATAAATCTTAGCGAAGCGAACGGTATCTTGTTTAGTGGGCCTTTTTTACCCTTTTTGTGTTGAAATCGAGCGTTGAAACGACGATAAATGCTTCAAACTCTAAACAATGTAAAGAGCTCTCAAGTAAGGCGGGAAGGTGGAAGCCAACCGCTTCCCCGACATTACTCTACTTGCTTCCCTCGTTGGATCATGACATTCGTATGGCATTTCCGCAATATATATATATAAGCGACTGACATGTTTTTTGTTTGAGTGCATTCCAAGTGCTAGCGTTTCCTCTGGAACCGTTGGTTCCAAAACTTCCAGCTTGCCACTGTAGGTATAAGACAATAGCTGATGTAAACGGTACTCAAATTGCCAGAAAACTCGATTTGCCTATACCGATATATGTTACGTTTGGCCAGTGTAACGTAATAAAAGTTTATTGAGACTGCATTTTCTGGAACTCGAAGATGTGACACTGACTGAATTCCGTTAATGACAGGTCGTCGTATAGGTTCCTTTCTAGGAAAACATTTTGCGTGGTGGGATAATGTACACTCTACCCTTTGCTTAAAGAGTAGCGATTCAAACAAGTTGTGGTAACGATGGTGTAGAATCCACTCGCATCCCTTTTATGCTACGGATGCTGAGCGGCCGTTCTTGCTTTTCATTAAACTATAGCTACGTGGTGTACCAGAGTTTGAACCTTGAAGGGTCAACTAAACAGAACGAAGCATATGGTTGCCATGCATACACGACTGATGATCAGATAGAAACTGCCGCAAGTTACAGTAATTTAATCCGCTTATTGAAGTAAACACAAACGATGACAACCTCGGAAAGAGTCAGTGGACACTGCAGCTTGGTCAAGCATGATCACATAAGATCCGAATGCTTTAAGGCTACGCAGAGACTCTCCGCTTTATTATTCCCAACGCTATCAAATAAGTAATAGCGATTTACAATGACAAAAAGAAGATGATTCTCAATCTAGTCAGACTGGGATTTTATGGCATTATGAGGTCATTAATCGGTAAGTAGATTTTTTTGTTAATGTATTTGACGCCCTATTTAGACATAGAGGAAATGTTCGACCGATAATTCTTAGTTGTCCTTGGATTGAAAGCGAATGGAACCATAGTATCGTCTAGGCAGACTTTGAATGTTTACCGACTATTCGGTATCGAGTCCAGATGTTCAAACGAAAATTTAGGATGTTTCCTTTGTCACTTCCCGCCTTCGTTCCCGGAACCTCCCAACTTTCCATTCTCTGTGCTTTCTTGTAATCTTCAAATTTTCCAAAATTGACGATGGGGCAATGTTCCCACATGACTGTACGGTGTACTTTGACCGTCTGAATGCTCACATTGGGGTGCTTTTTGGACACCTTTGAACTCGGGGTTCTTAGTTCTGTTCAAAAAACATTTGTTTCCCCGCAGTTAACTCAAAATTACCCAACTACGGACTCGTATACCCTAAAACCAACAGACTTACTAACAGAACACATGCCACTGTAGTTCATTAACTGGTGGCTGCTACGATCAGCAGCCATTTTATGATTAGATATTTAGTGGTCTTACTTGCCAAAGAATAAGCACACTGGGAATCCGACCCAGGATGTCCGCGCTAGCCGGGATAACGTCAAGAAGAACCCACTCTCATCCGTGCTACTCGAGCAGTCCAGTTGCATGCCCACTATCTGCCCTTTACCTGGCAATAACTACACCCGTTGCTAATTTAAATATAAAGCAGCACTGACACTCAGTCATTTGGTCCGTTTTGACCACAAAAAGTATTATTTATCGATTGAACAAACAAGGGTACTTCCTTCTTTTGAATTGCCTAGACAATCTGCTTGCCAAACATGCACGATCAGTGCTTGAGTAGTGTGTGATCGCACTGAAGTAACATGGTTTGATTGTAAGTTCAAATCAGCTTAACACTTCTGCCACGTTAGCTCGCCTACTCGCAAGCAAGTGTCCATGTTCCACACTCGTATGGAGAATGTTTGAAGCTCAGTCCAGTGATTTGCTACTTATGGTGACAACAACAACCTATTTTACATGACAGTGGTGAAAGCGGCTCTTCCTGAAATTATTATTCCTGTAGTTGAATTTGAAGTGATCATGACTAATGACCACCGCTGTTACACTGTCCCTCTTATGCAGCCTTGAGTTAAATGCTTTAAGTGAAACGTTACGTCATCAACTTCACCGGTCGATACGGGTAATGTTTACTGAAGGAACTGAGCTTGGCATTCAAGCATACTTACCTGTTATGTCCAAGCAGGAACCGTTTATCATGCGAGACGGTATTTTGTCTCCAGATTTCTGAAAAATCTGTCAGGGAATAGTGAAGTGAAAAAAGACGAAGACTCCGAGTCCCGTTTGAAAGGTTTGGTATTTTGTTCCAAAACAGTGAGAGAGTTCACGGGTGTGGGACAACGTGTTCGTCCAAGCTGAAAGGACTGTACCCGAGTAATGAAGAACAAGTTCGAAGTATTTGAATGAATAATAGCCTAACCTATCAGTTAAACTCTGTCGAGGATTACCGAGTGATGTGAGATGTACTATTCGGATGTGTATGACATAAATCACACAAATCGACAATCCAGTAATAAATATGGGTCTATGGGATCGATTTCTATTTGTTTTGTGTTTGGGTCTAAGTTAACCATTGTGGAGAGCCATACACTGTCTCTCCTTCAGTTTCGTGAGTTTGTTTCCTCTAAAAGGAATTGCGTTCGAAACGAATACCGTGCATCCAAAATTATCTCCTGAATGAAGGCGTTTCCTGTCGGGGATTTTACTTGAGAATAAAATCTGAGGCAAATTTTGCCGGCTAATTGGTGGTCATCAAATAGACACCCAACACCTATAATACTGCTTAGCAACGAGAATATTCTGAGGACTGGTAACAAAACGAGCTAGCTCACCTTAGGATGTGGACGAGACTGAGGTAATAAATATTGGCTTGGTTGCTTACCTGTTGTCCCAACCTTTGCTGATCGCCCTAGCCAGCAGTTGTTCGCGTTGATAAATGAGTAAATATGTACACACACTCGAGTACTGCGCCGGCGAGCAAATCATGTACTCTGAGGAGTGGCGGTGGTTTTGGTATTTACGTTGGGTAGGCGGAAATGTCCGTACTCACTGCAATTTTCGCAATAAGCGGGTGATGCTTTAGCGATCAAACAATGGGCGAGTGAAAGACATAAAGGCGAATGGGAGATTGACATTGTAGACTTCCAAATAAGGTCGACTGATACTCTCTGTTGCTTTCCTTCGTTTTGGTACGTAGGTTGTATCAAACCACCCTAATAAAAGTATGCCAAACAATGACAATGATTTTACTGAGTACGACCCGGGAATGGGAACAATCCGTGTCTCCTACGAGATGCACCCAAATGATAATGGTCGTACGATGATGAGGAAATTACACTCCCAATAGAAGGGGTTTGTTGGACACCGCAACTCGCGCAGGGTATCAGCTATCCTGGATTATAAAATCACGATTGCCATCTAGACTGTGGATTATGGAACCATAACACCTGAGTTCTGGCTGCTATGTTATGCGGACGTGTCACTAAAAAAACTATATAATTCTTTAAACGTGTAATAAGGCTTTATTGTGTGTAACGTTCTTTATAAGCTAGACAAAGGGATGCATTTTTCATCCCGTTTTAAGAAGGAATTCACCATAGGAATGAACCCCAAAAGGCCGGATACAAGCTGTCCCCATGGAGATTCGGTCGCTCCTTGGCCTTGTCACCTATAAAATACAATAAGATATTATTCTGCACCCCATGGATGAATACCGATATGTTCTTTGTCTAAATGATCCGACAATCTTTGGGCTCTTCACCGTCCTACGTCAAACTATGTTCGAAAGTGTCATTCCCAAATTACAAAGTTTATCACGCAGTATGTTTCGCAGTACAATCAACTATGAGAGGTAGCAAGCTGTGGCAATTTTGGCAGTCATCTCTTTACTTAAGTACTGCATACGAGGTGGTGTAATATGCACGCTATGGAAGTACCATGGGACAGTAATTTTCTGGAGGCGGGTGTTCATGACGATTTCTGTGGATTAAAAACGGAAAGAAAGCCCATGTGCCAAAGTCCAATAAGCAAAGTTGTACATGTAAATCAACTGCAATCCTTCGCCCGCAGGCTTCCTTAGTAGGTGCGTAAATGAATATGAGCAAAACACGAGTACAAACCAGTTGTCTTTTATTTATTTAGGTCCGTTTGTCAGTTGTTCTGACATCAGAACGTTTGGAGTTAGAGTCATATGAAATAAGCATAAAAATGTTATCCCGTGATTAAGACCGCAAAAACCAAGCAGGGCAAAGTGCGCATTTCATCACATGTGCCCTTTACTATCTCTCAAAGTGACTGATGGTAGCTCTATGCGAACTGCCATCGCGGTGAGACTAAGCCTTATCCTAATGAGTCGGCTCGCGTACAGGAGAATAACCTGGATATGTCTATCAAGCATCCGAAGGGAATATCCTCTGGATGGCGGTCATACAAAGTTGGAAGTTGTGTGACGTCTTGTTCTGTGAACGTCAGGTTATCGTGGCATTTACCACCACCAACCACCGCTACCTTGCGGTTAGCCTGCTGAGGGTGCTCAAGCTGTATCCTAGGCCATACATGATCACGAAATACATTTGTAACCATTTCTCATCGGCCATCGCTTGGTAACATCAGCCGATTCCCCTTAATTAGTTGCGTTCAGAATCATGCAACTTCTGACACTTCCCGTCTTCCTTCATTTACCCCCTTAATTCTTCTCATGCATCACTCATTTATCTACTGCAGATCTCAGTTGTAGGCAAGCCGGCCGGGCACATAGGAAAGCAACCCACTGCGTGTCAACGCACACATCTGTTGTTTGGCGTCCAATTTTTGCATTGAACACCGATTCGTCCGGTTATGGTTTGAGTTGATCACAAGTTTGAGTAGTCCCAAACGTAATGTCAACCAGCAATTGTCGTTTTTATCGATTGTAAATGAGCCTTCTATTTCATTACTAGGTGGATTCTTCTACACATACATGACCAAAAAGGAACAGTTCTTGAATTGATTTGAATATAATCCTTTCCCTCCATTTGCACATTTCTGATCTCGTAGGGGCTCACAGTGAATCTTGCGAAAATTCTCACTTAACCAGTATGATACGAGACGCTATGCTCTCCCTTGTTTCGTTCAGTTTTATCATTGATAGTAACAGGAGACTGGCATTTCTAGTGAACTTAAAATCAAGCTAAATTAAGGTTAGTTCACTTGTACTATGCGAACGATAATGTCTTGTTACTTTGCAGCCATAAGTCCGCACGGGCCGTTTTAAATAGTACTGTAGCAGTGGTTTCCTGTTGAGGCACGCGTTTACTACCTTTAAATTTCAAGGATTTTCCTCTTGCTGTACCATTCTAAAATATCAGCAAAAAGAACTTGATTTTGTTCACCAGACTACTCGTCTTTGAAGCTGCGTATGCTGTAACCGTACCACGGCGGAGGCAAATAGCGCAAACATTCTCACTGGGTAAACCATGTTTGTCAAAATGTGTTAGTTATGACGCCCGAAACGAATTCTATCAGAGCTATTGAAATCTGCGAGATATCTTTAAGGAACACTTTACCTTGCCGTTCCAAAGGAAATTGAATTTCCCCAAACATGAGATCATTGATGCCTTTGCTACATATCAGGTGCCAGATAGCCACGACCTGTCCTCGTTGAAATGGTGCCTAACGGGTGATCATAACAAATCCGAATCCATAGAGCAAAGAATAAAGTTTATCAAATCAAGGTAAGCACATGCTTGTGCAACTAGCCCCGACCGAAGAAAGCTCAATTGCCAAATCCAACCTCTTGTTGGGAAGATGTTTGCTTGGAACAGGCTATGGCATGATACAGGGGAAATGAAGGCGAGTACTGTCCAACGGAGTACCGTGAGATCTTTGAGTCGACCGGTTTTGAGGTCCACGTGCGCATTATAAATAGGGATACAGAATGATTAAGCAGTGAAACGGAGCCGATCGTACGACCAGTCAATCAGGTCCAGTTATTAATTTCAAGGCAAGACGATAACTTGCCTCACAATCTTTGGTGCGCACAAGCTAAGTCGTTAGTGATTGATCAACATAGCCCAATTGAAGGCTAACAATTTTGAGTTGACATTGCGGAGTTAAGTTCTGAGCGCTTTACGGGGATGAACCGGGATGCCCATGCTAGAATGTGTTTGATGGTCGATGACATATTTTCGGGCCTCAGCTGGCCTTCATTTGGCCGATCGATTAGTCACCTAACTCAACTAACGGGACAAATGTTCTGAGACATGTTTTGAGTTGGTTGTACAGTTGAGTGGAAATAAAATCATGCAAAAATAGGACTGTAAAGTTTTTGCCCAAACTGCAGTTTTATCAGTCGGTTCATATCGGGCCCACTGCATGTTAAGCCATACGGCTGTAAGGCACAGCCGCTCAACTGATCCTGCTCTCGTTTACGAGATAAGTCAATCTCTGATGTACGTTGCATATTCTACTCAGCCTCCCTGCCTCCTGTTCACATACGGTTACGGTTAAACGTGCATTGGCTGAACAGATAGGAGCTTATGCGAACATGTCTTAGAACATTTGTCACGTTTTTGAGTCAGGTAACTAATTTATTGGCCACTTAAAGGCAAGCTGAGACACGCAAACTGCGTCATCGACCACCAAACACATTCTAGCTATGAACATGCCGGTTCATCCCGGTAAATTGTTCAAAACTTAACTGCTCAATGTCAACTCGAAATTGTCGGCTTTCAATTAGACCATGTTGATCAATCACTAACGACTTAGCTTGTGCGCACCAAAGATTGTGAGGCAAGTTATCGTCTTGCCTTGAAATTAATAACTGGACCTGATTGACTGGTCGTACGATCGGCTCCGTTCCACTGCCTAATCCTTTCCTATTCTTATTTGTGATATAAAAGCGATGGTTCTTCGAGCTGCGACTGAAGAGTTCAAAGAGGAATGACGACATCTGGCTGACTTTGTCTGCTACACATGTTGTTACAGAAACAAAGATCTAATTTGGGGATTTTACACTACAAGTACTGGCGCTTGCTCAGCTTATGCTGTTGAAGACTTGAAAGGGGGTCGGAGCAATCACACTGACAGAATGTTACTCCGATATGTTGCCCAGGTATTTCCTTTGACTGTAAACACTTTTTCCCTCAGCGCCTCCACTGAGGACAAAAACATCTTCCTAATACATCTCCAGCCTTCTCTTTCCTCTTCGCACCTTACCAGAGCAGTTATGCAGTACACCAGTAGTTCACTGCTGAGGATAGTGGTGATAGTGATGCTGACAATGATTACGCAAACTTATTGTTTGACGCCTTGTTCCTCCTTCTCCGAGTAGTAATCAGGAACACACAGATCAGCCGACACAGGAGCAGCCTGTACTTTCGATTTTTGTATTGGTACTCCTACAAAGAGGTCGTGGAACATAGGTTATTCTTCCTCTTGCCGAGCGAGCCTTCTTATCTGGCAATGCGAACGCTCTGGAGCAGATGGATGTGGTTAACAGAAAGTTTTACACTGAAGGCGATAATGAGAGTGCAGCGAGAAGTGCAGAATTTGTGGATGATGTTCACCAAACTCAGCGAAAACTGTACCTTTGCTCTTCGTTTCTACTGCCCAATTTCATGCTGATAATTTTATCGTCACATTCTTACAAGTTCCATAAAAGGGGCTTACTTAATCGACTTTACAATCTACAAGTCTGACGGTCGTGGGACTTTGCTGTCTTCATCTAAAGCGATAAAAAGATGATAACGGCAAACAGTTTTAGCTACCAATGAGATTTTTCCTTGAGGAGTGCTTTTGCAAAATCAAAAACCTCCTTTTCACTTGTAATTACTGTTTTGTCCTCCAAACTGGAATTCTTAGTCCAAAAAACAATTTTTTATTGCTTTTTAGAGTGGTCGGTTTAAACATGAGATATGCGTCTAGAAACAGCCAGCTACTTGTTCTAATTATGGCAAAATGCGCCAAAATATCAGGATCTTCAGGCATAGCAAATTAGAGTTCGACATTTTGAAGGGAGATCTATGTTCTCTTCCACACTCTCACCACTTTTGGACAAAGAACTCTACTTTTTAAACTGGTGACAATCGATAGTGGATGGCTGTTCTGCTGTCAAAATTGTTTTCTGTGGCACTTGATCTGATGCAGCCTTGGTTAACGAATGCAAAAGCTGAACCCACAGTAAAGTTGCTATTAGATCTGGTGGATTTCTACAATCAATCAAAACACATTAAGTCACTAAAGTACCCCGCCAACATTGTACCCTTTAAGATGCGGGACATTGTCACATATCACATGCCCGGGTTCAGGGATTAATTGGAGTCAACAAATACTCGGAGCTAAAAATTACCGACTCTCAACTGACAACCAAATCACTAGCCATACGATATTTGTTCTCCTTGTTTTCTTTTTGTGTGCAAATGTCAATAGACTTGCCTATTGATCGATGGCGTGTGTCACAAAGTCATTCAACCTTACATTGGGACCACAGAATAGCAACACCGAAATGTGTCATGTAATGATCTAAGTTGAGTCTTGCGACCGTCGCAAGTTGACAATGCGATCGATTTTATCGGATACTTCGACTGCATCATGCTTTGACAAAGCTCAAAACGACAGTCTAAACGTGGTTGTCTCAAGCTTTGAAAGTGAGGGTGAAATCAGAAAACACCAGCTAATTCGAGAAGTCTGTGGTGCCTGTCTCGTTTGTTCACTTCGCGACAAATCGTTTTGCATAGGCGGTGGCTATCCTATGTGATGTTAATATTGCACCATAAGCGAGGCAGAGATTTCATGACACGAGAATAAGCTCAAAATTCCTGACAACTCAAATGAAGATTTCTTTCTGACAGTGCCATTTAAATGGTGAATAGGAAACCACGGCATTTCTCCTTTTTTACAGAAGGTACTATTTGGAAGCATTTCAATTATCCCTACGTTTAACAGAATCCAGTAGGACTATGAAAATCACCCGTATACGAGACTTTCGCAAAAAGGCAAGCTCAGTAGATAAATAAATTGTCAGAAAAAATAATAAGCAGCGCCAGGGTGCAAGCGCTTTTCTTTCGGTTGATTTAAACCGTCACATTTTACGTTTAAATCAAGCAGAAGCCAGTTTCATTTATGAGTTGCGTTGCACAAAGAACACCGGCTTTTACTCTGCTATTCACAGCTACACTTTTCTGGTGCGCACTATAACTAACAGTGGCTGTCGATCTGTTTCTTTGAATCCTGTCCTGTTTAAAAAAAAACTAAATAACCTGAAATATCAAATGGTTTCATGGAGGCGTTATCAGTCACCTTCCACTATTGCCTTTTCACAGACTGATAAGTCAGGCACCAGAGCAATCCTAAATCACTCACCAGATGTAGGACACTAAGTCAACCAAGTCGGTTACCACCGTTTATCCAATTCCAAAAAATCGATCCAAAACAGTTAGACAGTTGGCGCTCAAAGTCTCAATTTGATCGCTATTTGCTTATTGATTTCAACTCTATGTGTGCACAAGCGAATAGCTCAATCGACGAGATTGAACTGCCCGTTAATTGACCAAACAGGAACAAAAGTCACTGCTAACATGAGTTATTCAATGTGTTTAGCTGTCTGGTTATTGACTCTGCACGTTTGCACCCTTTTACCCTCTGGATTTGTGCATCAGTATGCAGCCGAGACTTTCCGAAAAAAATATGTACGCTGAACTTCATACTTACAATACGAATGAGAATATGGAATTTTTAAGGCGAAACAAAGCGTAATGTAATATCATGTTTTATTCCGACGTTTCGGTTGTCGGGGGCAACTCTATTCAAGGATTTCTACAATCAGCTGACTGCAGAATTGACTATGTTTTGACTAAAAATTCCATATTGTACATCACACAGTGCTCAATCATTTTGACACTATTGCAGCCGAATTTGACCCGGAACACCTAAACGAATGGGGATGCTCAAAGCATCGAAATAATGTAAGCTACGTACAACCACACCAGCAGCTCTCGTGTCCAGAATTATCCTCTGGATTGAACTCTTTCGATTTGCCTCTACCCAGCAAGCAACTGGATCGTGCGTTTGTTGTTTGCTGCTTCTTACTGAAAGATGTTTTAGTGATCCAAGAAACTGAACCATCAGTATATTGTGGCTAGATTTTTCTTAGCTAGAGTTTTCTATAAAAAAGGAATGTTGTTGTCACAAGGTAAAAACTAGCAGTGATGATAGGTCGAATAAATGTGGTGATTTTCAGTCGATATTTCGTCTTTCCAATAAAGCTATACTGTGCTAAAAAGCCAAGAGGTAGCAGCAAACGCACACCTGACTCAGAGAATTTCGAACCCACGACCTAAGTGGTTGACCACTTAAACGTTTGGTCACCCTACCGTCACTCAATAAGTAGCTCATAGGAAGAATAATTTCTCAAGATAAGTTAAATTTACTTCTGAGAAATCGCCAATTAAGAAGCCAGTCAATACGTAACCAAGTGATGTGGTTTCTGTGATTGAACAATGAGCGGCACTACGCTCCATCTGAGTGAGAACTGAACACATTGCTGTTTGGCCGCTCTTAGATAAACAGTTAAGTATTCAACCACTGCCCGGAAGATCACGGGTTCGAAACTTTCTGAGTTTCGTGAGTTTCGCACCTCTGGTGGCCTCCAAAAAGAATGAAACACCAGTACAGTGATTCTCGGCTTTTCGTCGTAGTTCATCTTCACTGACAAGACGAAATCTTAGTTGAAGATTTGGAGTAGTCTAGAATGCTTCTTTTGTAGAACATTGACTGAATGGAAGTTTCCCGTAAAAGGGAAACAGATAAAAAAAATGATGCGTCTGCCCACATATGATGAGGTGTAAAACAAATTCGGTACAAGTTCTCCGGAGCCACGTGGGTGCAAAATGATTCTGTGGCCATGGCGACTTGGAAATATGATTCAATATTTCTACAGTAAACCGAATCGCAGGCGATATATTTGGTGGGTTTTCACAAGCGTGTACGTAAAATCGACCTTTATTTTGCCTCCCTGGGGCAGCACTCTTAATCAGTGAATAAGTAAACGTAATACTGCCTCCAAACTTAATGAAACCAAATCTGCACGGTTAGCCTACAGCCTTTTTACAATTACAATGTGTTGCTTGATCAGAAGGTTTCCTGACTTGGGAAGTAATATAGCCGGAATCTCTAAATAATTTGAAGTTCTCCCTCCAGTTTCTTCTAGTTGTAAACCAAACCGAGCGGGAAGAAGAACTCAACAACTCACTTTGCAATGCACACAAATTTAGAGTAACAATGAGAACAAGTTAACTCGGACTAGTAAGCAAATAATAGCAGCCAACTGCGAACAAAATGAAACAATAAACGCAAAACTTGCACGAATAACCACAGGAACAAAAGCAACGATCTAACTGGCAGAGATCTTGTGAGGATGTGGGCACTTTTAAACGTAACAGCCAGCTTATCCGGACGCAAAAGGCCTCTTTAGTGCTGGTGAGTAAGTGATTGTTCCGATCGGCTGCTGAGACAAACATCTGTTAAAAATGCATTTCCGATCGGACAGGCCGTGCGTTTTTACTAGTTATATACACAGTTGCTGTATTAAGTCGCTACTTTTCCATGTCTCCACGCAGACATACCTTTAAAAATTGAAATTATTTTATCTATAAGCCGTTGATCAATTTTGATTAATCACTTTGAAACAATGAGTGGTCGCTGCATTGAATGTTGCGGGTAGCTACTCTATGTAGCATTGTAATCCTGGGCTGCTCGAGGGGTTTTAGTGTCTCTATATGAAAGCGACTTTATCCGTATTTGGGAACGAAGACAATATTTGCAGGGTATTGAAGACGGATGAAAAGAAGTTATTTCAAGGTGGTCACAGTGTGAGTTAACTGGAACCAGCCAGCACAGATTTGATTAAAGGTCCCGTGGCTTTTTAGCGAGTGTAACTTTATTGTTTTCAGTTGGCTCGAGAGACCGTATCAAAAAGTTTTACTGACCCGTTGTTGGAGACGTTTATACATTGTTATTTTGGTCATTTTTATAACGTATGACCGCCTATTTAATCTAGCCCCTCTGTTCCAAACCTGGTGGCACTCAAGTCTCATTTCACCAGACGGCGATTTTTCAGTTACACTAGGTTACGTCAGTTGAGAAAAACATTGCCTAGATTCTTCAATTTTTTGGAGACCATCGGCAAAACATAGATGAGAGTTAAAAGGTAAACATATTGTATTTTAGTAAGAGAAAAAGACCATTTATGTCTAAATAGTAAGTCAAGGCTACCGCGGTACGTGATCGAAACCCAAGCAAAAAGAACACACTGACAACGAATGTACTTACAAGCCAGTGCTGACCTAGAAAAGCCATTACCAACGAATTGTGATTTATAACAGCACAAAGTGGAATCAATTTTCGTACCCTGCGTTGTTCCGATAAAGCATTGTCATTATTCACCCTGATTGTACACCAAGCTGTCGACGGGCTGTCAAATGAACACAATAGATAGTTTCCGAGTTTGTCCGGTAACTCGTACCTGGTCGCCGTGTAACCGAATAGCTGTTGTGACCAATGGTTAAACGATTCGGTGAGCTGGTCGTTCGAGATCATTGTGCAATAAAAAAGCAATAATCTCATTATAAGTAGATTATGCCAAGTACTATCATTTCCACAGTTTCTCTTTACCGCCTTAAACTGGACCTGTCCTTGAAGCGACCATTTTTTTAAAAGCTGTCGGACAAAAATCGGAAATCCGTGAGCTTAAATGAAGTGCCGATAAGTTGACCAACCGATTAACAGAGCCTGTCAGCCATATTGTTAACTGACCCATATTGTCAAATTCGAATTGAGAGGTTACGTAATTCGTTCTGTTGCATTTCCGCGATAAACCTCACGCACCCGGTGGATGTTATGTCTATCAGACTTCCATTCGCATTGTGCAAAACGTGGTGGTGGCTTCTTTCCGACGAGTGAACATAAAAATGCACCCACGCCAACACGTTGTTTCACTTTGCTTGATTTCATATTTCATATTTACTTCCACTTCTACCATCATAAAGTAAATGCTTATCTGCAAAATTATTCTTCAACGGCCTTTATATCAGATCAACCCTGGCCTGTCAGTGGAAGGATCACAAAATGTATTTCAAGCATCCTACTCTACGCGGCACACATGCTTCATTCCTGAGGGATACAACTTAGAGGGAGCAGCAATATACTCACTCGCGAAACATGCTCGTTTTAACGGGGGACCCAACTGAATCTAGCTAAACAGCTAGTTTATAATGCTACCCTGCGGCTGAACGCGCCGCGCTTGGTAACCTCATGTTTCAGTTGGTAGGTGTAGTATACGGTGTCTGCCAGTTTGATTACTATATATGTAAGTATTGGTGATGTACAACCTTGCTTACTGGGCTTCGGCTCATGAGCTTTGTTTCTGTTTTCCATTCACAGAAATCGTCGTGTACACCTGCCTTCGGAGAATTACTGTCCCCTGGTGCTTCCATAGCGTGCATACTACAGTAGGATAATTGGAATATTGCTGCACATTGTCACGGGAGAAGAAACTAGTCCTAAAGTTGCTGACAACCCTTCAACAACCCACGACCAGTTTTTCACCAGTTAAGGCATATCTGGTGGGTGTAGGTTTCAAGATTCCGCTAATCCTATGCTCCACATAAACATGCAGTAAGATGTCAAATATTTTTCACCAATCTCAAGAGTAGTGTGTTCTGCCAAGAAAAAATACTGTGGTATCTGAGATATTGCAGTATTTTGAGGCGGCTTTGTGCGGCAAATTCAGTTGAAGAATACTGTGAACGAGAGTTTCCACCGCACATTAGTTGATCGCCGTTTAAGACCGAATTACTACACGGAGGAGGGCACTTCACGAATTTCATACAATTTGGGTTGAAGGAGAACATAAGTTGGACGGAAACTCGGATGCTACGTCCACATGAAGAGTCCTGACAAGGGCGTGTCAAGGCGTTTTCAGCGATCTTATGAATACTTGGTGAAGAAAGAGACATATTGACCGGTTTCTATTGAGTCACTTAATCAAGGATAATCTATACACTAAACTTGGCATCATTTTCTGAATTAGAATTATCGGCCATGTTCATTCGTGCATTACAATTTTTCATCAACATTATGCAAACAAGTGTGAGGTGCAGAATGTTCAAGAAGAAAGGTGCCAGTTTTACTATCATTACCAAGCCGTGGTTTACAGTGAGCCAGAACCCGCTGAGGAGCCGAAATCGGTTGACTGCCATCCCATATTTTCCCCATATTTGCCTTACGTGATATGCAAGTGTTTTATAGTTGTAATTTGCCTAAACTAACTAACATTTACCGACGAAAACAGCTGATCTGACGAACTTAACCATGCTTTGACTCAAATGATATATTCAAGGTTGGTTGTTGGTAAAAATCCACAACGCTTATATATTTTGGTTCTCTAAACTAATCTACCCGTTGTCTGCTCAATGTCTGAAAAATCCTATGACGTCAGAAACGTATTGCTTAATTGTTCCTGAAGGTGCGCTTGCTAACACAAGTTGCATTCAATGAGCCAGCAGCATTATGTCCACTCCGTTGCGCGAAATTACCGTGGTGTCCTAGGTCGGAGTTAATTTACAGTGGTCGAGAAAATAAACAGCATTTGTTCGCTTCACACCAGAATCTGTTCGCGGAGCTCGGTGAACAGACCAACAACCGAACAGCTGTACAGTGCTTCTTGGTCTCGCAGCATAGACTGGCCTCTGACAGGATGAAATCTCATTTTGAAATTGACAACTCTATGCGGTGGGTGATCGAAACCCAAGCAAAAAGAGCATACCGCCAACAAAGGCATTTACTTGCTTGCTTGCTTGCTTACTTACTTACTTACTTAATTACCTACTTACTTACCCACTTACTTACCTAGTTACTTACTTACCCACTTACTTACTTGCTTACTGTACTTACTTACTTACTAACAAAGCCACTACCAATGAAGTGTAATTCATAACAGCGCAAACAGCACACAGCAGAGAGAAAACCATTTATTTGCTCAGCCCATTCATAACCACATTCAATTTAAAGTACATAAACGTAACCACATCACTTAACTCTCATAGTCATATCAAGGTAAGCAATATGGGAGAACATTTATGATTGCAAGACTATAACACTGCATCCGCCATGACAGCATGCTCCCAAGAACAGCTCGAATTTAGCTGGTGCACACTCTTCAAAAACGTCACTATACTACAAACAGAGTGAATTGCATGCTGAGGGTGCATGAATTATTGGAAGGAAAAAACAGAAAGTGAACTGAAACCCGAAAGAGTGACAAATTCCACCAAATAGCGAATGGACGTGTTGGATGTGCAGAGTGACAAGCCATGATATGCGAAAGGTTTGAAATCATTGTCCTAAACTAACTCTGCAGCCTCCGGATAACGGCATCGGCGACCTGAATCAGCGTACGAGTCTTGATAGTTGGCACAAGAAGTGGAAAATTATGAGCGTTTTAACATATGTTGCACTAGCAAGAGAGTGCGTATGATTGTCTAAAAAGATGAATCGAAGATAGGCTGTGTTGAAACAATCTTTCTGAAGGAGAAAAACACCAGTCTAAAACTTTCTTTACTGAGGAGCCCACTGTGTAGGCATATTCCTCGTAAGCCTAGCCAGTTACTTCCCTTTTTCGATGAACTCAAAGGTATCTCGAATAAATTTAATGTTATCGAAAGTGAATTGTGATAAACCACCACCCTGAATGCTGAGGCAGACACCGTCGATGGAGGACACTTATACCTATCCTCTGATTAAGTTAGTTTCTAAAAGAAGCCAGGTCACTCCTTTAAAAGCACCCATGAAACACTACCAACTTGCCTGACGTAACGCGACAGTTCAGCTGGAACTTATCCGGGTCTCTCGCTAACACCAACTCCATTGGCAAATGAGTGCACTTCTACCAACTTGCCGTCATAACTTCAATTCGGATTTAAATTTTGATGTCCCTTCCCATTTTTATCTGGGTCGTGATTGCCTTATTCTGAACAAAGTTGGATGATGCATAGTTCTCACCTTACCTAACAGTGGAGTTAGTTGACGAATCACTGGTTTCCAGCACACATGACGTCCAATGTCACACAAAAGTGCAAGCAATAACTTTTTGGTTGCATTTGGGGTTTTGCGGGATAGGCATTTTGTTCATATTCACACCACTCTCGTTTGAACGGTCGTCCTCCTGTTCTGGCGTAATTATTCCGGTGAGTCCACACCAAAGGGAAGCACTGGACTCGAGTTTCGCTCTTATTAGAGCTCATCAGCAGTGCATATCCAGTGGCTGTGCCGGGATTTGAACCCCGGACATCTGACATGCGAGGCGAGCGTGTTACCACTACTCCACCAACGCACGTTGGACGCATCTGAATTTTCACGTCTGAACAGGCGAACGTGTTCACACTTGAGCGATGCGATTGGTGTGCCCGACCTATCGAACGACGACCCAGTAACTGTCCTGGTTGTGACGATCGATTGACCCGCTAGTCAGGACTTCCCAGTTAGGTAGCGTGACACACGCTTGAAACCCAATGGGCGGTATTTTGGTTGCATTTGGGGTTTTGAAGGATAGGTATTTTGTTCATATTCACACCACTCTCGTTTGAACGGTCGTCCTCCTGTTCTGTTCCTCTAATAAGAGCGAAACTCGAGTCCAGTGCTTCCCTTTGGTGTGGACTCACCGGAATAATTACGCCAGAACAGGAGGACGACCGTTCAAGCGAGAGTGGTGTGAATATGAACAATAACTTTTTGATCTATGAATTAGACAGTGTTACATGAGCTCTTGTGGAATTATGATGAATAACCACGGAGACCAACCATTGTTCCGAGAAACAATTCGTTTGGAACCACATATCCTCTTTTTTACTGCTGTAGACAGGAAAATAATAAGGTCAGTTTACCCTTGGCTAAGACAGACTTTGCTGTCTCTTAGCAGTGCGCATCACTGAAAAAACATCTGAACCGACTTTTTAATGAGCCATTGTTTGGTTACCGCTTCGCAACAAACCGAAGTGAAAGTCAAAAATGATTAACAGGAGTAATTATTTCCTAACTAGTTTTAAGCGAAACCACCAAATCTGTGGGACAAGATTCTTTGGAAGCTAGTTTACATCTTAGGACCAGACAGCATGCATTGGTCATGCTTTTTCTCAGGGAGGACAGGCAGAAGCAGTCTGGTTAACCTTACTAGTTGTTGTAAAAGCCTGCATCGAGTGCAATCGCGTCACATCTAAAAAAACCACCCATGCCATAAAAGAGTGACGCATTTCCTACGTTATACCTTGGACATCCCAGCTGGCCGCAGTAAATACCATTCGGAATGTTATCAATCACAGAAGCCCTCGGAATTCGGCCGCGTAAATCAGATTTCTGTTTTGAACAACTTTTGACTAGGATTCTGCCTGTTAATCTATTCCCACGACTTGCCAGAACCGTGTCAGGCTTAGTTTGTCTTCGTTCTACACGTACCACTGTACTCCATCCTGCTTCTGTTCATTCCCGGTCATCAACGCTATATCGACCCATCTGTATCTTAAGTACAAAGAAGTACTGTCAGATTGCACGACCTAACTCACCTGGGAAGATTTACTACAAAACAACTTAACTCTGTGATAAACAAATTCATTTCTTTAAAAAACGGCGCTAAAATGGAAAATATTAACTTTCTCTCATTTTGTTTCAGTTTTGGGCAAAGAAGGGTGATTCTACAATACGATCCCGTTCTGGAGGAGCAAAATATATCGAGGTAATGGATGAAGGTGTTGTCGGAGTCTGTGAATTTGGATGAAGATATCCTAGCTTAATTTTAGCAGATGAACAAACCTGCTGGAGACTCGATTCCATTGGTGAGGATTCACTCCCTGGTACACCATTCAAGATTTGATATTGTGCTGGAGAGGAAAGATTGATGGAGCTGTCGACAGTGACCATAGGAGGAGGATTCAAGTATATAGTAGGCGCAGCAACGTCTGGTCTATCTACTGGTGTTGTTCTACGTGGCGCCATAAAGCTTTCTCGAAGTTTGGTTCGCCTGGATCGTGGCATTTGGGCTTCTGCCGCCATTTTTAGTAGTCTTCGTAGCGTCTTGTCATCACAGGTTGCCTGCTTATAACGATGACGGTCACGTAGAAAATGAAACACAATGAGATCACAGATTATTGTCGCACCGCCTAACAGAGCCATTCCGGATCCGAAGCGCATCGTAAATTCTAGCAGATTAAATTTACCCGCCTCACCAGTAACGCGAATAAGAAAGGTGATACCACTGGCCTGCATCACTGTGCGGTATCGATTCAACTGTGCATCAGTTTCCAGTTTAACAATGATCTGTTGTGAAGATCCCTCGCTCAGAGTGACGTCTGTTGAGCTGGCTTGTTTATCTACCTCGTATTCAACCTCAAGTTGTCGGAATGTATAATCTGGTAGGCAGTAATCTACAGGCCAGTCAAGATCACACTGCCAGTCCACGGTTATGGTCATTACGCCCCCGAAAGTGAACAGATTTCTCCAGTCTACACCAGCTAGGCGAAGCATATCTTTGACAAGAAATACTGGACAGTATTTGTCTTTCAGATGTTCCGGATCGTATCGGCACTGTTTCAGGTAGACTTCCGTCATCCACGGTAAAATATTGCGTCTTTTCACTCCGAAATACGGAAATTCAATTGCATTCTTTATAAGGATGGTAAAGTTTAGAATCTCTTTGAGGTAATGGGATGTGTGTGTATCGTTAACGGTGGGCTTTTTGCGTTCGTGCAAAAATTTTAAATCAACAAAATGAGAAAACGGTTCCTCCAACACATTCGGAGGACGTAACAATCGATCATTTGGTTGTTTTATAGATTTGCCAATATCAAGACCAGAAAGTCTGCACCATCCGTAGATTTCACATGTTTTCGTTTCATTCAAGCACCGACCGGTAAATATGCCATGTCCGTCTTCGTATAAATTTATCTCATCATTGGTTAACATGTAGCCACGAAAGTCTATAACAGACAGTCCAGCAGAGCTACCCACTGGACAATGTTCGTCTCGAAGACACCGAGCATCAACTAAGGTATCGACTTCAGCACAAAATCCCAGTGTTTGAACTTCTATCCCGTGCACACGAGTGACCAAATAGAGTCCAGAGTTCTGCAATGATCGGAGATTATATGATCCTTTATCCAAAATCAGGAACGTTGGTCTATTAGAACTATACGGTATCTCAAACCAAGCTATTCCGCTAACTTTTGCAGTGACTCCACCAATGGATTTATCTTTTGATTGGTAGCCCTTGTTCCACCACATGACAAAAAACAAAAAATAGGTAAGAATGGCCACTTGGACGGAACGGAATAGCAAACCCAAAGCTGGGTTTCGGATGTGCACCACTTTGGGCATTTCGAACACAAACATGGCTTCCTGTATAACCTTCCAAGCCGCTCTTGCCTTACACTGGTACCAGTAGGCGGAAGATGTTTTTATTTGTCCATCTGTCATGATGACGTGATGTCTGGCCAATGAGTGGATTAGGCTAAGCGTGCGTAGCAGGAGTCAACTGCACAATGAATTTTATCCGCGCACAGAGTGGTACTAATCGGCGAAGCAATCCGTGTCTGGTAATGCGGTGAGTAACCCTCAGGTATTGCACTCGGCGTTTGGCGCACTGCTACCTGCGTAGATCATTATTCCGATAGCCAGTCCCATCCGCTTTGCCAGCAGTGTCCTTCCGCATGTTCCTATTGGCTTCCTGTCCGTTACACGATCGTTTTCAGAGTCAACAATAAAGGTCTCAGTTGAAATCTGGGAGTTGAAATGATACCTAGGCTGTATTAATCGATGGCCATTTGTGGCAAAATGAAGTGGCATGGTGTTGACACAGAAGAATCCGGGGAATCAACATAGCTGATTGTCTGCATTTTGTTGAGTAAGTTTACTATCCAATGCCAGAAGGCGGTAAATCAGATAGCGAAAGGCATCTTCACTTCCATCAAATAAAAAAACGCACAGCAACCTAAGATGTACGTGATATATATATATATATGTATATATATAGTAGCTGCAACGCCAACAATCACTGGCATTCGTTCCGATCCCACTGAGGTTAGTGCTCAGCATTATGCTACTAAGACTTAAACAAGTCGTAAAGTTGTTACATCCAAATGAATATTTCTTTAGGACAATAAGTCAAAACACCTTTAGTTGCTATATTGCAATCCACTGTGTTCTAGGGCTACTGCGTACGCCTCGCACTTAGAACTGTTCTGTGAGTGTTGCTTTTTTCAATGGAAGTCTCATCCCGCACGCTAAGTCCACCTATGTCGAAGCCTATCAGTACCATAAATATGTTTCATCCTTGGTGGAAATCATCGGCTGTGAGCATCCCAGGAATTTCCAGGGCGTTTTTAACTCGCAGCCTCCTGACTAGTAGTTTGAACACGGGCGGATGATCAGCATTGCGACTGACTCTCAGGTAGGATGCAATCATGCGTTGACTGGCTTCTCGAGTGAAGACTTCTCAGTTGAATGTATGTGTGGACTCAGCTTGCGTGCGCGAATAGTAGTTGCTTGTGCTGTGAAAAGACATTGACATCTAAAAAAAAATTTTGTGGACACATGAGAGCATGAAAGAGTACTCTAAAACAAGCATTGCTTAATGTGGACAGGAACGCAACTGACAAAATGTTATGGAGGTGGGGTTACCTTGTTACATAATCAGGAAGAAAGTGAACGGCACATTCGAAGGCTAACGACCGTGTAAACAATTACTGCTCTTTGAACAATTATTGCACAAGGAGATGGACTGAAAAAGAACTGTCTTAAAATTTACACGCACGTCAAATGGCACAGTTACAGGAGGCGATCGGCGAGAGCCAGTAGTTTGAAACTCCAATGGATATGCTATAAATGCATAATGCGATAGTTTCCGTTTGCTTACAGGAGGCTCAAGCAGAAACAAGTATTGTTATCAGCTTACACAGAAAAGCGAACCACATGTGCTAGACAGAAAGCAATCACCCAGTTCTATAAAACCCTGACGTAATAATGCGTTATTATTTTGGTGTTTTTTACAGAGGTAGCTAAGCGTTGCGTGTCCACCGTAAGGTGTTTGTCATTGTAAAGGTAACTTGAAAAACAACACCTTGCCTGACAAATGAATCACGATTTATGTGAGAACTATGAGTATGGTCTAAAACGGCTGGTATACAACGGTCTCTGCAGAGTTCAAAAGCTTGGTGCCTACAAAGAATCAGCTCTTTATCAGTGCAAAAAGCGCTAGATTTTCTTTGCACACAAACGTTTGAAATCTACAAGCGGGTCACCATTGCCTAAGCTGAAGAAAGCAGCCTTATGCCCACAGGGCTTGAACGATTCTTTCGCACCAAGTAGACCATATCAGGAAACCGACCTACATCCCTTATGTAAGCGGTTTTGGTTAGTTGGGATCGACGATACTTGACCTGGATTCAAAACTCCCATTGGTCGGCTGGTCGGTTGGTAGTGTTTGATTATTCCATCAGGCAGACACCTAATTGTGTGAATACTGTCCGTCATTCAGTTCCGAAAGATCAAGAATATATCTTACTAAAAACTCCTTAAGAGGAAATTTTCTGTTTGTGTGTAATTATCCTGAGAACTTTCTTCTGACCTCGCGAAAGAATGCGTGCACTGAACATGCAACCACCCGACAGAAATTCCAGGTGTGTCCCGGGAAAATCAGTGCAATGAAATTCTCACGAAGCATTATGGCCATGAGACAAATCGAGTATCTCTAGATCTCCCCAGTAAGGCATCTCTGATTTGAAAAATGTCAAATCCATCCCCTCAGAGGACAGTCATGTTGGTACTTTCAGCGATTTCCGGAAAGTCAGAGTAGCGAAAAATTGGACAATGATTTTGATAAATAATCGTTGTATGGTAATCCACCAAATAAGATCTCCTTTATTATGGACGTTGACGCCAACTCATCACAGACCCCACAGTTTGTGGACGGATTATGCCGGTTCACTCTGAATGACAAGGGGAAGAATGGAAAACATCATTTGAATGGCTCTCGATCAGTCCTCGATCATGTCAATTTGAAGTTAATTCCTCAAGGCACCTAGGCCACCCGAGTCGTAGCAGTTTAGTTAGTCTGATATCTACCTAAACTCACTCCCTAATCTCTTTGCCAGTTAGCCCAGTTGTAAAGTCATCTTGGATTTTTTCGTCATTACCAATGCTGGTAAGCGGGTGACGATATAAAATCTTTTTGCCGAACTTCACATATAGTCAATGCACAGAACATATGCAGGAATCAAATGCCCCATCAACAGGAAGTATTTTCACTAAAGGATTGTCATGCTACAGACGATTAACTCTTACAATCCTCCTCACCGGTGCTTGTGTTCCTGGAGTTTACACCCCGAGGTACGCCCTTTCTTAGCAATTTGATGATAAGCTTGAAGGCATCCATGTCGTTTGAGATTAGGCCCAAAACAGCGTGAGTTTTTCCTCGGATCCCATCACCAAATCTGTCTTTAGTTGTTCTGTGAGCAAATCTGCACCGTCTTTAACGAACAGATTGAGAAGCTTTTGTTCTAAATATTCTTGTTCGCTTCCAAAAGCTGTATACAATTTCCAATTGTTTGATTGTACGCGTTGGTACATGTCTGTTTGGATTATTCTTTTGTGATGGGTACTACCACTGTAACGGTGGATACTACTGACGAGGCATGTGAGTAGCACGTCTTCTCGTAAATCCGCTCTGCGTCTCTGGAAAAGTGAGATCTATTACGAAATTTGTGGATTCGCTTTGTAGCATTTGCTTACATTTGAGTAACAGTCAATGAATATCCAGAAAAGTTCAGGAAGACGCGTTCAAGGAGAAGGTGGATATTCAGTTTTGTAAACGAGACGCATCTGAGAGTTTTGCTCCCCTGTTCAATAGTCTGTAACTGTTAAGTTGGTGTTCTCAAATAGACAACCCCGCAGCGAAGGCTGTTCAATAGTCTGTACCTGTTAGGTTGGTGTTCTCGAATAGACAACTCCGCAGCGAAGGCCTTACTTTCACCACATGTGATCAGGCGAGAAATAATCATCTATGTCGGCTTCGATGGTAATGTGAGGAAATTTGGAAGTTTTCAACTGAAGTTTCATCTTGTAAGGGAATAAGAACCATGCTAAAAAAAGGCCCAGAAGCGCTGTGTTGCTGTTTCCTCCATAATAGAGACCATCAGTAGTGCGTGAGACCTCAGGGAGTTTTGAACCCACCGCCTCTCGCACAACGGATGGAGCACTTAGCAGTTAATCCTAATTGCTCAAACTACCAGTCAGGAGGTGGCAGGTTACAGACTCCTTGGAGTTTTGTAAGATGCGCAATGCTGTCAATTCCTTGTGAGATTGAGACGCCTACACAGTGCTTCTCAGCCTTTCAGTATAGACTGGCTTCACATACATGACACAGTCTCAGTTGAACTTATGGTTTCTCTCACTACATTTATGCAACCTGGCACATGAGGTCAGCGTATAGGACGGAAACACATATGGTTAGTGGATGTTGGTCTTTAAGGAAGGAACAGCATAATGGGCCGCACCATTTTAAAGCTATCATTTTTATCCATAGGTAAAAATGAGGGTAAGTTAAAGCATGTGGTTGTATATCCACGGTTAACTACACCAGAATAAACACGGGACTCTCAGTTTTGGCTTGAGGAACAGCAATATAGGCGGCATTCATTTCCCTCATATCTGTGATTGACTGTATTGTATCACTGTTCAAGTGCATCTACCAACTCAACCCACGATGAAAGTGGCTTTGAAGGGACATACGGAATTCCACCAGACTGTCATTCATGCAAGTGCTTTACTACAACCTGAGTACAGTCATCGTGAAGCGCACTGAGTCACGTGAGCTGGGTAAAGGTAAAAAAGGGTAATCGTTTAGCCGCAATGCCCTTTCGGTGCCTAGGTGCTGTGCCACCTGAAGGAAGCACGAGGGTTAGGATACTGCCAGGTTGCCTAAGCCTAGACAGAAAAAAAACGAGATGCAGAGGTCGGGTTCAAACTGCTGACCTTCCGGTCAGTTAATTCACACTCTAATCACTGACCCACCTCACCCCCTGTTGAGGTGACGCTCCATGGATAAGAATGTGACGAGAATCTTTTATGCAAAGTCCAACAGCAACGAAA
This sequence comes from Clonorchis sinensis, assembly GCA_003604175.2. Taxonomy (NCBI): domain Eukaryota; kingdom Metazoa; phylum Platyhelminthes; class Trematoda; order Opisthorchiida; family Opisthorchiidae; genus Clonorchis; species Clonorchis sinensis. Next base: position 140,106,451 of record CM030369.1, read on the forward strand.
AGTAATGCTGACTTTCTGAAGACAGATGTTGCAATGGCATCGAATGGAATCGCAGTTGACGCTACTGAATTTTCCTAATTGCAGTGCAACAGCATGTAAAAAGTCCAGATTCCGATACATCCGTAGATGCGACTGTTGAAGAGCTCTAGTAAAGGTGAAACTGGAGCTTACGGTCTCCCCTACTGGTGTGGCTTGACCAGACATAGTGTTACACCCAAAGCAGGGTTGCTCAAATGCGAGTGATGTGGGTAAAAATCCTAGAAACCAGAAACCATTCACAACAAACATTATAAACAACCAGTCATCCACTCTAGGGAGATAAATTTATTCCTTAGCTATTTTTCGGGGCAACAGTTTGTTACCAGTAACTATTAGCATTCTGTCGAAGAAGTTCTTAATCCTTGTACTCCAACCGTTCAGCCCAATTAAAGTTCCCCGAACATCGACACACACCTAAGAGAATCATCTTCATTACACGTGAGAGCTATGGATTAACTTGATTGGCCCGTCATTATCATGTGACTCGGTCATTCGTACACAAACACAAAGCTGTCTCAGTGTTCACCCTCTCAAGCTAGACACTGAGCACACAAAAAGTGGATGAGCCTGTGCCACAATGCACCCTTTATAGCCAGAGGAACAGTAACTGGCACACTGCTGTGCACACAACGTTCGCAAGGACGTAACAACGACAAGCAAAGCAGCATGCTAACTGTGGTTACCTGAGCTGTGCATCAAGCTTGTGTGAGACCAGACCTGCGCAATGCTCGGTGTGAAGTTCCGGATGCGTTTGTCGTGTTGGAAATAATCCTGTGTTCCTTTAAACACCATGGCTTGTGGAGCCTATCATCACGCTATTATCATTTCCCCTTGTGTGTATGCTAGGCATTTGTTTGCGGAGAATGTGGCCACAGATACGACCTTTTGGAAATATGAGGATGCCGCCAGACATTTGGCTACTCAGCTGATGAGTAAATATAGCAACTTGGCAGTTCTTGGATACCAAACATCCGGTCGCGTTCCATCGGATGTATGGTCCGATCCAAATCGACTCAATGCCTACTTTTTCTCGCAAGCCAGTCGCATTATTTTGCTGGTACCAAGTGACGCGGAAGAACATGTTAACTCATTTTCACGTACTTGTCTTGCTCCACTACTGACCTGTCCGAAGGAGGAAGGAGGAAGACCGGAATGGCATTCACGTTTTGTAGCCGCTGTGATTGGAAATACGCGCGTTCCTAACCAGCTTGCCCCGGGAGTTCCATTTATTGATGTAGTACGATTTCGGGAAATCGGATGGGTTCGGGATGTAACTGGTATGATGTTACTGCAACGAGCGATCAAGGGTTAGTTTACCGGTTTTCTGAGTTGTTTTGTATTTTCGGCTCAATTAAAGAACAAAGTACCTATGTAACTTGGCTGGCGGCCTGCCCAAATCTAGCGTTCATATGCCGCTTTTTAGACGAAAAACATGATGTTTTGAGCCTCCGTAGCCTAGTACGCGATAGTTATTGAAGCAGGACTTAACGAGTAGGATCAACTGGAAGTTCGGGAGCACTTGGGGTCACAAAAATGCCTTAGTGTACTTTAAAGTTATAAATTCAGCCACATCGACACTGGTTCAACTTAACTAAAAGAAGACTTAAAGTGTGCTCGTAACATATAGTCCTGTCTGTAAAAGTGTTTGTCCGGAAACAGCTGTGGATAAGAAACACGCCGATTGGACCACATTGTGTATTGGGCATGGTCTTTTAATTTAAACAGACTGCTATGTTACATTCAAATACCAGATACTGAGACTAGCTTGAATAGTTCTCACTCATTTGATTCACTTTGATCTTTTGTCCACAAAAAGAGTTACTGTTCTTAGGCTTCTGTAGGCTTCTTTATACAGCATCATACAACTGTTAATCCGTACAGATTTGAGGGTACTTTTAAGTTTCCACTCTTGAGTTCCATCCTACACACTAACGTGTGCTGAGGATCCAAGAAGCGCTGTCCAGCTGTTCCATCCCATTTGAGAATCGTCAGGAGTGAGGATCTTATACTACGGATGCAATAATCTGGTTGATATAGGTTCACCTCTTATCAGAGAGGTTGTTTTCAAAGCCCCATCAAAATGCTTAGGAATTTTGGCACTGCTGACTACAAGTAACTGTAAGGTAACTGTGCACAGCTCACATTGTCTGATAAATCCCGAGGTGGGCGTTTCTAAAGTAGACACTGGTAGAACTGAAAGATTGATCTGTCATGTTTTCCAGTCGGAATTAGCAGACTTGTTCATATGCGACTGAACTCATTTATGGTTCGTCACGCTGGCTGCGAACATTGCAAACAGTTCGGTCTGCAAGGTTTTAACCCAGATTGTGGTTAAATTAGGCTAAACAACCCGTTTAATAGATCTGATTAGCTCAGTCGAGACTAAATGCGGACATGCAGAGTTAAGCCTCTTCATACGCTTGTGCCAATAAAAATCGCGTATACTTACAAAGAGAACTGCTAAACCCATTGAAATGGATTAGTTCTCTGGCGGCGAAATTCACCGGCTCTTGTAGCCCCAAGACTATTGCTTTTTTTCAATCTAGTCCATGAAGCAACTAAACTTTCTTCCCATATTGATTCCAGAAGAACTGTTTATACAAAAATTATGGTAACTTAAGTAAAAGCAAATAAATGGATCTGAAAGTCTGCAAAACGCTTGACTGTTTTAGTTTAGAAGCCTACAGTCCGCGCACAGAAGCGGTGGACTACACAACGTGCGAGAATGATTTGATCACGTGACACATACCATTTCCTTTAGCTTTCAATTTGAAATGCGCTAACTACGCTCATCAATGTCAGCTGATTACCAAAGATCCATTTTACAACTCCAAACTACGTCCGAACTAGTTTACCGGGTTTAATTTACGATTTGCCTACAAAACTCGACTAATGCTTTAAGCGTTAACTCAATTTTAACTTTGGTTCCAGCCTTCAGTATAGATAAGCATTTCCTCAAGCTGAAACACAAGAAATCAACCAGTTGTTAAGCAAATGCGCGGCCAAAAAGAAAACAGAAAAAATCTGGTTTATGATAGGGGCGATGGGTTACTAGGTACTTTGATCCCAAAGGACAAAGGAAGCCTGTACGGATTGCGATAAGGCAACAAGTCTGTGTCAAGGTCTTTCGAATTGGTTAATAATCTACTTGTCACCCTAATTCTATGGTTAGATGTAACTCTAATATATGGGTTCATCCGGTGAAGAGCGCATTCAAGAGTGCACCGACTAATAACGCAATACATCCCAATCACATGTCACCTAAGCCATACGAGAGGTTCTGTGTTTTGTCGGTTTTAATCAGTTACGGCGATAGCCCTGAAGAACTGATCAGTCAAGTGGATTGGATACAAACCTAACTAAACTCCTCGCTAATTCAAGTAGCTGCATAGAAGGCCTCTTTCAAATTCAGTCCTCTGAAGAGTTTGAGGAATAGAAGAGCGTAAGTAAATGTCTGGCATGATTGAATTTTCGATTCAAACAACCTCATTTGCCGAAAAACTCAAGATACAGCTAAAAATCCAGCTTGCTATCAGGTCTCTTTTGCCTTTTACCAATCTCTCTGGCGTATTTCGTGAGACGGTATTTGAAGATTAACGTCCAACTCATCTTTCTACGAGAAGATATCCGGCAACCTATAGAAATCTTTTAAAGAAAAACTCAGATGAAGATGCACAGTAGTTGATTTTGAAACAATGGACTCAGAGTCCAATAAGCTGAAGTTGCCCTGTACAACGACAACAAATTTTCCTATAAATAGGACCTGAAAATGAACGAAATTACAAAACTTAAGTTTTTCAAAATTTCTTGTTGACTTTCGAGTCCGCACGGTTAACCTCTCTTGATATGACACCACTTACAGCGTAGGCTTTGCCCTTTCTTTAGTTCACCACCTGGCCCTAGTCTCCGAATTTCCTTCAATCTTATGTTGTACTTTAGCGCTAAAGTAAACATGTGTAAATTTGAGTTTTGTTGAATTTATAAGTGGTGTCCATCTTGGAAGATATTTCACTATCTTAGGGAATGCTTCAAATGAAGTATGCGGCGAGTATTTGTGTGACGCCATTGTTTGGAGAGTGCTACAATGGCGGAACTTAGTTTGGATCCCGAGTAAAAATAACTTATTTTGGAAATACTTGCCTAGCCATATGGAAGCCCGACGGTTATCTTTCCCAGCTTATCTCAAGGGGTGATAGTGTGAAAATTAGTTCGGAACACACTGATGTCCATCGGTATATGACTACATGCTGTGCTCTCAGACCATTCCCTTTTCTATAAGTTTATTCACATAAATACTGAGGCTTTGTCTTATTATTTCCAGGAGTGAAACTGATTAGGTCTATCGGAGTAGAACAAGGCATCAGAACAGCTATTTAAGCGATACAAACCACCTGCTTGGTCCAAAAGATTTAAATCAACTTTGTTGCGAGCCAACTACGCAAAACTGTACGCATACGAGTGGCTATTTCTGCTGGACACTATCTATTTAAGGTATGGGTGCTGATGAACGCGGTTCCTCGGTTCTTCTGTGGTATCCTAAGTTGTTCTAGCTCTTCAAAGCCCACATCTTCCATTCATCTGTATTTTCTCATTCAGTGCGCACGCTTAGATGACGAACAGTTGAAATGTGGCATTCAAAAATGCGCCACATATCTAAAACTAAGCTGACAGGACTAAGCAGGTATCGATTTTTACTGAAACTGACCAAAAACCCTAACATTATCGGGCTATTAAAGTCTGTCTATTTTTACGATAGGATCATATCCAGAACGCAAGCCAAATGTCTCAGTCACTCTGTGGTGCTAGCTTATCTTTGTATTTTGCTCACACATCTTGAACTAGTCTTTGAATTTCCATCCTCCTTTATGCTCATCTGATCCCATCCAGACACTCCACACTCTTTTTGTCGGCAGATTCGAAATTTTCCGAGGCACTTTTTTCACGTCTTTTTGTTTCCGGTCCAAGAGTGGTTTGCACCTGTTACCCAATACTGAAAATTACTGCCTTCGGCTATTTCTTTTTGCTGTCCGATGACCTTATGTACTATATTGGAAAAAAGGGTTTGGATTGACACGAGGTTTCCTAGTTAATAAAGTATGCCATCCTAATGCTGGTTGCACTACTAAATTGGCATCGTTGTACTGTGGAGTGTGTATGGGTGCGACGAACCGACTGAATTGAAAAAAACTTAATAATACAGTGCATTGGAAAGCTTTAGCCAGGAGATCGGTGCTCGCAGTTCGGTTGCAGAGTGGAAATAGCTGCGAACAGTTAAAATGTGGAAGCAGAGCAACACCGTAAAATTCACACAAATTTAACGCATTCTACTGTTTAAGGGTACTGTGGACAGTTAAAAGAGTGGTGCTCGGCAACTGTTGAAGAGGAAAATAGCGGCGACACTTATCAACTGGAATACCAAGGCTCAAAAGTGACACCAGTGTTAATATTGCTGTGACTCTGTAACTCTGTTCATGTCAATAAGCCGTGTTTTCATAGGAACACGCTATATATATATACGTATATGGTACACCGTTCTACACCCAAGAGGAAACTCAACTTATCCCGATAATAAATGAAGACGGCTCAAGATGATGCTAAGCCTTAACAACAGTCCTTCAGCCTGTGGCAGAATGTTGGATTGTTGGCAAACCTTTCAAAACCTCTTGATTGTGATTCAGCAATTTGCTTTAATTTAAGACAGTTAAAGGTTTGTGTCAAGCCGTAGTCTTAATTTTATCTAGATATTTTATGAAAAACATTGGAGCTTCCATCTGAAAGAGTATAAAATATTCATCATTATCTGAATGAAATGAATGAATGTGTTGGCTAATTTCACTGATGTTTGCGTGATTTTTGAAAAGCTTTTAATTGTGTTGCGTGTGCATTTTTGCTCTGTACATGCTACATCGATATGAGCGTTTGCTGGTGGTATATATCAGGAATCTCATCTTGCTTTGAAAACAACAAATACTCTGGTCACCGCGTTTTTCCACGAACTTGGTAAGCCAGGTACAGTGTTATGTGAAGAAAAGTTCAAAAACAACCAAAATTCACTATCATTCAGTGAAATAAACTCCCACAGATGAGTGTTTTGAATGTTATGCGCTGAAAAAGCAACACCGATTCTCCCTGACCAAACCAAACTCATCCCACGCCACCCACACCCGCTCATAATCTGTTTAGCCAACGCTCGTACGTTCCACACAATATTCCAAAAAGGCTCGCAAAACAATCAGCTCTCAGAAATTTATCAGAACGATCTCTGTCTGCAGCAACGGTTCTGCTGAAAACTGCGTCACCAGGCTACGGTGGCCAAGCACGTGTAAACTAATGACCTGTCTATACCTGTTGAAAGCCCACGCGTAGCAAGCTGTCGATTGGGGAAAACAAATCCGTTGGGACTCAATGGAGTCGATTAGGTGACTGTTGACCTCTTTTCCGAGCCTGACCATTGACTTGCAGAGGTCTGTGAACATACGAAGAAACGTTGTTGTTCCCTGCTGGTGCCTCGTTGAGTGGTGACAAAACTTTCTTAAGCTACTTACCAAGCGTGACGAACAGATAAAAAGCCACCGGCTCAACTACCAATGCATGCACTTGAACTATCGATATTCAGCACACTGCCAATCGTGACTATGCATTTTTGTAAATGGTCAAGGCTAATTTTTCTCCGTTGTCACACCAATTGCACAACCTACTGAGAAGCACCTTCGTCAGCTGATTATGCATACACCGCATACAATCCTGCTATGAAACTTTTCGTGAAAAAAAACCAACAGACCATTTTGGGCATTAGAGACGACACTTGGCTTCAAATTTGCAATGCTGCTGACCATAAAAGCATTTGCTTACAATACTTAGGCAGTTTTTTTGGTGAATTCCCCTACCGGACACAAATGTAGGCCACTTCAAAAATGGCTGAAAATACTCGGTAAATCGTTAGGTGTTTCGTTTGTCCAAATTATGACACCCCGGGTCCATATTTGACCTCAGTTTGTATAGGATGGTAATTTTAGTTTGGGATGAGTTCGTTCCATCGAACTGCCTCTCTATTTCACGAAATATTTTGAATTTGATTGGATAATGAGGACACAGTAAGCATCGTTCCTGAGTACTGCACAAGTTTTCTAAAGTTTTGGCGTTTCTGTCCTGAAACAGTTATGTATGGTGTACCAAGGACTTCGTTGTCACAGAGCCGCTACGTCAACAGAAGTTAAAAATACAGCGTTGTAAAGAAAAGGGCTGTATCTCCATACCACGGAAAAACAATAAGTCAGACAGATAGCTATCTTGACACAATACACCACTTACTGGGTTTCTGAAAACCGTCCCACAGTTCATTAATTGTTTTGTCTTTCTTGAAGCTATCAGGTAAATGTGATCTTGGGACTTTCCTCAATAGTATGTTCGTTTTAAACATTAAATTTTGCGCAGTTGACGAGATAGTCGTTTGTAAACCAAGTTGCTGTTGGTAAAGAACAAGAGATAAACGAGATCTTCGGCTGGGACTCAGTTGGTTCCCCTATTAAATCCGAAGCTATTTTCAAATGAGTGTTTTACGAAACGGATCCAATTTGAGTTTATTTAGAACATGTGGTGTACAAAAATGTGTCTACCCGAGCAGTCCCAAGAGAGGTGAAACCGGCTGTCAGCTGTCCCCGATTTTTCAGCAACCCTATGAGTAGTGTTCGTCCAATAAAATAAACTCCGTTACCTTGAATATCGTCCTGGCTGATGTATGAATTCGCCTTTGTGCAGCATTTTAAGTTGAAAACTATTGTAAACGAGAGATGCGGTTAGAATTTACTTGAATCTTCCGCTCACATTAACCTAATTTGCAAACGAGTGTATTTCGCCCGACGGCTAGCTTTCTGATTTCATTGGATCCCATTAGTGCATGTGGGTATAAAAAGAGACCAAGCCAATTTTATCAGTATGCACCAGGCTGCTGTTCAAAAACTACAAGTTCTTTTCTGTTAAACAACGCAGCAACTCTAAAAATTCCTCGTAGCAATCAACAAGAATACTGCTGAATACAGAGACCTGATGTTTGAGGCTGAACTTTCTATTACCAATTGTTTGTTCGACAATTTGTTTCACAACATTCCATTTACTTTTAGAACGTGAAGGCATTTCGCGTCAGGGTTCGTTTCTAGACCGTTTCGTCACTAGATCGTACTATCCCTGCAAACAAGAGCTTTGCACTGGTTTTAGGTTTTCAGCCGTCCCGTCGTACGAACAGTTAGTGGGTAGCTTTCCTGTAAACATTCAGTCTGACCTGGTTTGATCTGGCGTACTCCCAGACGTTCTTCATTTTGTTGGCCTGCGGCATTGCCCAACAAATCATCATGATATATTTGCTTAATTTGTGATAAAACCCATAATTCCGTTCTCGGTGGAGATGCGGCGTACACCGAAAAGCAAATAGTCCTCTGGGAATAAACCTGTTCATCTCCCAGGATGGAGAAAATAGTTATCCGATTTATGTTGGTTTAAAGTAGATGCACGACTCAATCTTCTTTTTTTATTCCTCTTGACCTCACATTCCTAATCCGCTGGTACATGTAAGCCCCTTTTTCTGACAGAGTAGGCAGCCTGAGGGGTTACACAGTGATTCTAGAAAGGTTTGAAAACCAACCACACAAAATAGAAGGGAGGTGGAAAGATTCATCATACGAATGAATTTAGGGCATACATATCTGAGTATTGGCCCCTTCACCTTCCTAATCCATTGTTTAGAATCGTATCATATTTCAGTGCTTTTTCCACAGTGGCTTACTTGCCAGTATCTTACAAAATACCCACATAGTCGCCTGCAGAACTTGTCGAATAATTCCTTATTGCTACTCACTATGAAAGATCTGGATGCGTTTTGTTGATGCCACACTTTTCAAGGCTGAAAAAATTTCTGGAAAGCCCACCATCTCGCCCAATTCAGGGCTTATCAGGTCTTGTCGCCGAATTCGCAGAAATCTTCTGGGGGCTCATCAGGTAAGCGAGCTCCCCAGTTTTCGTCAACCTTATAAGCTACTTGAACCCAAATTGCACGAAATTAGTGTAATACACCCACCTGCAAACCAATTTGGTTTTGCGAGAGACTCATCTGGAACCCAACTAAATCTCTCGGTTATAATGTTTCTAAGCAACTGAATGTGCTGCGTCAGGCCGCCTCATGATTCAGTTGGTGTGAAAGATTCAGTTGGGTTCCAGGTGAGTCTGCCATCAAAATCAAGTTTGTTTGCAACTGAGTGTATTTCGCTGAGTTCGCGTAATTTGGGTTCAATTAGAACATTGGGTTGACGGAAACTCGGGAACTGTGCGTACCTAAGGAGCCCCAAGATGGGTGAAATCGGTGTTGGGCTGTCGAAGAGTTTTCATCAGCCTTATAAGTAGTGTATTACGAACATTTATCGCGATATCTCGAATATCGTACCAACTGAAACTTAAGGCTGGCTAGTGCAGCACATTCAGTTGCTTAGGAACATCACAAACGAGAGATTCAGCTCGGTTTCAAGTGAGTCTCCCGAAAAACCGAATCGGTTTTTGCAAATGAGTGTATTTTGCAGCAATCTTGTTTTGTGCTTGAGCAAAAGTGTGCTTGTCTGAGCATGCGTCAAATCTGTTGTTTAAGCAAAACACACTAGTCATCATCATCGACAACGTAACATTAGTGTTTAGCACATGTGCTGAGCTGCCCTACAATTATAATTTACTTGAATCTTAATGTGAATCATGTGAACCCAGTGCTGGAAGGCGAATAGCGCTGACAGTGCCCAAAAGTTTCGTCATCTCTCCCATACCCCTTTGCCTCTCTGCCTCTCTGCTTACACAACTCTGAATTGAGCAGAGAAAACATCATTCCCTTTGGCGATGGAAATACACGAGCAATACACAATCTAACAATCGCAGCTTTTGCTGCTGGACACCATTCCATTGAAGTCTTCAACCTAACACTCGTTTTCTAGTTGCCTCTGTACGGATTCGTCGACAGCAGTCTAAACGAGCTATGTTTCTAAGACAACGGTTGTCGACGCCTCAGTTCCGCTGCTCACAGAGGCCACGTCTTCCAGCCATACAACAAAATAACACATGTTGTAATCTGGTGCACACGTTTATTGAGATTTGGAGATAGGTCGCTTTGCTGCCACAGGTTTATCAAATTAGCTAACGCAAGCCAAGCCTTCGAGAATCGTGCATTAACCTCCTCTGTCACACTACAATGCGAACTGATACAACTCGCAACATATGTATAACTCTTCACAACCTTAAGTACCTCTCCTCGGATATTTTTTACCCTTGGTATACTAATTTGATTCATTGCTGCTGGTTTGTCCCAAAATCTGAGAATATGTTTCAGATGAGAATTTGAGGGTGTGAGAATGCTTCCGTTCCTGAGATAAGAACAAATCTATTTACTGGATAAACATGGCTTAAGATAAACTTTATATCCAACTGCTCCTGACGTTGCAGCAGATACAGTGGACGTTTTGTTTAGTGCACCCTTGGAAACCGAATCCCTGGGAACGACTAACAATGTGCACCCATCCCCCTTTTAGTTGGTATATAACATCGTGATTTTGGACACATGAAAGCGGATATAGCCAAGAAACACTTCTCCTGGTCCCACATACCTGCTGATGAAAAGGCACAAATCTTGTCCTAAAATGCCCTCCTTTTTTAGGAAGTCCGAAGGTGTAAGGCAGTCGATAACGATACATCATTATCCATGGATGTTTGATGCCTGATGAGCCTAATGTCAAAGAGACAGTCGATTATTTAGCAACTTCTTCCAAGTAAAATTGTGATCAGTTAAATGACTGGTGGATAAAAGAAACCTGTCATGTGTGTGGAACAAGCACATTTGTTTAGTCTGGAAACTTAATGCATTCATCAACGTGAGCTACTGAGTCCTTGGCTAAAGTTGAGAGGGTAAGAGCAAGCAAATCGGTTAAACAGACGTGGTAAACTCCGATAGTAGCTGACTGTCTGCGGCATTTGCTTTCATTATCTTCGAAAGGCGTACGGCGCACCAAACATTTGGCTGTCACCGGGCTGGTAAAACATTTATGTGGTTCTGGTTAAAGGTGACGCATCAGAACTAGTAGAAGACAGGCTTTACGCCACTTATAACTACTCCTTTCGTTTACCTCGTTTGTGCAACGCGCCAATGGAAGCCAAAATTTCTGTCCTGGGACTCTGCCCAGGTATTCGGTGATTCGGATTCTGTGCTCCAAAAATTCTAAACAGCTAAAACGCTTTGCGTTTCATTTAAAAATCCAGACTGAACAAATGTGCTCAGTTCCTACGCATAATCTCTCGTTTCTTCACTCACCGTAAAGTTATCTAACAACCTGGGCGGTTTCAATGGACCAGTATATGTTATTTGACAGCCTTCCTTGCTTAACCTTGTCACTAGTTAAACATTTGCTTCAGAGTATAGGTAGGGAAATAAGTGATATTCTGGAGTAGATAGCCTTAGTCTGCTAGATTCATCAGACCCTTTAATAACCTTTTTACACGACCAACACTGTATATTGTGAGCAAATTTACCGTCAAAGCAGACGCTCTGGAGACTTATTTGAGGAAACCTGCTTTTTAACATGCTCAGTTGTCCAAAGAACCAAATGATTCAACAGTATCACCATTTTAGTGCACACGTGCCTTACACTCCGAAGGTAACGTCAGCTCCCCCAGGACTAGCAAAGAATAAGAAAAAAATCATGAGTGGGGTAGAATCATGGACCTTTTGGCCAGTAGCCTCGAGCTCGTATGACCATACTTCTTGAGCCCCGAGAATGGAGAAACAGGTAGTGGACTAGCAAAGAGTTCTCCTTTGCCCTGTCAGTAGTATAGTATCTTATTCGTATGATTTTTCATTTGTAAGTTTAATGTGGCCTGCACTGACATGCGTGCGGTGTGTCTAACCGGTTATTGCTTGCTCCATGACAAGAGAATTTTGTGATAATTTTTGGTTAAATTTCGCGCCGTATGCAATATACTTTTGCACCTGAAGAGAATTCTCTATACGGACTTGACAGCCAGGTTCACAACAAGTCTCAAGAATGAAAACCGTTCTTGAGGTTAGTATACATAACTTGATTGACCCAGTAGCTTACGCAGTAGAGACTCAGATGGTTTGCAAAACACGCCGATGTCCTTGCTGAGGACAGATTCTATAAATAGGTTTGATGCCTACAGAAATCCGGAAGCACATCATGCGGTGCCTATGACGTTGAGCTGTGACTTGAAATATGTGTAAACGCAGTGGGTGATCTCTCCAAAACTCCAGATTTGTCTTACCAGGTTGTTTTCCATCATTATTGAGCTTCTGATTGGAGGATCATAGGCCTGTCACCAGGAAGCTTGGATTTCACAATGTCGATGCGGAAGCAGAAAAGTTTCTGCGCATGTAAGTTGGGGGCAGCTGTAGTGCCTCGTTGGTACTTGACCATTCCAGAGACAGAGGCAAGACAAAAGCTTTGTCATAGACGTGCAAAAATGCGAAATATTACGGAAAAAATAACCATCACATAAACAAAGCAAAGGCAATGGAAGATTCACGATCGATTTCTGAAAAATAGCCTTTTATTCCATTTTTCATCATTTGACTCAACCACGTGTTCTTTCGAATAGCAGTTCACGTTAGCTTCAGGAGTCACGTGATTTGTGACAACTTGGACTGTCATTCTGATTTATCATCGTGTCGCGTGCAATTTACTGGACCATTTGACCGCTAATAAAAGATCAGCTTTTCACACCTATGTTTTAGCTGCGCACATACAACCTGGCCTGCTAGACGTGATAGACTCGGTTAGGTAGTGTGTAGATGGCATATCCATTAGAGAATCTGAGATAGTCAAGATAACTAAATGGTTGTGATTCGTTTATTTTGCCTGCTAAATAATAGTCGGATCACCAAATTGACGCTCTATCATGGAACTGCCAGAACTGGAGACCCGTTAAACTCCCTCGCAGTCAATAGTATGCTAATGTTTTTTCGCATGAGCTTCTCTACACAAACCACCTGTAGATTCCAACATGAAGTTTTCCAGTAAAGTTCCCTTTGTTTGATATAACTAGCATGGAACAGTTGAGCAAAGCTTGTTAACCACCAAGTCCCCATTTCTAGAAGTTTTATTATGCTTACGGGCTTAAACGTAAGCGTTCAACCAAGTTGTTAGCCAACTCAGAGATTTACTGCTTCTTCTTGGGAGTATGATGAACCCGAAACAGAGTAAAGCCGCACGTGGGTTATCTGCAATATAGCGCTTACACACAGAATTCTATCAGTTAAAATTGTTGAAAACAACCATACAAATGTATGAGTTTATATATAGTTTTACTTTCAATTTTCTTAGCTTGGGCATTTTAGCGATTCATTTGTGGGTTTAAAAACACGTTGGGTATGCACAAAATATACAAAAGTAGACAGGTACACTGTCGCAAAAGTTGTAAGCCTCAGGTAGAGTTGTCTGTTCTTGGAGTTTTTTGGGAGTTTCCATAAAGCGTTATTCTATATATGGGTTAGCCATACGACGAGCAACAATAAAGTCATCCGCTAGTACATAGTCATCACTCCTTACAAACAACGCAGCTGGAAGCAAAAACTTGGTCATTAGGCGTCGTGCTCCGTTTGTGTGCTCGTAAGCCAGAAACGTTCCTGTTACGTACTTCCTCCATGTGATTAGGTGCAGCGTCATTTCTACACGTATTCACGGAAAATGTTAACCTTTTTTAGAGAACACCATTTGTGAGAAGCGGTGCCAATTCATTCATGAGTACACCCGCGTGCGAAGACTCAAAGTTGTTAACCTATTCAATTAGGACTGTAAAATATCGTCCAGGAAGGTAGGGAGGCAATCAACCATTTCATCAGCGATGTAGTGGTATTCAAAGACATTCCCTTAGGTGAACGATTGCAAAATTTAATTCTGATTGGATCTCTTATGCTTGTGCTTACGATTCGAGCCGTGCGGATTTTTAGACGAGTTGAGATGATCATAACTAGGTTATTCTTCATCAGACCTAATAAAAGTTAGTTGGTTTTTGAATGAGATAGAAATCTAAATTTGACTGCATGTTGTCAAATAACTGCAATCTTCACAACACCGCACTAGAGTTTGATGCTCTATTTTCAAGAAACCCAGAAGTTGAAAAATAGCCTGTTAGTTTCGCGCTGTGTGATATCCTTCTCTTCAGTCTTGCTGGCCGTCAAAATTTGTGCTTATCCTTCGATGTCCAAATCATATTCTGTATTTTCTGCTCGATGCAACATCAAAAGCCTGATTTAACTTGTAGTGACAAACGGCAATGTCGACAAGTACACTCATTTACAAATCAATCTGGTTTTCAGGAGAGACTCAGCTGAATCTCTCGTTTATGGTACTCTTCAACTAAATGTGCACACACAGGCCGCCTCATGTTTCAGTTGGTACGATATTCGAGATATCACGATACATCTATAGACGTAAGACGCTACTCATAAGGTTGCTGAAAAATTTTCGACAGCTCACAACCTCCTTCGCCCTAATTAAAGCTCATCAGCTGAGTGCAGTCTCCGAGTTTCCGTCAACCTTGTGTTCTAATTGAACTCAAATTGGACTGGTTTCGACAAATACACTCATTTGCACACAATTTTGTTTTTCATGGGAGACTCAAATGAATCTCCCGTTTATGATATTCTTCAGCTGAATGTGCTGCACACAGGCCACCTCATGCTTCGGTATTTGAGATATCGCAGTAAATTTCCATAAAGGAAACGACTCACATGGTTGCTTTGTGCAGCATTTAAATTGGAATTCGAGGCAGTCCTAAACTGTCCGTTTTTGCCTACGTTGTAGTGCAACAACTCTCTAATCTTGACTGTCTTCCCGAACGCTAAAATACAGTGCGACCGATTGCATTCAAAAATTTTATCCAAGAATTTGTTTTTGTTTGTGTATTTTTTTAGAGTATTCTTTAGTTTGGTGCTGTTTGAAAGGACCTTTTTCTAGATATGGAATTTAATCTTACATTACAAGCAAACATAAGGTAGAACTGGACAATTATGTCATAAAAACAGTGGGTTATTGGATGGACAAAGGTGAGCGACGCTTTATGCTAAACATTAAATTATGAGATTCACTGAAAATCTAGAACCCGGAAAATATGAATCCGTCCACCACTATGAATCCGTCCATCCACTCATGCAGAATCGATTCCTTTCGAAGTTTCAGAGTCATGTTGACAAGTAAATCATTTTCGGACCATCTTGATTGTCAACCAGCATCTCCATCAGACTAACGCGAGAATACTAATCCACAGCTTATCGACAGATGTTGCACTGCGGGTTATCCTAAGGGTGCAAACAACTTGACTGTAATCGCGTGCTGCTAGCAAGCTATGTAAACAACGCTTTACGATTAATGTTTGGTCACACTGCAACCCGATATGTGTTGATGCACATTTTAAGAAACTAAACGCCCACCATCGAATTATCTGGTATGTTTACTTTGAATATGCTACTCAGGAAGACGGATGCTCGGCAAGGTGCAATTCCTGGACTACGCTGGCTAATTGTATTATCTTTTATAGATTGTGAGTGTAGAGGCAAACTGAACTATGATGTTCTGTCCAGGTTGTTTGTACGCTCAAGCTGTTGGACAGCAAATGCGAGTATATGTGAACAGCTGCCTTGCGACTACCTTATATGTAATCTTAAATATCGTCTCCATGACATTATTAGGTGACATAAATTCCGGCAATTTCATTTTTCTTCCTAACCAATCCGTGAACTCAGTCGGTATAATTTAAATTATATTGCTTCATTGGTTTTTTTCTTATCGAAGAGTTTTTTTCTAGTAGACTGTGAAATAACAAAGTGACGAGGATCCTGAATGACATTTTAAAAAAGAGGATTGGTTTCAAGGTCACCTCCCACTGTTCAGGAGTATAATTTTACACCTAGGTAAAGCTTTGAGAGAAATCCCTGCCTCCCAAAACACATCAATTTTCATAACCCGAGCAATAAGGGTCTCGACAGACAGTTCCACATCCAAACTCCCCAAGGCATAATCACGATTTTATTGGTGATGAACGCTTGCAGTGTTTTATCACTTAATATTTTTTGCGGCTTGTGAAACGGTGAATGTCGTTTACGCTAGTTTGCTCTCTGATTACTGTTTTTCGGGGTGCAACATTCCTGGTGCATAGTAAAACACCTGTTTTTGTGACTTTAGTTAGCTCACAATAAGTTTAGCTATTCTTCGCTTGGACCATCTTCTGTGAAAATACCAAAGTCTTCTTTAGAGCTCTCTTGCGCACTATCTACCGTCACATCCATTTCAATGGACCGCGGCTCCCGCCCTTCCTGCTATCCCGTTACTACTAACACTGAAAATCCTGGGACGATAAATCGCCTTAAACTTCTGAAGTTGGCAACTTTTCACCCGTTTATTTTCTTCCTGTAACAAAATGGACCAGTGGTTTCGGAAGCGCATGACACATTTTAATCATATTTGACATAAAAAGCTGTTTTCGCGCTCAGACTTGGACGTTGCCAACTAATGGCATCTTGAATGCACCGTTTTTTGCTCTGCAGAACCTATTCACATTACTAATGGGGAATAAAATTAACATGCAGTATGATACAATAAAATATGGGATCTTTCTGGCTGGTTTTGTGGAAATTCAAGAATAAAAAGAATTCATTTTGATCACCATCCAATGTGCGCCCCCACAAAAAGGCATAAATATGGTAACAGATCGTCCTTACACGGCTGCCTGCATTGACCTCCGACAAACGGCCAGGAAGTATGATTAGTCTTCGTTTAGTATAGTTCCATCATCACAGAACAAATAAGAAGAACTCCTACGTGTCGTGGGTGGGAAGAGTAAAGTTGATTACTAAAACCATGACTACATTCAAAACCGAACTTTGAAATTGCATGTTTATCAGGAAAACACTTAAAAATTTGGGTCACTTTGGTTTGAACCTGGTCCTGAACTCATTCGTGGACTGACTATGAGCTCTTCGGTTAACATTAATCCAGCCTCCGTTCAGATGCCGCATATTTTATCCAAACGACTTTTTAAAAATGCAGACTATCAGTAACCTCTCATAAAGTTTCCGCTACTGACATAGTTGCGGTGTACTTTGGAGTATACCGCTTGTTCCAGGAACATCACCGGTCAATTCGCCTGTGGTCTCAGTGACACGGAATAACAGAGTGTATTTCTCGACATCATTTTTATCACAACCCTGAACATTCACAAAAACAGTTTGACCAGGCTATGTAGCTTGTTAGCCAAACCTCACCTGACAAAATTTTGAGGGCTACGGACTCCAGGGCATGTTGTCCAGACACGTTAAGCAGCAGGGCTCGCTCAGACATTCGTTCCATTGTTACATAACTATACTCCGGAATATTGTCTTTTCTGAGTGGAACGATGAAAAACACCAATAAGCTGAATAAAAGCTCTTCCTGAAAGATAGGTTCACCGGTTCAATGAAAAACAATCTGTCTTCTGCAATGAACCTTACATTCAAACGAAACTAAATTTGTTATGAAGAAGTGGGAGGTGTGTGATTTTTTTAACGATTGTGTTGAGACGAATGTTTGGATAGGTGGGCTGAAACCCAAACCGATGTACCACTGAAAAAAGCAGCACCTTGGACTTAATATTCTGTCTTCCGTCTCCCTAGTTTTTCGCGAACATTCGCAGTTTCCTGATAACCACACATTGTGGGAGTGAGACTTCTGATCAAATTGAAACAGATACTATTTGATGCTCTCTATAGTATAATTTGCGAGCGAAATCTCTTCAAAATACAATATTTGACCCGTTTCTGTTGGTTTTCATTGTGACGACGTTTGTATTTGCACAGTCAGGTTTCATTTGGTTACAAAATACGGTTCCAGCTAGGAATGGCCTCTTAAGCCATCCCTTGGGTAAAAAGTACAAACCTTCTGTACATGCAAGTTCTCAATCCAATATCAGTATGCCCACTAGACACTCAATGGCCAGTCATCTTGTTAAATATCAGCTCGCTTTTCCCTCAGTTTACCGGAATTCCCTTTCTCCGAACTACGGATCACAGAAAAAATAACTCCCAATAATGAGAAGCTTAGAAAATCTCAAAGTAAACATCTAGTCTTTTAGAAATCCTAGAAGATTGCAAATCTTAATACTTACAGGTACTAGTTGTGATATGCGATTGTCAGAAACCGTATCCTGTGTTCCAGCAAGTGAATAAGTGCGTCTTCTTGAATGTACGTTTTCACAAGGCTGCTAAAAACCTTTTGACAGCCAGTGAGGTGGGCGCATTCCCCAAGTTTTCATCAAATGATTTATACTCGAACCCACACTATGCAAAATTTGCGAAACACACTGTAGGTTTGTAGGTTTGTGCTAGTAGCTATCCCCTTACGAGCTAGAATTATGTTAGTTTTTATTTTAACCCTCTAGCCGTGACTGCACCCGCAGCTCCTCTTTTATTCTTCTGGCAGAAAGGTTTAGTGTATCTATCTCTCACAGAGATCTCCAACTGCTGGAAACCAGGTCTGAATGTTCATACTTTCCGCTAGCTTTTCAGTGCCATCTATATTATGTGTCTTGTTCACAGCTAGGCCAAAAACACCGACTGCCATCCTTGGGAAGGAATAACATCACTTAGATCTCAGCGGTACGCTCATGAAATTTGAGACAAAAACTTAGCAAAAGCTCCAAGTTGTGTATTGAGTTTTTTTATTTTTTTTTACACACATTCATCGACCAGTCTCCATGCCTCAATGAATAATTAAAATGGCAGATTTTGGTTACCTGGTCAATGCATGAGAAACTAGCTCTTCTGGCCAGGAAAGCCTTCACTGGTTCCTGTAATTAATTCGGATTCCTTTGATCGGTCGTATCACTTGTGCAACAGCCGATGCATGGACTGTGCTGTAACGGTTGTGTTTGCTGTTCCCGTATGATAATTAGGTGCATTGCATCCAAATGGTTTGAGAGATCAAGCAAATCAATATGTGTGGGCAGCTCATCCATTCGTCTGTGCTGCCCTTGGTTGTCATCTCTGTGTGTGAAGGCAAAACGATGATTGATTCAACCATGTTTTAATAGGTAAACTGACTCTTCAAGTTGAAATAAAAATCCGTGATGGTGGAAGAATGTGGAGTCAAGAAAAACATTGGGTTAGAATGCAGTGGTTCAACACTAGTTGGTCTTGTTTCTCGGAGTTCCACCACAAGTTCAACACTAGTTGGTCTAGTTTTTCGGAGTTCCACCATGCCTGAAGTTCATTAGTCTAACCAACGCAATCGTCGATTACACTGCTCGTCAGAAAGGCCAAAATTTGTGGCGTAGATCAGAACGGTGGTATACTCAACTTACAGGTGCAATTAATCCAACAGCGGTAGTTGGAGCATCGTAGCACATAACTTCACAGTGATAAAAAGTGATAAAGCAGTCTAACTAAATCAGTAGTCACAGAGGTGAGGTCACAACTTTCTGGTCAAAATCCAGTTTGGGTTGGGGAGGTTTTGAACACATATTGACGTACAAATCTACAAAAATTTCATCCATACCAGATATTTACTAATGGACAGCGATTCTCCGTTGAAAACACCACCATGCAGGGGGCTACCTCCTAAATATATTCTGACATTTCGACCCTAAGAAAGTCTGACATATTTCACCACCTTCTATCACTTGCTTCAATGAAGATGTCGAAAGATACAAACACATGCTTCTACTATCTCCTTCGTCCCTTGCGAATTGTGAACAACACTGGCGATGCTGTGGGAAATAGGTAGCTCGGGTGGGCTGTCTGGTTGTTGATCTGTTCACCGAGATTTGCAGTTCGACTGCAAGCGTTTTATCACCAGTCGAGGTGAAATCGTCAGTGCGGAGTTAAGAGCGTAAATTCCTCCCCTTTCCTCAGCGCTTATACAGTTTCTAAACGGTATCTAACCATTCTGAAGTGTTTGGTTAGTCTCGAGGTAGCTTGTGCGCAGATTGGTTGGCCAGTCTGGAATCTGGATTGCGTTGAGATCCCATTTCCTTACATATGGTTGGTTCGTTGAGCATCTTCAATTCGTCGGTTCTGTCCCTGCGTTGTCATTTGGCCGTCTCCTTGTCGCTTTGTGGTCTGATTTTGCTCCAATTGATTAGGTAACTTATTAACCTATTTTTATCAGCTTTTTGCTTGGTCCGCTTTATCTGTTGGTCTTTGTTAAGTGATTTAATTTTCCATGTGGTTCAGAGTCCCGAAACTGTGTAATTATTTTGTTCCCACGGCTGGCAGATCGGGTCGATATCGATGTGTTCAGTGATCAATTTTTGTGTGGAATACTACACCCCGGCATACTCCCGCAACCTTTTTGTTCTTGTCCGAGCGAGCTTTTGCGCATTATCCCAGTTGAACTCATGTCCTTTTCTGTCATCGTGAATTAAATTAAATGACACTGAATTACGCCTTCTGCTGGCAAGACTTCTCCCAGCCTCACCAGCATAGTGTTTGTCTCAGTCGTTACTTTGGAGTTTGTATATCACGTTCGTCTCCTTCACTGCATCCGGTCTTCCCTTTGGTTTCAAGCTGGTTCTTCTCTCTCCCTTCTTCTTCTCTCTCTCTCTTCTCTTCTTCTTACAGACTTGAAAACAACAACACCTAGCAGTAACATCCTAGTCAGACTTGTACATTCCTTGGAATTTTTACTGTGTATTTGGATGCTTCTAAATTATCCGAACTAGTCACTTACCAACAAACTAGGTCCTGAACAGGTGACCCCTGGTTTGCACCTTTTGTAGAGGTATTCACTCCAAATTGATTCCATTGTGAACAAGCGAGCTCAACAAGTGTTTCCTGGAATAAGAATATTTTTTATGAAAGGGTTTTGTCTATATGGAAATCACTGTGCGGTAAACGTGGATTTGGATAGGACATTGGAGATGCGCTGTACTGTGAATGGATTATCGATAGAAACCTTCCAGATTTGGCAGCATATCAAACCAACAGATTCCAATCGAGCATGGCATCCAGTCTGCCCTTCGTTCGTAGAGGAATAACGGCGCATCAGATTGGAACGTTTGCAACTATTCTCACGTATGATTGTGACTGTGTACAGGGCAGTTAAACCAACGGTACAATAAGAATTACATGTTTTCACTTGCCCATTCTGCCTAACAAGATCTGACGTTGGAATTTCAGGTATCCTCAGCTCCAACTCCAGGTGTTCCAGTTGTTTGAATTTAGACAACCCTTTTGTCAGCATGTGATCATATGTTATCTTTGGATGATTTCTAGCCTTCCTGCTACAAGCTCATTCCAAAACCAAAAAATAATTTGTCCTAGTCGAAATGTTTCGTGACTGCAGAACGAATGACTGGAAAGTCATGTTTCTTTTGGACCATATTGAGGTTTTCAAACTATACCCTTCAGCGTTTAAATATCCCGATGTTACCCATCATCTCTCCTGTTTATAAACCACAGAATTTCAAAGACAGTTCCGTTTGAAGTCAAGATGTCTTACGAGGGTGTCGTTTCTGATGTGTGTGGCCAGAAGAGCGAATCACGTCCCCAGCACTATACGAGCATACCTTGGACTCCTTTTCAAGATATTAAGTTGACCCACAAATCCAGAATAAAAGATATCTGTTTTTTGTATAAATCATATTCACTCTTGCAAGGTAACGGTCTCATACACAAATACCTTCCACTAGAAGGGCACTCACTCTGATGCATTTTGAATCACCCAAGCTGTCTTCCTCCTTTTCTGTGTCTGAAACACTTTTTACCCATAGATCATCTGTTCGTGGACACTGCAGAAACGGGATATAAATTCGACGTATGGTCTTAGTTGTTCTGTTCTACCTGCTACTTCAAAGTGGTTTTCCCAGATCAAGATTACGCTTTGCTTGGCCACCGTACAAAGCTAGAGACGATCTGTTTTGCCTCCATTCTATTCAACATTTTCATGGATACATTAGAACTTTATCTATGAACTGGCAATAAGGGTTTTCATTTTATTATTCTTGTAGACTTTTGGGTTCCCTCGCAATCAATTACGGACGATCAGCTCAGTTACCCCCCTTGGAAAACACAATCTACCCAATTCGAGGGATACAGCCTATGTGAAACCATTGAGACCAGTTTTTGGCTTGGCACAAGTACTCATGTGACCGGACAGATTGATATAAACGAGCTAGACAATGCATTTTCTAAGGGTATTGACAGCCCCTATCCCAATGGACGAGCGATTCGGAGCCGCAGTGGGAGACGTAGCAAGAGCCGTAGCCAGTCGCGGTCAAGGCACACAAGTAGCTCAGGCTATCGGAGTCTCGAACCAGAGTTTGAAGCCGAGCAAATTGATGAGCGGCTCTTGGACACCCGCATCACTCATATTGTTCAGGCTACAAAACCGGTGGTTTTGACAGAGTTGGTGACTAAAGATTTGATTGTAAACGGATCGGTCTGTCCGCAACCAGACGTTATCAACGAAAGTAATGGCATTCCTTCTAGTCCGGATAATGCAACATCTCAACTGATGGCTGAATTAGATAGCGAACAGACTGATTCGCAACTGAGTACGAATGGCACAGTCAAAACCGAAGTAACTGTTGTTCGGAAGGTAGCCGTAGACGAGCAGGACTCGGCTCAAATCACACATTCTGCAGCAGCTCAACCACATTCTCCAGCAACAGTTCTGGATGCGGCTGGACCCTGTGATTGGCTGCCTTTCGAAAGCATGGACGGTTCCAAGGAAGGTACGGGATCCGCCGTTAGTTCCAAAGATATAACGATTGGCAGTGAAGAAAAAGAACCAAAAGATCAGTCGGAAAGCACAGCCCTTCTGCGCACACAAAATTTATCAGAGAAGGTAACACAAGCCAGTATTCCGTCCCCTCGAATACCACTTACAGTTGAGGATGGCATGTCTTATCAGGCTACCGATTCAGCCCCACTGAGTCACCCTTCAGAAACTATCCACTCAGCCCTCAAAGTTCAGTCGGAAGCAGAAAAGTCTCTGACAGCCAAAGTGACCGAAGTTAACAAATCACTTTCTGTTGACGGAACCGATAATACGTTGCCTGATGAATCAATCCCATTCATTGATTCAGGCACCGAAGAAGAACAAATAATCGAGCCGTCCGCCTGGAAAACCGTTGAGCATACGCAACCCAGGGAACTAGAAAGCTTATCAATTCCTCTCAGTTCTGAACAGAATCGTTCCGAACCAACCAAGACTGCTTCCTATTGGAGTGTTACCCGCACAAAACCACCCGAAAGTCCAATTTTTAGGAAACAGATTATTTGGCCCAAATTGAGTGAACCTCTTAACGTGGAAGTTCCTGTAGAATTAAATGAGGCAATTCACCTAACCCCGCCTAGAGCTACGGTCGAAACGTCACCCAGATTTACCCCATTCCCATCGTCGGAACGTTCACAAAAATCGTACATTACAGTTGAACGATTAACGTCCGGGTCTACAAGGACGACACCACAGACAAGAAATATTGAAACTGATCCAACCCTAACTGCAGGTTTTCCATCCAGAAAGGCAACGCCTGTAAAGTCAGTTCACTCTACAGCGTTTCATGAGGATGAGGCGGATGAACAGAGTGTTCGAAAACGTACTCAATCTGCCGGCCCCAAAGGTGCTTCCTACATGAAAAAGACTATTACACGTGAGGAATTCTTCACAGAATCCGTAAAAATTGAACGACGAACCCGTCCGAACGGAACAATGGACTCTGCGGACTCTACAGTGTCTATGAGATCGTCTCCGAATCGATCCAATCAACGTGTTGAAAAGGATTCACGTGAGAGTGTCAGCGAAGAGATCAGATCTCACTCAGTAAGACTTGTCTCCCCTGGGCGACAAACACCGTCGGCAGAAGGGACCACCAGTGAGTCACAATCCTCACCTTGTGGACCACAGCAAAGCAAAACGGAGCGAAATTCGAACAGGATTTTTTATGTTCGCTCAAGTAAACCATCGATGGGTGATTCAACTGACCTTACTACTTCTGAAGAAGCTGAGAGGGCGAGAAGTGTAGAACCGCAGAAAACCTTTACAAGTGAGTGTGGTTTGTGTTTATCACAATTTTTTGTGCCACAGCTGGTACTTCAGTGAGCGCTTCCTCGGGTACTGGGTGGGGGGAATGTATTCGATACAATGATAGAGGACCGGGTACATTTCATACAGTGGTATACTTGAACGCGGAATTCCAGTAGAAACATGTTAAGATTTCGGGAGCATACATTTGCACAGTGCTAGCTCTGACAGACCTAAGTTCCCCTATAAACTTCTTATGCTATGACCTTCATAACAATACGGTCATTACTGGTGGTGAATGTACTTGCTGAGCTCATCTGGGTTAAGGATACAAAAGCACAAATTTAGCCGTTTATCACATCATTTCAAGGCTCACCATATGGAACACATTCCTAAAACTTGCCAGTCCAACTCAACTGGCTGATGCCTCTGTAGTTGCCGGATAAGGCCTTGATTTATTTCCCTATGTAGAGCAGTACGATTAAAAATCTTTGGATTCTGGTGTAATGGGGATCGATTAAAGATCGCCGTGATAGGAGCAGAGTGCTTGGGGAGTTTGGACGAGAAAACGTCTTCTCCAGCCTTATTCCTTTTCACGATTGTCAACTTTCTAGCCGTATCTCTTAAGTGGCCATAAGAAGGTGCAATGCCTGTTTCAGTTCTCTCTGAGACAGTGCATCCACTGCAATCCATCCGATGCTTGTGTACCTGTTTGGGAGTTGACTGGGCTCTTCGTGCCATAAATTTGTTAATTTTAGTTGCTGGTGGGTTCGCCGATCTTGACAGTTGAATCACAACTCAATTCCAACCAACTCCAACTGCCCATGTTTTGCAGCACTAGGGCTTCTTAAACACGTAGTGCGGGTATGCTTCAATTCGATCTCAAAAACCGGGATCGTTTGAGATGTCAACAGTATGATCGATAAATAAACTTCGGAGGATTGCGAAATGCTTTCGGGCTGTAACCAGACCGCAAAACCTCAAAGGTTACCGCTGCATTTCCTCCAACTTCAATTCTGTGATTCCATCGCCATGTTAAACGATCTCCGATATCCTTTATCCTTTGCTGGACTTCACATCTGTTCGGAGATTTGTTTCATCAACCGATTTTTTGTTTTCAAACAAGCATGACTTCTGGAGCACACTTGACCGACCTTTTTATCTGTCATTGTCAACAGCCACCAATTCAGGTTTCGCCATGCTTGTATCCATGGCCTCGATGAATCAGTAGAGGGCCCAATTGAGGGGAGCACACCAACTTAACGTTCGAACGTTTAAGAAGTCTTACATCCAACTCCATACCTTCGATAGTGGAGTTAGTAAATTATGGCTTACACTGCTCGACGCCTGCCACAGCTCTAACAAGGTGATCATCCGTTCCACGATTAGCTCCTTGCAGTTAGTAAATTATGGCTTACACTGCTCGATGCCTGCCACAGCTCTAACAAGCTGGTCATCCGTTCCACGATTAGCTCCTTGTACTATTCCTGTAGTGAGCACTTCACTAACGTTCTGCTACTTGACACAAACTCAAAGTAGGTAGGATTAACCACGCTGTGGGTGCGCCCATGTAGCGACGTTCTAATCGTTGAAAAAGAACTCATGCTGGGACCTTGAAAGTGATGAGATATCACACAACCTGAAAAGGCAGTCGCGTTCACCGCACCGACAACACGGTGGTCAAAAACGCGTGGACTCAATGAACAATCCTCATCCTTATGTTTGGGATAATAAAACGGCCATGCAGCTTCCTGTGTTTTGCTGGAACATACCCCTTTCACGGAATTCTCCATCAGTTCTTGAAGTTCTTGAAAATTAATAATGTTCATTGCTTCAGTACTTGTGCTGTATGGCTAAGTAGTCTTTGATACAAAACAACAGGCACAAGCAGAACTAGTTTCTCCTTACATTCAGGAAAAGATATCCACTAAGAACGAATCTGTGTGTGTGGTTTGAAAAGTACACTAAATTGAAGCTCTTGATAAAGCCGCTTGCCAGGCAGAATGAAGCCTCTAGATTACCCAAAACCAAGGTGCTTAAACTACGCTTCTGTTTCAGACCGTCGGCAGTGCAACTCCTCAGTAGGACAGAAGTCTTAACTCAAGGAGCCATAATTTGATACAAAAACTGCATGCCAAAAGTCTTCTGGTTATATGCAACATGACGCAGACTGAAAAGGCCCAGTAGGCATCAACTGGAGTCCAACGAGGAATAATGCGAGAAAGACTACGCTTAACTTAGAGACATGCTCACACCGACAAGCGATAAAAACATGCTTACTGCACGAACTAACCTCCAAACCCATACAAATGTACCGTGATGATAAAAGAAGTTATCGGAGGGGTGAACTGGTGATAAATAAAGGAAGTGCATATATGCCTAACCAGATTGATTGAGAAACTCCACATAAGTGCGAAAACTAAACAGAATGAGATTAAAATATGAATTGGGGGGAAAAGCACAGTAACCCAATAGTGAGGACGTGAAAACTCACTCAATCGGTCATTCGCAACAAATGGATGTAATAGATTATTTTGGATAACACGTGCAAAAGCCCATTTATGCTGAAAATATCTGGCTTCGATTTCATTTGTAACTGATATTCGTTGGAGTTCATTCTAAACCAGGAACTGTTACACACCAGTGTTTATAGAATTGATATGCACCGCAATTTCATCGCTCTTATACAATATTATCTATCCATGACTCCTGTATCGTTCAAGTGACTTCGTATCGGGAGTTGTGGCTCGTAATTTAACAAACTCAACACACGCCGTTAATCAAAGCAGTCTTTTGCGCACTATCGATTGTGCACCTCAGCTAGTCGTTCAACCGTTCAATAATTCAGGCGGTTCCGTTTGTTCGTGGCATGCGTGCGACCATCTCAATGGCGTGACTTTGTCTCCTGATGCTATGACTTCTTGGTAAAAGTAAAAAGTTAGGGGAGGTTAAAAAGTCTTAAAATAGGTGAACCCACTTCTCTGATAGCTAAAAAATCTTCACCGACGAGCAGTGTTTTCTATGCATTCCACTCAGGGAGTCTCATACCTTCACGAATAAAACGTTTGCAAACATACAAGATTTGGCAATCCCGACTGCAGTGTATTTTGTAAATTTCCGTAGTTTTTTGTTTTCACTGAGTTGATATGAAACCAATGTGCGTCAATGAGACTGTCACGTGATCACTATTGACTTGTTGACACTGCGTGAATTGCTGGACAACTGAACTGAGCACGTGTAAGAAAATAACAAAGTTGCTTAATCTGAACACCACAGTGGCAACATCTAGAGGGTGTTTGAAACAAGAGTTGGGTTTATTTATCTGCAGTGAATCGAGTGGTGTCCTCCAGGTTAAGAAAACCTGCGTCAAGCTTAAAAGTAGTCTGGAACCAGCTAATTTGCTTGCATACTCATTGGGAAAACAAATGGCTAGGGTTAACGTCTGCTCACAAGTTTAAAGGAGAGTTAACTCCCAGATGAAGTGGTTTCCTATGCAATCCAATCGATTCCAAAGCAATACAATAGGAACAAAGAACTTCTTGTCATTTATCTAATGTGCATTGCGTCAGATTTCCCGCATTATGTCTTTTAAACAATAAACATCGGAACTCTGACCCATTAGTGTGACAACCAGACCAAGAAACTGCTTTTGTTCCTTAAACATGACGACCTGTGCGTCCATTCATTATTTACAGTCAGTAATCGACTCACTCTCATTGAGTCAACAACACTGAAACAACCTCCCGACCCAGAGGTGGACGAAGAGGACGGCGTAGTTCAAATATGGGCTCAAACTGCCGCAGCAATCAAGCGACATGACTGAATTGGATAAAGTCCAAGAAATTGAGGGTGAGAAACCTGAGAAAACAAAGGTCAAAATTAATTGTAGAACGTCTTAATTCCGAAAACAACAAAAAGGATACCAGAAACTCCCAATCTTAAATTCTAAATGTATATTACCACCGCGTTTTGCTTTGGGTTCACGTCTTGCATTCTTAATCAAATAGCTATTGAATCTCTGACGTCATTTTCAGTCTATGCAGGGTCATGGTACATTTGGCATACACAAAAACCATAGAACGTTTTTCTGACCAGAACACCCGTGAAATTCACATTAATAATCTCGTATTGCAATATCAAACACTCAATTCCATGGCCTAAGCCACGAACAAAAGCATGTTTTCAATCCTTAGGAACAATTTGTCCCAACAGAGGTAAGTTCCGAATAAACTAATACTGGTCATTCACGGTTCCAGTTACTATTGTATCATTTTATCGACCGCAAACCGGAATTGGTAGAATACCGTTTTGTCATGCATGAGTGCGCTCCGTTCTATCCAAACAACATCTGGTGACGAAACAAGCAGAATGTGAAAACAATATGAAATTCATACTGATCAGATTTTATTTTGTAGTAGGTTCGTCTTGGATAGGTTTTGTGAGATTTCAATAAATCGAAACCAGTTGTATGGCCAGAACTGACAGTAGGCGTAGTTTGAGTATTTTTGTGTAAAACCCAAAGAGAGTGTAGGTGAATCAGATTTTCTGAACATTGAGTACAAAAAAGTTAGATGTACAGTCTACAGCGAAATCTCCTTGCGATCTGTTATGGCAGTGGGTTTTGACAGTGAAATCTTATCATCCTATAATCTTTTCAATTTTTCATTAAGTCGCAGGTTAGTGTGAAACGATTGGCTAAATTTTTTAAGGTTAAAGCTGGCTTTAGTATTTATTTCATTTCTCGCTTTTGCGAGGCCGAGTGGCATTTTTTCGATACAGCCTTTAATGAATGCGACTTAGTAATTTGCGAGACATATATATTTTCAGCTGAATTTGAGGAAAACAGGAGTAATACTGATCTATGAATGAGAACGCAGAGAGCATGCAGACAATCAAGATTGCATAATAAGCTCTCAGGCATTTTACAAATGGAACACAAAGTTTCATAGGAATCAAAACTCTCGTCATAAAGGAAACTGCTCACAAGTTTAATGGAAACTCTTCGACAGCCCACCACCGGTTTCGCCCTTCCACCACGGGATCATCAGGTAGGCGCAGCCCCCGAGTTTCCGTCAACCCTATATCCTACTTGAGCCAAAACTGGACTGATTTAGACAAATATATTCCTTGGAAAATCATTTTGGTCTTCACGCTAGACTCAATTGAATCTCTCGTTTATGATATTTTTCAACTGAATGCGCTACACATAGTCGGCCTCTTGTTTCAGTTGGCACGATGTCAAGACAAAAGAGTCACCAAAAAGTCTACCAAAAGGTTTGCTAGATCTATTGTATCACTCATGATATTCACTGTAATCACATGACTTGTTTATGCGGGGGCTCGAAAAGCATATCCGATATCTTGTTGGGTCGTTTTCTAGGCAGTGACATCTGCTTTGACATCTTTCATCAAGAATGACATGATCAGATGAGTACGATAATAGTGACAAATGTTAGCAGAGGCTTTGAATGTACGGCAGTGCCGAATACAATCCTGTCAGTAACTAAGCTCTGCATACCACTTACTGTAATATTAGTTTTTTCGTTCACAAACCACTGATGTCATCCTACGTAATTTACTCTCTCCAAATGACAAGGACTGCTAGTGGACTTAAAATTTACGAATTCGCTGTCAGCGTTCAATCGATTCTTGCCACATCGGGCTCTTCACGCTTGTTTGACATTTCCATGTGAGGTTCTAAATGGTTTTCCACCCCTATTTTCTCATCCCCCCTTGTAGGATGCACGCTTCTGCCTGATTCGCAAAGCTTCACCTGTGGCTACTTGTTTTGCCTCCAAACATTGAATATTGCTAGTTCTTCTTCTGTTGCCGCTCCCTGAGAACTACCTTTCTACGTTAAATCTTTCGGGATTGATCTACCTGGCCTACAAAAATTGTAAAGACGTATCTTCGTCTGTCTTCCGGCCTCTCCTGTACACTTTATTTGCCGGTCCTACTTGCTATTCACGTATGTGCTCGTGCTTTTCAAAACTAAACAGGGAAGACAGTCGCAAACCAGTCGAAAAGCATTTTTCCTTAACTAACGCGAAGGTACATAATGTTTTCATGGTTTCTACGACTCACCTGGCCAGATATCTACAACTAATATTGAGAAATGTAGCCAAAGTTACTGACATCAGGATAATCATTCACATATTTGACATTTCTACTGAGGTAACACGCTACAGATCTATTACGCAGAAAGTCCAGTTCAAGTAGCGACATCCAACTAAGTACCTAATTTTTCATGGCCTCAAAGGTGAATGCTTAACCGGAGGTTAAGTATACTTCTCAACCACAAGACCATTACGGACACTATTGAATTCCCTTTTGAATTGATCTGTTATACTTTCTGAAAAACAGTTCATCATCTGTTTGCGGTGCAAGCATTTTTCCACTTGTTTAATTTTTTTCTAGCACCTATCCTGCGGTCCGCCGGTCACAGCCTACCACCATCACCTCATCTGGCCAGACGCCAGATTGTCAAACTCTACCCTTCGCCTTGGCTCTATCCTCCGGAAGGAACGGTTGCTGATGCATACTCACAAATACGGGCGCCACTGGCCTCCGGGTATATGACCGGTGAAGGAATATCCTGCTACGCTTTTAGCGGAACCCGCTATCGAAAAAATAAGCTTGAAATTCCCAAGCTGTTCTTGTGCAAAGATGCAGCCGTATGGACTGGGCCGGACTCAGCAGAAACATTCCGTTTTGAGCTACTCCACGCACTGCCTGCAGAAAGCTCACATCCCGAGCAAGAATGTAAATTGATCACCCCAAAAAGAACAAAGCCTGAGCAGGAAGAGGCTGTGCGCGAGAAATCTGTCAAATTTCAGCAAGCAGGTAACTTTCTGGCTCTGGGACAAATGGTTTGCTTCTTTCGCGTTCCATTTTGCACGTGCTGTCTAGCGCGCTCACCTAACAACACAAAAAACTATGGGAAAATGGTGAACTTTGGTTAGCTTTCACTAACGCTTTTTAACTACCGAAAGTGGGATGTCCTAAAACGTGCTGCCCGTCTGTGTTTGAGCTTGCTTGGTGATGGCATACTCTAGTGTCTGTTGTTTTCACTACCAACATAGACCAGGTGGAGTGTTTACTCGTCAATCCTCAATGCCCAGAAACAGTCGCTAACTCCACACAACCTCTCACGATTGCACTGTGACCCTTGGTGAATGTCCTAACCCGGGAAGAATGCATCAACAGCAGGACCAACTAATCGCGTAAACACAAAATCATCCCGATATGAGCTACTGATCCTTTTCTCATTAATATGTGACTACAGGTTTCATGAAGAGTTAGAAGAACAATGGTAGCCCAGTGAAAAGCCGAAACTTTCAGTAAGTGTACCGTATCCCATTTGGTTGGAACAAAATATGAGTGAACATTTTAAGGGTAGATTGGTTAGTGAAATCGTCTGCACACAACAGATATGCCCCGTTGTTCATCTTGAAAATTTTTAGAAGACCGTCGCCTGGTCCGTCGACCTGTTCACAGTACTGTCTTCGAAATGGATGCAAATACCGAAGCAATTCATTTGTTTTACATTTTATATTTCTATGGTGGCACACAGACATTGCGCGATGCGTCGCTATCCACAGGAGCAGGAAGTACTTAAGGGACAATTGTGCGCTTTTATCTTGGGTTTTGCATCTTTTAGGAAGACCACATGCTTGCATATAATCTCCGAAAACAAATATTTTTTGTACCATGTTGCTAGCTATATAGTCTGCTTCTACTGAATTCGGTTTTCGTTCATCTGAATTAAAGCCATATGATTTCAAATGAAGATACTATAAACCCAAAACAAGGTATTATTTTTGTCTGCCCTAAAAGGATGTTGGAACATACCAAACATCACCCAGTAACCATTTTGAACACCAGCGATAAGGAAACTGCCAGAAACTTGTGCCCAGCTAGGATACCTATAAGGAGTGCGAAAAAACGGGCAGAGGTACTGTTTTTGAAACTGTGAACAGAATATGACAGAACAAAAGCGACTTATTAGTCCAGCAGAGACACAAAAGCGCTTCTATCAAGAGGTTTTTGCCGTTTCCGCTAAACAACTCCAACTTCAATTGGCCACTTCGTATCATATACTGAGTCAAAACACCAAAAATTTAACTGAGGACATGGAACTAAGCACTTATGTGAGCCAAGTAGCAATGTAACTTTGCTGTTATTCAAGACATCCACTCCAATTGTGTAAATTCTCTGTTTCTAGTTGCCCTTCCTTTCTCTGAGACACCTTGTGTAAGTAGTGAGGTGCCATTTTGTTGCACAACCCTAGTCACAAAACAACGACATCATACAACTAAAATAAGCCTCAATCATGTACTTGTTCTGACGGTTCCTGAAAAGTCGACAGGCTAGTCTCAAGAAAAGGATCTAAGTGGAGTATATCATCAGTAAAGTCACCGCCATCAGTATCCCCGCCATTATGACCATATCGTTCTTTATCATCATCTTCAAAAAGTGCTTTATCAACATCAGCAACGCTAGCATCTTCACCATTATCAGCCCGCCACTACGGTCTGTATCCTTCACACCGGTATCATTACCCTAATTAACACCTTATTGATCATCGTCATTGCTATCGTCGCCATGAGTGATCTCAAGAAAGTCCATTGGTTAGGGCACGAACTTCCCGATCGGAAGGTCTATGGTTCAAACCCAACCCCGGCATCTCAACTACTCCTGTCCAGGCTTCAGCAAGCTGGCAGTAGCTCAATCATCGCGCTCCATTAGGATGTCATAGCACCAATGCTCCGAAAGAGTGTTACAACCAAGCACTTACTATTTATCATTTGAATTTCGTAGTCGTCATCATCATTATCTTCTCCAGTAACACCAGTATCCTCAAAATTAGCACCATCATCGCCGTTCTTGACTTGTAGAAGTGATTAAGTACAAAATAAGGGTAATGCAGAAGAAAAAGAGCGCCTTTGGCTTGTAATTGTACCTCCTGGTTAATGGACCTCCTGGGTTAAGGGAATTGGTGCCCTTTTAGCATCCAGCTCGAACTGGTAAGATCGCTGAGTTTGAAGATGTGAAATGAGTATTGTCTATATTTCTTCTGTGTATTCGCTTTCAGATTAAAACAAAGGTTACATTTTTGTCACTTTGGGATGCTTTATTCTGTGGCAAATCTCAGCTGGACGCAACAGCATTTCTCCTTTGAACAGCTGGAAAACCACACAAAGTTAGCTTTGGTAGGAGACTCAATGGAATCCAGCTGAATCTCTTGCTTATGATGGCCCGCTTCGACTCAGTGTACTGCGGAATTCAAGCAAAAAAGAAGGTTGAGGTAAATTCAGGAACTGTGCCTACTTGCTGAGCTCCAAGAGGGACGAAACCGGTCCTGAGCTGTCGAAGAGCTTTCAGCAAACTTAGGAATGGTGTTACCCCTAGACAAGGATGCAAACTACTTTATTCTATCTGAATGTATCAAGGTCAATTAGGCTTTCGATACTAGAAACTTGTTCACTTTGTCGCTTTTTATCTTGAAATAGGTTTTACGCTGTCTAAAATTATGCCACCGGACGCTTGCCATGTGTCTTCACGTAATAACTGAGCTGCTCAGAATGCTGGGAAGCAAAAACCCATACTGAGGTCTGATAATAATGAAGGCGTAAAATTCATTGTGCTCAGATCGTTTCTAACAGTGGATCTTGTCATATGGACTTTCCAAGATATTTTTATTGATTATTGTCCTTTTTAACAGTACCGAAGCTACCTGAAACTAGGATCGACAAGAAGAGGGCAGTCGTTTGGAAAATTTCGGGCACCTACATAGTCTCCTGCCTCGTTGCCTTTCTATCAGTGATCGTGATGTTCTTTTGGTTGTACCACAAATCGGGCGCCAGTTTGGAAGCTGAATTCTACTCATTCTGGAGTTCGTGGACTTCGAATTTTATGAGCAAACGCTCCCAGCAAGATTAAAGTGATTCACTGCTTTGAAATCAATACCATACGTCATTGCCTTTTTCCTTTCTATACTGTCGGAATTTTCTTCTTTTCTTATCTGCTTTGCGCCACTGTCGGATGATCTCACTCGATGTTTTCGAAAGCATTAGTAGTGCTTAAGCTTCAACCACACTGAGCTGTACTCAAGCATGTTTGGCCTATGACTGACCCAAGGTATCTTACTTATTGTTGGAAACTTGCAACCGTCATCAAGAATAACCATGAAAATCAACCTTTCATAATTGTCCCTATTACACCTTCCTTTGAAAATGATTTTGTGTGATTCCAATGGTGAAGTATATCTTCCATCCCG
Organism: Clonorchis sinensis; assembly: GCA_003604175.2. NCBI lineage: Eukaryota > Metazoa > Platyhelminthes > Trematoda > Opisthorchiida > Opisthorchiidae > Clonorchis > Clonorchis sinensis. Next base: position 140,140,801 of record CM030369.1, read on the forward strand.
CTGATGCCATTTTGTGTCATCACTATCAGAATACTGTTCTGTTTTGGATTTTCATGTCCGACGGGCACACGTATCGTCCGGAACAACAAAGTACCGGGGGAACGGCGCACGTGACAGTGGTGACATGGCAGTGGTCGTGGACAGACACTTGGTTTTCAGATGCACGAATCACTTGAAATTTCAAATTTGTGCTTGGTACTTGTAAGGGAATAGCAAAATAACAGGCAAAAAGAGTTTAAAAAACTTACACCTCTCCGCTGACTGTTCCGAGGCACTCAGCCTGTAAACAACCAAGAGATTCGCAATAAAATGCGAGGCAATAGAACAAACAAACAGTCACTTACCAATCCGGCTAGCAGAAATTTCGGCTTTTAGCTGTGGATCAACTACCTAGCTTCAATTACTTTTACTACCAACGTGTTGCCAACTGTTTCACATTCAGAAACCTGTTAGAATGTATTGAACCCGGGAACGCCAGTCAGAACACGACTTCTGTACGACACAATCGGCAACACATTGAAACCAAACAGGTATCTCTCTTTTGCCGACCGTAGCAATGTGAGAAAACTACATCCTTTAAAATAGACCAGAGTTTCTGCGCTGATGAGAAGCGAAATCCAGTTTTGGAACTTCTGTGAGCTCACAAATTTTGGTGCCGGTTCCTGTGGGATGGAAAATCACTGAATGATTCCAAGGCAGCTTTACCCGTAATGCACAACAATAGCTGACCACGAAACGCTCCTTTGGTGATACCCATGTAAAGGACGTACTTTTGAATTACTATTGAAACTATGAGGGATTCGGATGATAATGTGTCTGGTATGTTAGTTGTTGACCACCAAGTGGTGTTCAATGAAGTGGTCATGTAAACCACCGAGTGTCTGCATTTAGTTAACTCAAATATACATGTTAATGAAGTCTCATACGGGCAGCGGCTGTTTTCAGTATCCCTCCCAGTTCGCTGGACTGCCTACATGACTTCCGACAGTGTCTGTAACTTACATCATGAATCACTGTATTATAACCGTAACCTTCGATTCCGGTCACGTTTCCAGTTTTACGCTTTTTTGTCATAAATGATATATTTTTCGGCCAGCATAGCTGTGCAGCATGGACGAAAACACGACCAAAATCAGAGGAGCTGATGCTCAACCGATTTTCTGACAGTTCAAGTTTTCGACGAGTCTTGTCAAAGACCTTAGTGGGTCAGCCCGGAAATTTCATTTAAAAGTGACCACTAAGTTGTGATGCAGCAGTTACATTTCAAAGTTGTGAGTAGTCGATAGTGGAACAACTCGAAAAAAATGGACCACAGACGTTATACACATGCACACATTTATTTGGTCACTGCGGCTGCAAAACATAGTGAGCACTGTGGTACAAATCGCACATGTTCACTGAACAGTAAGGTGAGAGTGACCATAGCTGAATAAGGTAACTGCTATCATATTTCCCATAAACTCTTATTTTTTACCCAATATCCTCTCCACGAAGCATTCATGGTCTCGGTCGTTTTTGTCCGGAGTTTAGATGCGCCACCAATTATGTTGGTTCTGTCTGGGTATCATTAGCCTGCCAGAGTTGTTGTCCGATTGATTACTATTGGGTATTCAGACACTCCTTGCTCTTATTTCATTGATTTCCCCATATTCAGTTTGGTCTGTGTTAAGGAGACCTACGAAACTGGACTGTCTGTCTGTCGTAAGTTGGTCAAGCTTTGGTGTTGTTTGATGCTACAATCAGAAAACTTAGCCAAAAAATGGATTTTGCAGCGGGGCAGTAGGTATATTTTTTTAAATGAGCAACTAATAAGCTCTCTGCCTTCTTCAAATGATATAGACCATTTTGTTTGGATTGGCTTAAAAAACAAATAAATTTTTGTACCCAATCTTAGGTATTCCGACGTTACCGACATGTATTTACGGGAGGTTTTTCATTTTATGCTAAATAATTCTTTAATACAGTATTGTTGCGTAAGTAAAATTTTCGGTGCAGTCTCTTCTGAGAGCAGTCTCTTCGAAAGGACCTTCTTCACAGCAAAAATTTCTCCGCATAAAAATCTGTTCTCAAGCAAACCGAACAGATGAACGTTGTGGTTGACAAAACGACTCACCAAGAGGAAACAGCAATTGGCCATTGACATTTATCATTGATCTAAACTTACCTAGCTGCAAGCAGCTGAAATCCATATGGTTTGCACTGCTGCTGCAGTATTCCGCAATATTTGTGGATCATTCATGACTCAAGCTGCCTTTGTCTATGGCTTCGAATTTGTGAGACCCCATAAGAATCAGGCGTATCGAAATTAAAAATTTGATTCACGTAAAGGCTGTTGTAATTTTTTTTGTCAGATTCCGGAAAACAGGTCTCCAGTATTTGCCCCCCTCTCCTGTATACGCTGTTCTTTTGTTCTTATTAATCCAATATATGAATTGCGCATTCACAGTGTTCAATTTGCAAGACAATAGCCATTATTAGTTGGTTCCATCAAGTGACCACTAGAGAACCGGTATCTGAAATTCCGTTAAGCGAGCAAACGATAAGTTAAGCTTTTTTTCATTCTTAGAACCTTTATCTCACGTGAATGTCCACGGAAAACTATCTTCAACATGAGAATGCTCATACAAATTGTGTAGTTCACAAGCGTCCGGGGTAGCAGAACAGCTGTGTTTTAAAAGGCAAAGTTAAGCAGCACTGACTGGTTTGTTCGCTGAGCTGGGCAATTGAATTGCAAACGTTTCATCACCAATCGAGGTGACATCATCAGTGCGTTGTTTGGGAGCGTGATAGAGCGTAGCGATGGGTTGATGGTTGTGTCGGAAGTATGTTGTGATATTTTACGGAAGTGTAAACAAATTCTCGACAGCCCACGACCGGTTTCGCCCTTCCTGGGGCTCATCAGGTAGACGCAGTCTCTCTCATGAAAGTGTACTGCAATATCCTGAATATCGTACCAAATGAAACATGTGGCGGCTTTTGTGCAGCACATTCAGCACATTCATAAACGAGAGATTCACTTGAGTCTCCCGTGAAAACCAAAGTGATTTGCAAATGAGTGTATTTGTCGCAATCAGTCCAATTTGGGTTCTAGTAGAACGACGGAAACTCGGGGACTGTGCCTACCTGATGAGCCCCAAGAAGTGAGAAACCGGTCGTGAGCTGTCGAAGAGTTTTCAGTAACCTTGTGAATAGTCCCCTTGTGAAAAGTATAATATATATATGGCCTACGATGGAATTTCAGTGGGGACGCTGGCGATTAGTAAGCGTTTGAATCACAGTGTGTTGCGCTCCAAATTACTCGGTGATGGTTCTTTCATACTAGAAGAACTTGAAATTTGCACTTCGAAGAGTACCCCGACAGTTGAAACAAACTTTGCTTAACAACGGTTTCAACTTACTTACACTGTGGAGTGTGAAGCTTGTTTATTAAGTTCAATTGACATGCTGCATAGTATTCCCATAGGTGTGTAGCATAAAACATTTGGCCCGTTATTACGTCTTAATCAATGTGGAAGTACCAGTTGGTTTGACAAAAGTAAATTTAACATTTGTGCATCATGACGTCACACTGCTCATTTCATGAAAGGTCCGCCAAAATATACACCCGTCAATCCAACCAACCCTCTACAATCCAACGGCTTCTATGAGCCATTGCACAAAACTAAGAGGTTCACACTCAACAAGGTGGTGCTAGCCCGCGTGCAACGTGGAATACAAAAAAATGCGAAGGCATTATCGTGACAGTGGCCTAGATTGATGTACTCGATTTTCGTAGTCACAGCAACTGTAAGAGCTTTCATGGCTACATTTTGTCCGACAAACCAAATGGGATCTTTAAGCTCGATTTCATTCTAATCGTCAGACAATTTACGGATGAACAACCCCTTGTTTCGTGTACCAGTCTTTCGTGGCTTATACTGACTTCAAAGACTCGTATTTTTTGTGAACCCCATAGCCACATGGGCGTATAGGAGGTCAACCATTTACAGTCATTGCAATGCATGTTGCTGAAAAGTAACCACACAATGTGGCACGTTCTATTAGGTAAAATCACGTGTAATTGTGTCCACCTACATCACTGTGCCAGCTGACGTGAGTCGTCGACTATCTCGCGAACGGGCTGTTTCGAGAGGTCACGGCAGACCAAAAAATACCGATTCTGACTGTTTGGCCGTTAGTAATGTGGAGGTCTGTGCCCTGCAAGCTACGAACAGTTCGACCGATTTCACCATAAATGGCTATTCATGGCTAAATTGTGCGTGTTCGAAAATTGGAATGCAACCAGACACTGAAGCCATTCTAGTGTTTGTGCACTGGGGCATGCCCCAGTTACATAAATGTAAGCCTATCCAGTATTAGCAGCATCCACTCATGCCAAAGTGTAAATCATGAGCACTCACCAATTTAAAACTCGCGGACACCTGAATATCCGGTTGTTCGTTTCATGATGCCCCGACTGGTTTTATGTTATTCACCAGGACAGGAAAAAATGAATCATCTTAAATCAAGTCAATTTGTCAGTGGATGCATTGATGCATTGTTTGATGTATTGGAGGCTTAGTCGCTTTTGGAAGACCAGAAATGGAACCTTACATTTAGCTACAACTCTTTTATTAGCTAAGTCGGTCGATAACCTGTTTTATTTATTGTTCACCTAATTTAAATCGGTATCTTTGGAGATAACCCTGGGAGTGATTGGTAATGTATTACTTAAAACGTTCTTTCACATTGATTTACTGAAAAGGGACCGATTTGCTCGTATTTTTCAACTTGCGACAACGAGAGAATAACAATGATTTTAAACCAATGATGCATCATCGGGCAGTTAAAGCCGGTTGCCCATCGGACACGGAAATCTGACGCTAAAAGAGCACCGGTAGTAAACTGTCACCAGTTTGGGCACTTTCCTAATGGTAAAGGGCCATTTACGGTCTAGATCCCATTAGTACAATCTCCTAAATCGCTCATTTGTTGCATACATGTTCATCATTTAGCCATTTGACAAAGAATCACGTGATAACTGTTGTTGTGACTGTCATCGTTATGCATTATGTATGGGTAGAATCGGGTTTTCACCTTTCGTTTCAGCTATTGTTCATGAAAGGCGACCTGAGGACTTAACACAGAAATGCTCTGTGTATTCCCTACTTTCAACATACCGGGACTGATAACGGTTGGCTATGTTACTGACCTAAATACTAAAAAACGAAAGCAGCTAAGCAGTGAGACCATAAGCGAACGAAAAATTGGTCTGATCACAAAGACGCACTTTACCTTAACGATTAAATTTCGAACTCATCTGGCAAACCGGAAAAGCGATGGCACATTTATCATAGTTTTTCCACTAATTATCAGTTTGTCAGTGAAAAGTTTAATCCGACACGCGTCGAATTAGGAAATTGTGTTGAAGCCAAGTAGTCTCGTCTCACATTAAAACAGACGAATATTCTTAGCAGTTTTTGTCACCGTGACCCTCTTACAAGTATCTCTATCTTCTAAAGCACAACCTCACTTGTCGCTGGCTTCATTTAGTTTTTCCTAAATTGTCAACCCATCATGTTATCAATTACTGTCGCAAACATGACCTCCCCTCAGTAAATAATTTCGAAGTAAGCCCGTAGTTCTCTTAACCGCCTAACAGGGTGCTTAAAAATTGCACTAAAGAAAAACTCTGAGTTCGCAATCGCCTCGATACTGACGTTCAGTTTCTGGGTACGAGTTGAACCAGACTGCGATATTAACTAAGGAATATTCAGAGTAACAGGCTGGCAGCAAACGGTCGATATATGTGTTCAAAATATATGAGAGTTTGATCCATGCGCATATCTGCTCGCTGCAGTCTGGGTCCCACGATTTGACCAGTTTACCATGGTTGGGTTCATTACACATAGTGAGCAGAGGAGTGCCCACAACACAAGCTACAATCGATACGGTGATACTGGACTACGATCGAAAAGTGACAAAGTTCCGTATTGAGGGATAATCAAGTTGAGTGAAGTGACAGACTGAGCGCGCTAGCGCACATGTGCACGCATGTCCATGTTTATGCCGCACCATTTGAGCTGACGCGAATGTTCCTGCGTAAAAACCCATCAAAATATGTACGGTCAACAGAAAGGTCAGTAGCACGGATAAAAACGAGTGAAACAACCTGATTTCACTGAAAGAAAAGCCAGTCAGATGGCTGGATACATTATATGAACTAAGCTAATGAGGGACTAGTAATGCTAATTAGTCTAAAAGTGCAAATCGGCAGCATTGCTGACCAGCAACCGAAGCTTACTGGTAAGTTTTAGGGTTTAGTTAAAAGATTTCCGGTCACAATTCCAGTAAACTTGGCTGTCAGTGCCTTTTCAGCCTAAATCCCGCTATAGGTATTGTTTCACAGTTCTTTAGTATGGGCTGATTTGAATTGGTGGGGTGAAATCCGCAGGTGCATCTCCAGCTCCATTTGCACATTAAAAAATGGTGGGTGTAGTTGACTGACTTTGTCACATTTTAGAGGCTTTGCTTTCAAACGCTCTAGTTTTACTAAACTCATGCAAACAGTTTAACGTTGAGCATCAGCTTTGCTTTTTTATAGAAGCGCATTTCAGTTCACTGAAATTTGATTTAACTTTTAATTTTGTCAATAATCTAATTTACGTTCCCTCACAGATTTCTCCAAATTGCATTTTCTGAATGCAAATCACCCGGCATATTTTGAAAAACTAGAATTCGGTACCCATGCATTCAAAAGTTGCGGATTTCCGGAATTTCAAGATGGTTTCATGTTCAGAAAACGCTTTTTGGGCAGCGTGCGCTTGCTCATCCAATAGAAAATCAAAAAGTAGAACTTCTACGGAATGCGCAAGCGTCTATCTTGAAGCTGCAGGAAAAACATCTGCTTTGTGGAAATATACACAGAAGTTCAAAAAATCTGCCATCTCGTTTCCAGCGGCTAGTGTCGTGGATAAACGGCCAACTTCCTAAAATGCTGTTTTACTTCGGGCAGTAGATTCTTGGACAGCAACGGGGCTTTCTTGCCTCTGAATCCCGTGATCAAAAGAGCTACTGGCTTAAGTTAACACATTCATGGTGCGACCGGATCCGATTTAATATTTCCCTTCGAGTTCAAGCAGTCGGAAGGAAAAGAACAGAATTAATTTTATGCGGCATTATTCACAAAGATGATATAACCCCTTGGACACATTTGGCCTTTTTGAAACTTACTAGGCCCTCTCAGTGGTATTCATTGCTTGAAAACCACGACAAACATACATGAGGATAAAAAACGTTGCTTGCAAATAAAAATAGTGCTAACGGGAGGCCCAGATGGATTTTAAATGAACCGCTGCTTCTTTTCTCTCTGAGTTTGATTCATATAGACCGGTTAGGCCAGCCACCGCCTCCCATGTTGTTTCGCACCCAACCATTTTCGATGTGGTTGGTTTAACCTCTATTTTCGCATTTGAAATGATTTTGTCGCTTAAATTAGAGTTTGCTGAGGACAGTCGTCATAATGTTCAGTCTGCTCAAACATTGGATAATAGCCGTACAAAATTCCAGGTTTGTTCGACATAGAGATGCCATTTCTCACAAAGAGGCAACAATATGCAGATTTCTGTGGGATTTCCGGCCGCACTCCCAAATTCCTAGGGGAATTTCATGGTTTCGTTCCCCAGAGTAATTCTCCCTCCCTCTTCCCTCAAAAAGGCAGAAACCTAGAAGCTTAGCAAAACAATTAGATGAATTCACGTGGTTTCAAAACCGTATGACTAAGATGACGTCAATTCTGCAATAATTGTGTGAACAAAGCGTTATGCCACATGGATACGTCTGCTGCATGTTTAACAAGCAACTTTGGTAGCTCGCCAAGGCAGTGTAAACCATTTTACATGAAGCTCGATTCGGCAATAATCGATAAAGCAGAGGCAGCTTAGTCTAGGTTTCCGAATTTTTCAATAATGTGTGCACACAAGGTGACGGGTTCAAATCTAAGCACTCATTTTAGTTAAGAGTGGTCATCTGTTCGGACAAGACGAAGTGGTATCAGAAACTTTTCGGTTATGCGCCTTTGTGGGAGGGCAGTCAGCAACCAGATCGATACAAATCACTATCGAGTATTAGTCGCAATGGTGCAGTCTGTTGAACAGAGACCGATCTCCATTTCTGTGACAACACGAAGTCACAGCTGATAACGTTTTGGCCATCCATAGGAAGTTTTGGTTTTCAGTATACTCATCAACCTGATTTCACATTGTGTCATGTCTAGAAGAAGCCCTCGAAGTTATCACTTTCTCAGACAAGCAGTCACGCTTGTGATAATAAATCTAAATGTATTTTCATGATGCTCACTTTCCCCCAAGTGTTATTCCTTTCTTCTTGTAGTAGGCAGCCTGAAAAAGATTTGGATGTGTTTATCAACATTCGTCGGACACTATTCCTAAGGTCTTCCTCCGAGTAGAAAAAACATGATATATTACAGGCTGCTGGACTGGTGACACAACGGGAAGCTTGCACGCACATATTTTCTTATCCAGATCTCAGCTCTCTCAGAAATATGCATTTATTTGCTGAAAAAAATAATTAATTCTTCCGGATGGGATTGTCGACAAAATGTCGAAACTGTCCCGAACGGTAAACAATACTGAAACTAGCCGGTACACACTGTTCGGAGCTTCAAATCTGCTGTTTATTTTTATTTTCCAGGGAGCAGTGTTTTTTTGTACCAGTTGGAACAAACAACGTTGAAATAACAACCGCGAGTGAAACAGAAACATTTTTGATGGTAGGCGAAATGCATTTGTGGAATAAAAGGAAAGCATTCCGAACTTTCTCAATTTGTTTTAATTTCCTTGGGTGAATTTCTTGCGAGCACATTGCATCCAAGCTGCAAACGGCTTTGCGTGACTTATCAGGTTAATGAAGAACTCTGTTTACCCATAACTCCGCTGGGGTTGTCAAAACCAACTTCTGTAATCGTTTCAAGGAAATTGATGGTTGATTGTAGTTGCAATCATTTACTAAAACGTTCTTCTACTTCCCTCTGTTTCTAAACAACAATTTACGCTACCAACGCTGAGTTAAAAGCAAACAAATAAGGATGGTTTCGCAGTGGATGTCACATGATAAAAAAAGCAACCGTTTATCTGTAGAACGCTTTTGGTGCATAGCTGCCAGGCCACCCAAGAGAGGCATCAGGGATGAGATAGTCCCAGGTTGCTCAACTTTGGACAGGAACCGTTGAGATGCAGAGGTTGGGTTCGAACCACAAACCTTCCGGTCAGTACGTTTGTGCATGTCAAATGAAAAAATGGTGCCAACAGTACTAAAAATGTAAAAACTTGTTGTACTTTGTTCTGGAAGCACGCACAACGTATGTATTTTGTAAGCAACTAAATAAGACACGACACTTGAACCTAAAAGTAACACGCGGGAATAATAATGTTCATTTACTCGGTGAAGGATAGGTGATATGGTTCCAGGCTCCTCCCCTTCGACGGTGGGTGAACTCGTATTAGCTATGTAAGATGGCTCCACAGCAGTTTCTTTCTCCAGCAATGGCTTCACGTTTGGCACTGGGTTTGGGTTTGGGGAAATCTTTAAAAAAAATTCTTTTGTTGGTAAATTGAAGATGTTTGGAAATTCACCTGTGACTTTTTCGTGCAATGTGTGTCAACTCTTATCAAGAGGCCAAGAATGACTATACAGTGGTTTTCTCCTTGTGCGCATCTGACAAGATGCCAGAGCGTTTCGGTGGCTCGCAACCAAACAGTTTAGTGTTTTATTACTAGTCGGATGGTTGGGGGTTCGAAACTCTGAGTTTCGTGAAATGCGCACTGCTGACAGTTCCCGATAAAGAGGAAACAGCTGTACGGCGCTTTTCGGTTTTTTGGCAAAGATTGGCCTCACTTACAGAACGAGACCTTGACCGAAATTGTTCTGATCAATAGTGCAATGTCTTTACATATCACTGTCTAATGGTAATTGAGCCTTAGCTGCAGTTAGCAAATGATTCCAAGGATTGTGAAGACTGTTTCCAGACCAGTCCTGAATGAAATGTTTTCGAAACGTTGATTCCTCTTACTCACCTCGTAAATGATAAATGTTGTTCCTCATTGAATGATCACACCTAACCTTGCCGATATCTAGAATTTGTAGGTATTTTCTATGCGTAATTTTGTATTTGTAACTTTGACCGACCAGATACAATCTATAACCAGTCACAAACTCTGGTTTAATGAGTCATCCTCATTCGAGTAACGTTCCACTTACCTGACTTACTGCAACTTTTTACTGAATTTGAGAGATTCCATTCTCTGATCCTACCTTGTACGAGGATTTCTGTTTTTTGGAGCAGCAAGTTACTTGTCTGTTCTCCCTTATTTGTTGAATTTTTGATACCCATATTTTCGGATATTTGCAGTACGTCAACAGTATAATCCGCTTAAGCGACTAGAATACATAATGTCAGACCTATCTCTCCACCACAATCAAGCAGAGAACCACAGCGACAATAATGCCAATAAATTCTGCTTGGCGCAAGGAAATAACACAGGTTACAGCAGCACCGGGCGTGCATCAATATGGGAATCGAGTATAAGAGTGTTCCCACAAACTACCCATATGACCACAAACAAAACGAATATTGACTAGCTTGTGTCACACCGTACGATGCTGGCCTCCACGAAACACTGTCACAGTACGTTGACGTAACAGATTTTTACACCAGCCGTTTGGTCTTGCACCAGGTGAGCGCATTTCAACGAAATCCGTTGCACGACATGTCCTCGTCAAACCCATTTTGGCAAGCAAGTTTCAGAGAAGACCAGCTAATTAGCTGAAATCCCGTGACGACGAGGATTTCGGACGACCTTGTTAGTTTCCTTTTTCACTTCGGTTGACCCAGGCTGGTTGCCACGGATTTCGATTGCATTTTCAATTAGCGAAGTTTGAGGTCTGGACGTACTGTTCACTGCTCGATACCGATCGGTGGCCCCGTAATTTAGACTGCGACCTTCACTAATTGTGACTACATTCGATTTGGAGTGAATCGGCTTGGCAACTTTCGATCTTCGAGCTCCCAGTCCGAACGCGTGAGTGGTATAGATAACGTTCGGGTTCGGCGCAGTCCCGAAAAACTCACGAACAAAAGCCAAGTCCGGTACGTGCATGATATTGTCAGACTTGGTCAGCCATCTTCTTCCCCCTCCTCCCGTGCCGGTTGGTTGAGTGGCAGTTGCGTTCCTCGGCGGGCATTTCGATAGATCCGGTCCCCTAATTGCACCCAAACGTGGCCATGAGACACGTGCAAAAAAGGCATGCTTTTCTGCCTGTTCCAGGGTCATTCGGTCTTCTGGTAGGCGAAGTAACATTCTGTGAACGAAGTCGCCGCATATATGTGACAGCCTAGAGTTTGAGTCGTTGGGTAGAGTGAGTTTCCAGTCGGCACTCAAATGCTGACCCGGTTCTTTTTCCCAAGGCATGGGCAAGAAACTGAGGTTGGAAAAGTCAGAGACGGTCAGTAAACTAATTCAGTTTACAGAACAATGAGGGTTTTACGAACTCAGTGTTATCTTTAAAAATAGAGGTTGAGATATGGAGCACTAAATAGTAGTTTGAAACAACTGTATTTTCCATATTCTGCTTCAGTTCACACCTTCATATTTCACCCTTCTGCTTCTGAAAAAAATGATGGTAATCGAAGTTGATGTCCTAAAAACTGCGTACTTTGATTGAATGCTTTCAGATCGGGTTATTTTACTAGATATTAATTATTTTACCGGCCAAAAATATGGTTATTTCCATCACATGACACTCCCTACCAGGCACGGAACAACTTAACAACGTATCTGCTGGTTTTTCCAAGAAATCAATATTCCACCTACCCTTTTAGTGACGAATGTCAAACTCTTAGTGTGCTCGCTATTTGCATCGGAGCGAAGAATCGGTACTTACTGTCACACTAATTCCCATGACAAAGGTTGAGTTGGGACGAGTTCCGGGGCAGGTCTGTTATATTCCAAATGAATCGTTTTTGCTTACACGGTATTTGATGCTCCGCAAAAAAACTCACTCTTTTTGAGTTGTGGTCGCTGTGCAAAATTCCGGTTGCTAGGGCCGATCAACTATGCGACCAGTTTCAGAGCTGTGCTTCGGAGTTCAAAGCACTCTCATAAAAATGCACAAACTTCAGATAAGAGTCCCATTTGAGAGCCTGCACATGCGATCTGGCTCTCACGAATTATTAGAGACCAGGTTGGCTCGAGGCCAGTCTGGTGGGCAAATCAAACCAGTTTCAAAATCCAACGATTGGCTGACTGTCTGAAAGTTTTCGACCTGTAAGACGACTAGAGTGTATGAATAACAAGGCTCCTTTAGAACCAAACAAAGAACCAGGTGTTGTCATCATTACCCAAGAATAGCAGATCACCAAAATGATGGGTCATCAGAGATGAACGAAAAACCAGGAAGGATAATCCTTGAAAACAACTTGGGTTTTTTAGCTGCCCAGTGAATTATAGCAGAGTCCCATCCCAAGCCGCTGTAAACATTTATAACTAAAACTTCACGAATTAAAGGGTTTGGGGAAAATCTATAGTTTCCCTGAGATCCAGCCTTAATATGTTAGAGTAAATACACTGCTAACTGTCCTGTAGACTATTCGACCTCGTTGCTTCCAGCTGAAAATTTCAGACCCCTGACTGTCTGAAAAATCCCTTTGAACTCCGCTGGACAGTTGTTAGTGATTGTCCGAGTTTTATATCATTGATTTGACACCGTGTTTGCTACCATCTTACCATGCGGGTATGATTGTTTCTAAACTTCTAACGGAGTTCACATTATTCCTGTACGCAGAACATGCGTTCTGATTCTGAAGCATCTGCCAACAGGTGGGGGTTATTGTAAAGTAACGTCCAGCAGGTCTAACCCCAACTAAAATTTTCCAAAAAAAAAGTTAAAGAGCCGCTGTGTCATGAAATCTTAACTGTTTCTATTAACAAGCGATAGGTTGATGGTAATTTACATTTTACCCTTGTTCATAACCTCGGCGCTTTTCCGCATTTTGAAAAATACTCACTTTCATCTGTTAGAGGTTTATAATTAAGAATGGAATAATTGCGCAGCCTTTCGAGACTCAAATTCCGAACCAGATCTTATAAAGAACGATTGCTTTAAAGTAGCACAGCAAATATTTGCAGCTTGATAATTCTTAACCTGTTTTCTGTAGACGTGTCTGGCTGAACGTCATCACAGGGTAGTAACTAAATGCATAAGCTACCGGAAGAGGTTGATGAGCCCACGGATAAAACCGAACAAGCGATCTGATTTGATTATGGCTACCACTGAATGGGTGTCCTGTTGCGTCCACCCTTTGGCAGCCACCTTATTGCAAATATCAGACTGATGCATTTAGCTGCTATCCTCACCCAGGGGAATGACTACCCACACCAAGTCGAGGGGACTAGGCAAATAATTTTTGCAATATTCCCTTGTAAACTTAACTGAAGTGGAAAAGCCAAGCGGATGAGAGTATTTCTCAAAGGATGTTTGACAAGTTCCAGAAAAAGTTGCTGCGAGTTGTGGAGCCGACAAAATATGGTGACGAAATGTTTGCAAGTAAATTACCAGGCTTGGCGGACAGATCAACAATCAATAAAATCACCCGAGCTACCAACACACGACTAGTAGAATACTCTACTTAATAAAAGAAAACGTGGATAAAATGATTCGTTTGTGAGAATAAATGCAACCTGGACGATCCTTATGACTTGCTTTGCTAGTGGCATAGTAATGGCAAAACAGGAAATTTACAAACCCAAAATATAATGGAGAATCTTTCGAGGTTTTAAAAGTATAGTTCCTCGTAGATAATTAGTCAATTGGTTAATTAGTTAGTTAGTTAGTTAGCCTGCTAAGAATCACAGTCAAAACAACTGACCGCCCCCGTTTTTCCCTGAAAAGGAAGTAGAGGGAATGAAATCTCGACCTTTGCTGTCCAGTTGTTAAAACTGCCCTCATTCCTGGATATTTCGCTGTCAGACTCTTCCTTGGATGGGGATAAAGCCGAAAAACAAGCAACGGTGTGCTACGCTTGATAACAAGTCCAGCACCTGGCTGCACATACTAAAGAAAGTGAGCGTGGATGCGTGGTTGAATCCTGGGGCCAGATTTTTCAACTATTTGACTAAAAAATAGACATAAACGTCTCACATTAATAATGGATGACAATGGACTTTGGTACGCAGAAGTGTACCGTTCTTTGCACCCCGTTTGTTCTGGCTCTAAAAAAGTTTCATTCGATTTCAGAATGCAGCTTAGTGTTCTAGAAGTCCATTCCATATCCCATTAAAAATGGCCACCAAATCAGTGAGAAAATTGACATGAAAGATGTAGTTTGAAAAGCTACGTGAGGTTTCATTGGATCCAATGTTTTCTAGCTTCCTTCTGGTGGTCTATCCGTTGATTTACTGCAAATTCATGCTTGCTCTAGGCTACTTTTTGGACTACAGTAAGCAATAAGTTAGACAGATAAGATGTCTTTTTCAGTCCACACTGTCCTGCAATGCCCAGGTGTTGGTTCTAAGGTGCATTTTCGTCAATTCAAGTTTCTTTATCTAATACTCAAGTACTGCAACCACTACGTGCCTAGCCAGTGTCACCCGAGCTTTTTTGGCACTCTGGGACATTAAAAATGTGAGTCACTCGGTCGCTGTCTCTACGACGTAAAGTGGGGTGACATAGCTTAGTGAATGATACGGTCACTGTGTACAATGAATTATATTTCAGCGACAAACGGTATATAGAAATAGAATGACAGTACAACCAATAGCTCACTGGGAAATAGCAAAAATGATAAGCCCATACTTCATTTAAGCTGCTATCCCCGGGATACTGAAGGAATTGCCGTCTAATTCCACTTGACTACTTAAATCGGGCACAGTAGCGTTTAGGTGAAATTTTTTCGGAGAAATTAAGAGCGGTCTGACTCCCGAGAGCGTGATGGCACACTACACACAATTGCCTGATTTTTACGTGCCCATTGTATGTTTATTGTGAAACCGGCTCCAAACTTTTGTAAAAAGCTAACTTCATCGATGAGGTATCTTCTACCCCACCTACCGTTTCTTCTTAGTTGTTTTCACTGTGGTTTCTTCAAAACAGTTGCGTTGCACCACATGCACGCGCAAAGCGTCTACACGTTGCCAGTTAGTTTCCAGAGCCCAAAAACAGACATCTTTCGGTCCCTGAAAAATATTTTTTCTTCTTGGACAAATACATAATAAGCAACCAATGTACCTCATTTGCAAACAAATTTGGTTTTTCGAGAGACACACCTGGAACCCAGCGGAATCTCTCGTTTATGATTTTTTTAAGCAGCTGAATGTGCTGCACCAGGCCGCCTCATGTTTCATTTGTCACGATATTCAAGATATCGTGATACATGTATGGACGTACTACACTACTCATAAGGTTGCTAAAAATTCTTCGACAGCTCACGACCGGTTTCGCCCTTCTTGGGCGAGCAGATCAGCGACCACCTGATCAACAATCAATAAACCAATAAACTCAACAACCAAGCTACCAATATTCCAACACATTATTAACATCATTTATGTCCACACCTCTTGAGCAGCCTAGAAGTGACAGGTAAAAAACGCGGCCATATCGAAGAATGGTCAAATTTTGATCTTTTGATTGATATTTAACTAATGTTTGATCGAACCTACTGTCGTATCACAACTGGTTACCTTTTACCGGGTCACTAAGGCTTCCAGGGTGACATTAACACCTCAAGAGAGAGTATGACGGCAACAGAATAGCACTGAGTAGAAATGGTTTGATAAAAAAATAACAAACACTGATGTTCCCGGGTCCTGGTTATCAAATCAACACAAATCCAGCAGTCAAAATAATGGTGACGACCAAATCAGCAGGTACTATCGGTTCTGTGACCAAAACAAACGAAAACCAACATGGACGAGTAGCTGGCAAGAAAATAAAGCCGCATCTAATCTGACAGAGTGTAGTTAGAGTGAGTTGGTCTCACAGCACCTGTCATATAACCGTGATGCGGATAGTAGTTGTAGTTCATACTGATGATCCGAAACAACTCTCTTTCAAGGAAAAAACCGGTTTCCTCTCCTTCTGCAGGAGAGAGTGCTGACTTGTTTTGAGGGCTTCAACAACCATTTAAGTGCGCATTGTTTTTTGCGTGACATCCTCGTTTGGCCCATGCGTTGAAGTTTGTGTTGAAAAATTTGACTCCTTGAAGGTAGTCAAACATTTTCCAGAAGTTTTCACAATTCTCTTGAAGGACATGGCAACTGTCGTGATTTTGGATACGAATATGTTACTCATAACGCCGGATGTGGTTGGTCGTGGAAGATGGTCTTTCAGCAATAAACACCTCCTGTTTTGTGAACATCTCTGTTCAGAACAGCAAGTTTGGTTATTCAGTTGTATGGATTCAAATGAATTCTGATATCTCTAAGCATTTCAGTCGATTGTGAGACGTTTAAACTAGGTTTCGGCTCCTACGTTGCCTTACGATTCCTTCAAATCACTCTACAGTCCTTTTAATATCCTGAGAACATTTGGACAGAAACTTGTATACTCCTATTTCGGATCAGCCATCAGCACGATTTTAGGGTTGTAGACGTTTACTTCTTTGCGCATCTTCTACGGAAGCCCACTCCGTAGAGCCTCAATGCAGTACAGCTCAGAGCCATAAGTTGGCCAGTTCAAAAGACTAGTGGGACAGAACAGGATTGAGAAGCGTTGCCTAGTTCAATAATCTACAAACCTGAAAATGAATGACGACGTATGGCACTATAAAATATTTCATTTCCTGAGTGTACCCCCAGGACTCTCATTAGCCATACACTATTACTAAATCGTCCATATCAAGGGTCAGGGTGCTACGAATTTCAGTGGAGTGCTTCAAGATTATGAGGACACAGCTCACAGTTGTTCGGAAAAAAAAACATAAAAAGATGAGATAAATCTGTCGTCATTCCGAGTCAAAGACGGGATTACGCAACAACTGGTAACCAAAGGAAACTCTAAACAAATGGACGTGTTACGTGCACCGAAGTTTACACAAAAGACCTGCTTCAGGCGAGAGACACTAGTTTGGAATGCCTTAACAGCCCACGAAATCAGCGAATTGAAAACTATTAAGCAGTTAATAGGATTTTGTCTCGTACGTCCAGGCTATGTCTAGCTATTCATCCTAAGGAGACTGACGTACATGTACACGGCAATGCATGGGTTCAGTTCCTCAGTACCAGCAGTTGTTGGTTCCCGTTTCATCTCATGAAGGTGTTTGACCAGCCGGTTTTTAGTTCTGGCTTCCACCTTATTCTGACGCCATGCAGTATAGTATCACAGTATGCACAAAATTTTCGATGTTCATGACCCTTAAAAGCCAAACTGGTGGTCGGGCTAAAACGGAAAGCTTCGATCAAAGTGTCTTCTAAATGTTCTAAATACTCTACCTCAGAATGACTTTTGAGGCGAACTGAATTTCAGAAACACCATCAAATTCCCGATCGACTAGACTGTACTTTGTATTGGCCCTACTGACTAAGTTTTCAGGTTTCATTGTTTTGATACCAGTCGATACTAGTTTGCTTTCCAATTAGGCAGTAAACCGAACAATTACATCCGATGGCAATCAAATTACTCTGCAAACAGTGGGCGGTCAGACAATTTTGTCGTCCTCTGCATAATCATCATCGACAGTATGAAATCAGTGTTCAACACTGACGCTTGACCGCCGTACAACCATGATTTATTTGAAAGCCTTATTGTAAAGAAAAGAATAAAGGTGGATGGGGAAGGGGCATAGTGCTAGCTTACTACAATCATTCCGAGGTGCCTACACTTCCAAACATCCACTCAGGCAATCTGGATAGAAAATGACAGCAAGAACGCCGTTGACATCGGTTGGCAGCCACCTCTTGTAGTGTCTCCAACCAGGCGCAGCAGGGATCATGCAGTCCCCATTCTGGAAGGCGAGCAGCACCGACAGCACCCAAGCGTTTCGTAATCTCTCTCATACCCCTCTGCCAGGTCAAGGGTTGGCCATCTTTCTGCTTACTGCACTTTGAATTGGGCATGGAAAACAGCACTCTCTTCGGCAAACGATGGTTAGGCATACGCAACACATGTCTCAACGAACGCAGCTTCTGGTTCTGGACACATTCGTCAATAGAAGTACCCGTTGCACAACCGAAAACTCGCTTCCTAATTGCCTCGTTACGGATACGCCGACGCCAACCCGCACGAACTACGGCTCTGAGACAACGATTGTCGAACACCTGAAGACGTCTCAGTTCCGCTGCTTGAACAGGCCCGTTGAACGCAATTCGACATGTTGTAGACCTACGCACACTTTTTATCTCCCAAGTACTTTTTTGGAATAAAAAGTAAGTTATAAAAAATTCCATTGGGAGGGAGTACGGCCTTAGATGCATTTATTTTGAACTTGTATTTTGCCATCTTGGTCGGCAGTCTCTTCCTCGATATTCATATAAACTATACCTCACTATTCCCCGTCTGCTGTGATTGCTCAGATTTTGTGTCAGAACAGTATATCAGGATAGAATTTGACTTCAATAAGTCACTTCAAGTAGCACACTCTGGGGAGGATTCAGTGAAAGAGATAACCAATGTTTCCATACAGGACTGTTTCAAGAATGGCACCAAAATCAAGCAGAACAAGCGGGTCTCCAAGAAGCAACTAATAGTTGATGTACCAAGGCATATCAAAGGATAAAAGGTGAATAACTTGTAGACCCAACTTACATGCCATATCCCAGTAGCATTTCAACCAGAATATACCCCAAACCCCAGGAATCAATGAAGTGACAGGTCGACTGGGAATGATCATAGATTTCCGGGGCCAAATACGCTGCAAAATAGTATCTTGTTGGTGGTTGGTCAAAGTCTTCCGAATCATTTGAGCATTCCTCCAAGGAATCGTGATTCTGATCAACTTCTGATAAACTTCTGAACCGTTTAGCCATCCCGAAATCGATCAACTTCGGTCGGCCACGATGATCAAGGACAACATTTTCCGCCTTCATATCTCTAAAAGTAGGGCCGGTAAGGCATTCAGTGTTAGGTTTTAAAATCAGGTAACACTTGTGCTTGTTTTATCAGAGACATTCATTAATGTGCTTATGTACTTATATACTTATATATATACATATATATATATACTTTTATATATACTTATATTTAAACACGAAGCTGGTATCATTTTTTTAAGTTTCCGGGACAACTTGATTAGAAGTCGGCAATATCCAGGAGACGGTTCGCCCGAGAAATAGAAAGCAGGAAGGTTTGAAAATTTAGTGTTTGTAATACGCAAGCATAATGAGAATTTTATACCGCAAAAAGAGGAGGAACATCTTGTACAGTCGACGAAACAATCTTGACTTCCTCGCTTGCCGTTATGACTAGTTTACGCTAGTTCCAATCCTATTTGAATGTTGGTGCCTTCAACTACTTAAAAGCAGTTTGACGTCACAAATTCATGGTGTGGAATTGATCCATCTTTGCCCCCAACTGTGAGATTCCCTTCTCCGACAGCTTTTCTGATTAACATACATGTACCCGACAACAGTCAGTACAGTTATCCTTACTTGCCCTGGCCCGAGAAAGCGCAGAGAAAGCGTAAATGCATCTGGTGATTTTTCAGACAACCCACACAGAAAACGTTTACAGTTTAACGACCTTAAAACGATGTTTTTCTCATATTATGTTCAGTGTTTATACCATGCAACGATTTCTCAGATGGAAGTTTCACTCGTTGGATGAATTTTATTACTCCTCCGGGCTACTTACAGACTGTTGGTAGTGTGGAAGGATCTTGGAATTTTGGTGGTTTTCGTCCTGTAAGTGAAGCCAGTTTATACTCGAAGAGCCAGCCAAAACGTGCAACTACGTGATGCGGTTTCCGTGGTTTAAAGATGAGTGGAACTATATCCTGTCTAGGCGCGAGTTACGTACACTTTCGATCAACCACTCATGGCCGAACGGTTAAGTGGTCAAACTACTAGCCTGGAGGTCGTGGAGTTGGATACTCTCCACCTGGGTATAATTGATTTACTCAACTTTTGCTCAGTGAAACATCCCCATTCATCCATCATGGGCATAAAGCACTGGGTGCACAATATCTTTACTGTATAGTGGATTTCACACCCTGTTTGAAAAAGGAATACCTCCAAGTAGGGACACAGAATCAACTAGCTTGGAGCTGAAACCATTCTTAAGATTTTCACAGGTTCTACGACGCTACGGCATATCAGCTTACCGCCCCCAGCTATCGTTTTTCCACGAAGCTACTTGTTCACGATCTCTAGTTTTTTTTTGAAATGAACGGGGCAAGGATTGAGCAGGACATTGCTATTACGCTCAGCAACGCCATCGGGTTTTTGTTGGAATCCTCCAGAAAAACAAATGGGTTCGTACTTAAGTTACACAGCATTTTGTCGCTGCCCCAGTGACAGACGAAAATGATTACTTAATTTAGAGTTGCACACGGACTGACTCGGTGGTAAATGTATGTCACTAGACGCATGGAAGCGACAGTCATTATCACATGACAAGAGAGATCCACAAGAGATGTTGTACCCACATTAGCGAACAAACCTACACGGAACTGCTAGTGTTAAAGACGAATTGCACATCGACTGGCTTTTTTGCGTTGCAGATGCCTTAATAACCAAATCCCCAAAACCTGGGAAGAAAGGGCGTTGTATCAGGAAGTGCCGTGTGTTCCCTCAAAAATCTGGTGTAAACAAGCCTCCTAGGTAAGCCTTGTACACTAGCTCTGGTCTACTGAGCAGAACGGCTTGTCAGTGTGTACGGATTCGCTGGTCACATCCAAGTACTCCAGTTAACCCCCGCGCACAATGAGTACTACCATATATGGTTCGCACTTAGCTGCGTGTGCAACCAAATGAGCGTCCTGTATCCGGTCCGGTTTAAACCCCTTGGCATAAGAACGGAGGTCGAACAGGAGGGGTTAGTTCTGAAGCCGTTAGCACGCCAGCTGGTTGTCCGTTCTAAGTCGTTTCGGGACAGTTGCATGTGAACGGTGTCCAGGCGGCAGAGCCTTTCAGGAGACGCACCCAGGGCACACATATATGGATGGCTTTTGCTAGCCAATAGTCTGTACAACGCTGGTCACGAAGAGTCATTTCCAACACCTGCCCAGCATTTTTGCTTCCAAATGAGAACGACAACAGATGGCGGTATTACAATTCGGTGCATATTTACAATTCCTTGTCAAAATACAGCACTGCGCCGTGTGCAGAGTAGCAAAAGTCATACAACGACAGATTCACTGATCAGAATTAATAAGCAGATAGTAGGCGGACTAATCTGCCACCGAAGTGTCCGCGTGGGAGAGATTTTCTGCCTCGTCAGCTTGTTTAGCGTTCCCTGCGCAGTCCAACGGGATGTTCCTAATTCTCGTGGGGCTTACAGCAAGCAAGCCGGGATCCTAAAAATGCCCGCTTCATAGGTAAGTCCCTTACTAGAGGACAGTAGTGTCCAACCCATTCAAATAATCCATCAGGAAACTGGGCTTGATGTTGGTGGCTCACGCCAATGCACAAAGTGCAACAATTGCTGCTCGCTACGGTAAAAGTTTCTCGGATGTCATCTTCATTAAGACAGGAGAAGATTGTAATCTTTGTCTCAGAAAGCCTACTGAACCAGTACAGTATAGTTCCTTTCGGATTGTAGGCCCTTGAAAAGAACGGATCAAACCGACCCTAGCAAATTTTTTCAAGTCTTTTTCAGCCTAAATCCTCCCCTATAAGTACAAAAAGGTTCAAGAGTGTAACTTTGCATTTAATCTGAATTAGCACTGCCTTGTGGACAAAATGAACAGATAGGTGATCAAACCATCCCTCTTATAAGGTAGATGCCGTAGGCAATACAAGTAATAGTAAAGTAGAAAACCAGATAATAATTCGTTAGTAGCCATGCTCTCTAAGATAGCATACACCAGGGTGGGAAATTTTCTATGGTCTTTAAACTGCGGCATTTGGTCTCTAGCACCATTCCACGCAGCGACAAAGATTCAGACGACAAATGCTTGACGGTAGTATGGCTGACACCCAATTTTCAGTGGCCCATAAAATTTCGTAACAGAATAAAAGAACCTATTCTCGAATAACAGTTACCTGTGGGCTTAGGTCGAAACAAGTAGAGTAACATTTTTTGCACAGAAAATGTTCTATTTACTTTTTTCTTTTTAAACGCAGAAGGTGCAACGGCGAGCACAATCTCGTCAGAAATTTGCAGCTCGGATATCTATCTTCTAACCCTGATTTCATGCAACGACCTCCATTTTAACAACCGTACGGATCATTCAATCGGAATACTCCAAAATAACCCAAAACTACACATTTTGGTCACGTGATGAAAAGGATTAGAAGGCTACAGTTTACAAACCCACGTACAATACTGACCGAGACCAGGCAATACGATGCACCTCAATTGGTGAGTTTCGGTGGCAAGGTCATCAAGGTAACATGTGCACCTGTGTTTCGCTGCTGTAGGATCTTTATTTTCCGAAGTGCGCTTAAGTCAAACCAATAACAAAAAGAAAAAAGTTGTCGCTAGCATTTAACGCATTTCTGAGTGTACGCGGAAACAAACAACACAAATGACCCTGACAGCAGCTGGTGGCCCTTGTGACATTTTAGGGTGTAGAAATAATTGAATTGAAACAATTTCGCTGCACCAGAAACCAAAATTTAGGTACTCTCTTACATGGTCTAGTAAAATACTGGAAAACGCTCGTAAACAAAGTCGACAAAAAGCTGAAGAGGTGTCTGGCAGCGGACAATATGGAATAACTAAACATCACATCGATTAAAAGAACGCAGGGTGAGCTGGCTATGGACCAGAAGGGGGTGCTCTAATTGGTCAGAATATGAGCCAATCAGAATTGGGCCCTCTGAGCTCGGCGGTTCCCAGCACATGACGAAGAGTCTGGCGTGACCTTGTGAATAATTCTTGGGCTGCTGTAGTAGTTTTATTCGTCCCGCAAAAAGCCGTCTCAAGCTATCGTTCTTTTTTATTTGTCATAGTGGGTAGAACAGCAAGCCAAGGAGTAGCGAAACCTCAACAAGGACAATCCAAACAAAATGAGTTATCTTTCATTGCATTATCCTTGTACCGAACACCAAATTGACCGAACATATGTGATTAGTACATTTCATATTTTTCCACAATCACTACCCAGAATTCTCTTATGTTCATCGCAAGTTTTCTTTCTATTTAACAAGGTAGCTGTATCAAAGTTGAGGTGGTTCAAGCATGTTGAGCATTTCCACCATCAGGTTTGTTATACATTAGACAAGTATCCACTTTCACATAAAGTTTTACCTGAATTGTGAAAGGTCCTAACTCGTGCCAGAAACCATATGACGAACACTCATTTGCTATTTTGAAACAGAAGAGTCTTTATAAAACACTATAAAAGATAAAGCACTCACTTGTGTATATATCGATTAACTATGCCACGGAGTCTCTCACAACTCACTTGCCACACAAATGTACTTTCTACATGACGTCTGGCTTGCATGGATTTTTTGTCCAATATGCGGAGGATGCAGCACTTACCTGTAAACAATGGAAATCGAGTGTAGGTAGCGAAGCGCGCACAGTATGCAGGCCGCGTAGTAAGTGGCGTAACATTCAGGAAGGGTTCCAGTTCGCGCTATGTGATTCCAAAGACATCCACCATCTAGCCATTCCAAAGCCATGAATAGCGTGTCCTCTGTTTCGTAAATATGAAACAGCCTGGTTGTACGATAATAGATATGGTAACAAAGAAGATTCGGTTTCGTATAAATTGGATTTCGGTGAATGATATGTTTCTAATAAAACCTTTATCTCTGACCGATAAGAACCTTAAGCAAGAAGCACCTCCATTGCTTCAATTGTGTACCAATAAGAACCCGCATGTCGCTTCAACTTCGTGGATAAACGGCGTGTTAGTGATGTTGTTTGCTCTGGTTTGCCTCTGAATCAGTAGCATTCGTATGCACATTTATTCGTTGTTCATATCTTTCCAGACCATCAGTTCGTATCCTACTTGTTTCCACAGACTATTGCTGGATAACTCCGAGCTGACGGCTAAGTGAAGAGATACAACCGCTGGATTAAAAGCCAATGGACCAATGTACCATTATCGGTCTAAACCCCAAAGAAATCTTCTATTCCTTGACCCATCCTGGAACTTTTTCGCAGCCCCATCAAAAAGTTCTTTTCATTCACGGAAACAGCTCAGCATTCACGTCAGAATAGATCAAGGAAGCAACAGCCTTATGCTTCATCATGTATGTCTGGGTAACATTTTGCAAGAAATTATGACCGCATGATCCTGCAGATTAGTCCGAGCCAAAACGTGACGGTGGAATAAATGAGCGAAGGCACCGAGGAAATTTCCGCACTTCGGAACAAGTGACAACATTTTTGTTTATATTGTAGCTTGTCCGATTGCAAGACAAACTACCTCGGTAATGAGCAGTTGGCCGTGTTTAAAAAAGACGTACAACTGATCACCAATTGTCTAACAGCCTGTGTGGGGCTGCTAGACTGGGAATTCTTGACAGGCGGGTCAGTCGACAGACACAACCAGGACAGTTACTGGGTTTTCGTTCGAGACTTCCGACAAACCAATTAAAGCGCTCAAGAATGAGCACTTTCGCCTTTTCAGGTGTTTCACTTGAGCAACAACAACCTCACACACTAAATCATTATCGTGTTCATCACAATGCTCAGTAACAGCACAGAAATAGCCGGCTATTCTATATTCAAACAAGAATCATGGCAATGTTCATTATACTCCCACGAGCGGTTGCCCACAGCTGAACAAATCTGCGGAACATGAGGATGTGTATACCAAACCTAGATGAACTCGACTGTTTCACATGTACTTAGGCAAGTTCAACTGGTAGCTTTTCAATGAGCAAGCTCGGGGTGTGTTCTTTTTCTAATCAATATCATTGTCGTCATCATTAACACTGTTATCGTCGCTGTCGTCAGTATAATTATGGACAACAACGAGAACTCTGTACTGCACGATAAAAATGCAGTGACATCCACTTGGCCCGTGAGTATCCTAAACCATCGCACAGCTTTTTATAGACTGGAATAACCCTCATACTTCAACTCATCGATAGAAAACAGTGTGATGGATAAACTTAGAAGAATAACCACGAAAATAGTAAGTTTATGTCATCTGCAGTGAAAATAGTCGCGTTTTTGCCTTTGGTATTGTGTCAAGGTCCATGACGGGCGTTTAGTTTGTACTTTCCAAGGAACTGCATTCCCTTAGGTCCACTTCGGCACTAGTAGCTTATTCGAAATAGAAAATCCACTCCGAAAGAGAACACCCGAAGAGAACAATCATAATTACGCGATAGTATCAACAAAGTAGGTCGGCCAGCCGTTCGTTCATTCAACTAGGACCAACAAATCTGTTTCCAAGTCTATCTACTGTAAGACAAAAAGGCAGTCAAACAGACGAACATTGCCTGTGGAAGTAAGGAAGCCGTGTGGCTCGCGTCCTCAAGAGCAACAACAACCCAGAATCCGCTCAGCATCAAAACTCGCAAGTCTAGCTGGATATTTCTTTAGGAATAATTGAATTTAACAGAGTTGACCTCGTCCTGAAGCAGATGTGGGTGCAGTATTATTGCTACATACTCCGTCATAATGTGTGTCGCCCTAAAAAAATCTAGAAAGACGCTTATAAAGTTGTTGAAACATTATGCTTGTACTGGAAAAATGCTGTCACAAGTGGTAAACCTACCGTACGATAAAGTCATGTCGTGCATGACGCAACAGTTTGGCCTCACGGCGTTCGATGGCCCACGTACTATCCGATCGACCTTCACGTTGTTTAAATTTCAGTGCGTAGAAGTGCCCTGTGGTTACATTTGTCACCCATGCCACGGTGCCTTGCCCACCTCGAACCATACGAGTTGGGCGAGCTAGTTGAAAGTTTGGTAAATTGGGGACAGTATTTTTCCCGGCGCTGATGCTGGGTGCCTCACCTCTGTGCTCTGCTTCCGCTGAAAATCCTGCGGGCTTTCCAGAAGTGCTTCCAGACAACCTTGGATTGGTAACCGGCTTCTTTGGTGGAAGGTGCCAGGAATAGAGCACTGGTTTGGACTGTGCAATCACCATACGTTTGACCAATAGACAGATGCACGGTTTATCCGGCTTTATGTCTGTATGTCGTCCCGTAGGACATTCGTTGCGATCATTGCTTGCGGGCAAGGCCCCTCTCTGCTTCTGAGGCTTCTTGATTTGCGATGGTGATCGGGAAAAGCTACGCTTTGAAGATGTTATTGTGATCGATTTGGTAGCTGCAAATCGCCGGTTGTGTATTGAAGATATCGAGCTTCTATCAGCTGATCGCTCAAAACGAACTAAGAAGGATAAGCGAGATAAACAGGCTTCTAAGGGCGAATTGAACAATACCTTTAGGAAACCAAACATGGGTTTGTTACGATCAAGGGGTTCTAAACTGGTGGATGGCTGTGTAATCTGACATAAAACCCATGGAATTTGGTCGAATTTTGTTGACATTAGGATTGTAGGCTAGTATTTGCCCCATAAATATCTATATACTCAAGGAATTGTGAGGAAACGTCTGGTTTGTCTACGCCCCAGAGATTTCTTAACTGCAGATGCTTCCGGTTGGTGACACTTTCAATTTGCACCACCTACTTGTAAGTAGCGCGTTCTTCTAAACAAATGCCACTGGGACATTGCCAGCTGCAGCAATTTCATAAGCTTAGGTACGTCCAGGCCTAAGGCCGTTGATCACCATACAGCTACCACTTACTTGTAACAGCTCTTACAGGGCAGCGTCCGAAGACCGATAATAAGAACATATTCGATGTTATTTAAGACCAGGAGTTTTGTTCATTTCAATATGTATATCATGAGGATGGAGCTTGATCGTCACAACAGTTATTAAGTGACGAAAATGTGGGTCTAATTAACAGAACAATTTGAAAAAATTAAAGTACTAGGCCACCGACTTTGCGCTACGGTCATTAGCTCCCCACTCTTGCGGAGACAAACATAAAATTCGGAAAATCCTGAGGTTTTTATTTATTGAATTTTTTTGGCATTCCATGGCTAAACCTTGTCTTACTATACTTTCCTCACTCCTTGACTGGGCAACTTAAACCCGTCCAGCCAAATTGTCCTCGTAAGTGCGAAACATATGATTGATCCAGTATGGCAAACTGCCAACTGAGTTCCCGACTTTGTGATATATGTCTACAGTCACCGTTTTATCCGGTCGGGGGTTCTTATTATGGAACCGGCTACCCTCCCTACGGTTTTCCAGTTTGTTGAATGCGTCTGCCTTCCGATCTTCATTCTGCACTGTCGACAGCCAGTCGGAATGACTACAGCCAAAGCCCGTGCTCTCATGTTGTTTGTGGTTGAATTACATACTACCAACAAACCATGAGTAGCTCAAAATGAAGAATAATTCACAGTGCACCTTCCGTCTGAGTAGCTGCCCGGTGGGTGAGGCAGCACGACATTATGTGATGTGAATTTTGAGTGAAGGAGGAGTGGTACTATCCCCTGTTTAATTTCGAACTCATCGCTAAGTCTGTCAACCTTTCGTGATCGAATGACTGAGCCCTCAACTACCAGCCGGGGAGTTCCCAAATCTCCTCACATTACCAAGAATGGAACAACTGGATAGTGCTTCTCGGCTTTACGTCATAGAATGACTGCTTGTAGGAGCAGTTTCCATTGAAACTAAACCGAGTTGTTTCGCTACCTTCCACAAAAGCTACTTTAGCATTTGGGAATTTACGTCCCGAATAAACAACACAAACAGCAACATAAACAACAACAGCACACACTCAGTAGCTATAGTTGGGTATGTAGTCTCAGCATAGCTTGTTTCCGATGGCTATATCCTTGGCTTCTAAATAAGAAGTACAGATTGTTTCTCGGGAAGTCTGTTTATAATGATATCAGAAGACCGTACTACCCATACAAGGACCAAATATTAGCACACGTGCAACTTGGACAAAATGGCCTCATCACGCGTAACTCGCCATTCAGTAGGTGATTTATATCCACAGTGATGGAATTGTTTCATTCTGATGAAGCAGGAAGTCGCTTATAGAGGCCTTAATTTTGCTCTCCTGTAGGCTTGCGCCTGTGAAGTCCTGATGAAGAGCTCGAAAATGACGCTTTAAAATACCTGGGCTCTAATATCTCACTCAACAGGTAGAAGAGTTCAGAGGCCATCATGACAAATTGTACTGGGCCGCGAAGAAAAGGAACAGCGCCTTGTAAGGCTATATTGTTCGACGAAAATACTGGGGCCTTTAAACAGCCGTCTGCGTTGTCCCAGAGTATGTCTGTGAAACACATTCTTGATGAAAAAAGAAAATATTTAATCGATGCTTGGAAGCTTTGTCACAACCTACTGCGCATACCTTACTTATTTAACAATACAACGACGACGCTAAGGCTTTCAGACAGTACTCGTCTATTTTAGTGTATTGTCTTCATAGATACTAATCACAACTAGCCCGGTGTACCTTCAAAGGCCACATAGAAACTTACATCCTCAATGTTGCCTACGGAGTGCGTTCCTCCTCTTGTAGGAGGCGGATACTTTATTACAAGCAAATGATTTGGTGCTTAGATAAGTCGATATATTAGTGAGTAAGCAGATAGGCAAGAAAGAAAGTAAGTAGGAAAATGCGTGCGGAAAGAAGTGAAAAAGGAATTCGGAACTATTCTCAGTGGTTAAATGCACCAAACCAATCAGTATATTGCTGCGAGCAAACACATTGTATCCATTGGGAATTTACTAATTAGAGCATCGATTAAAGCATCGAAACGGAAGAAAAATACCAGTGTGAATGCTCTTGATCAGCTCACTTTATTCGCGGTGTCATAGGATGGAGAACGTTCTGGTAATCTGAATAAAATTCCGAACAAAACCTGAGGCGGCTTTTGTGCAGTACATTCAACTGAAGAATACCATGAATCCGAGATTCGGCTGAGAAGCATATGAGCCTCTCGTTTACAACAACTTAATTTGGAAACTATACAACTGCACATCGTTTTTTGTCCATGGAAAAATAGGTCACCAAACTCAAAAAAGTGCTCACTGATTCTATGTGCGATTGATTTTCACAGTCTGAGCTTAAATCACCGCTCGAAATGGTGGGAGTGTCTGTACTTGACAGAGAGAAATCTAAGCAGCAGGCTCACAACAAACCCTCAAGAAACTTCCAAGTAGTGCTGTTAGTGAGGTTGATAAATTTACGGCTGTTCCAGACTATGCTTACAAATTTCACCGTGGAGAGTTTGGGAAGATACAACTTGATTCCGTTACGAAAACCAGTACCACGACTGGGTGGAAACAATGCTGTGTATCCTCACCCATCTTTATCAAATAATGCCATTCAACTAAAGTTATTGGTGAAACTATACTTTGTTCCTGCAACGAAGTGCATAAATCTTTATCCAGAATTACATTGACGTGATCTAATTTAAACTTCAGTTGGCATACTGAAACAAATCTGGACCCATTGGACACATGGAAATTACAATCAGCCTATCAGTGGACACTTATTTCGCCATTTCATCCCCATTATTTCCACTTTAAGATATTCCAACGTTTCCTATTAATTTTTCGGTAGCTATCCGAAGATAACTCGCCGAGCACTATACAGTGTCTCGATAGAAATAACACTTTTGAAAACAGGGACCACATAAAGTGATGTTCGTGGTACCATGTAATCGACGTCATCATATTGTTGCAACTGAAGCGGTGATCCACGTCTGTTGCTTTTCCAAATGTAACAGCTGGATTTTGAACAGCCGAGAACTACTACGCATTCTGACACTGGAATGGCGACGATGTTCACGACCCCAACACACCCAGGGATTATTAAAGAAATGCCAATTTTTTTCACGTTGTCATGATCCTTCATTGTGGGAAGAACTACTGAAAGTAAACAACTACTGGAATTCGCCATGAAATACGGACAACCAAACAACGTAAAGGAAGTTACAGCTAGTGATTCTTAGAGACGCTATTCAGTTTTCAGTTAAATGTATGGTCAAACCTCCCATACAATGCATGCACACCATCACAGGCCTGATGAGACTGCTCAAATACCTCCAAAACTCACGAAGAAAAACTTAACTAGTTTCAAAAACTTCCTAACTAATTCTTCTAAGTTTTCTGTGACATGACACAATGATGGTTGACGAAAGCCACAAGCCAAAGTACAATCATTCCTCGGGAAATTCCACGTAGACTCTTCTCTGCATGTGCTCATCAAGAAGCAGGAATGCCGCAATCCCAAACTAATGTTGGGTATTTTAAGAAAATATCGTTCAGCTGTAGCACCCTTTTGGCGCCTAACTGCCATGCCGCCTGAAGGAAGCACGAGGGCTAGGATACTGCCAGGTTGCCCAAGCCTAGACAGGGGAAGTCGAGAGGCAGAGGTGGGGTTCGAACCACGGACCTTCCGGTCAGTAGAATCGCGCTCTAACCACTTGAGCCATCTCGCCCCCTTAAGAAAAGATCGGTGGCTATCAGTTGTTATTAAAGATTAGGAACACTCTTGAACTCAAGTACTGATGCACACCTCATCATAAACGTCATTCTGAGGAACTATTTCCTCAAGAAACATCAAATCACTTTAGTTTAGCTGCCTTTGCAACTCCGACAGTAGAACTCACGTTTGCTTGCATCACCATCGTCTGATGCCGAATGTGGGAACAGTGTGGATTTAGGGAGTGAACAGTCGGATTTCTCTGACCGACGGCTTGGCAGTTCCTTGTTTATCATGGAGCAGTTATGGTAAATCATTTGTGTCTCTGACAGCCCGTGCGAAGCGGTATCGGTTGCTCGTTTTGCGGTAGACGGATAGCTGGTGCAAGATTCCGGAGCTTTTTTCACAAAGCTGTATGAACGAGACAGCCCTGGTCGTCTCTGACTAGATATTGACTGTCTCCCGGACCGAGAACTGCTGGCATTTTGATCCTCCAGAGAGTCTGTAGCAGGATCCCATTCGTCTAGCACACGCAGACCTCCAGAATTCCGATCAGTGGACATCGCGCTTGCGCGTGGCTTGGCTGCACTACTGTGGAGCTTGCTCGAATGCTCTGGTCTACTCCCTGCAGCTTGCTGTTCGACTTTTGCCGCATCATATGCTGATTTTGACCTAAACTCTTTACTATGAAAGATATTTGGTTGCCTTGCTAGAATCCCTGCCCGCTTTTGCCTTGTCAATGGCATATCCTCATCACCACATCCTTTAGCCGACTTTTGATGTGAACAAGATATAGACCGGTCTTGCACAGGCGAAACCAATAAATCGCTGATAAGTTGGAGTTGACCTGATGTCGTTGAGTGTGATTCCTCTTTCAGTTGTACTGATTCATCATGGAAAAGCTTGATCCAGTTGTTGTCGGCAAATGAACACTGTGATAAATTGCAGTGTTTTCTGCTGTTTCCAACGTTAATCTGCGGCTCAAATGATTCAAATTTCGGAGCCATCTCATCGGTTGACGGTCTTTCAGCCCAGTCCATTTCGTAAGACAAACGTGCATTGATGGTTGGACTACAAGCTGGCAGTTGCAAACAGTCAATTGTAGGCATATTCATTCTCAAGTATGAATCTCCGGCATAAAATTGTCTCCCATTCGGGGTAGATATTGATCGCTCCGAAATCCTGGTGATTTCAAATGGAGATGGATCATTGTAATATGGTTCAACCAGCATTATATCGTTTTGTATTTCTGAGGCCTTCGGGTTTAAGGTAGCATTCATATGTTGTTGCGTTTCTCTAGTTAGCTGAAACCCATTTTGTGCCTTAGAATCTGTTAAGCTGGTGGTCATATTGTTTCTGTAAGGTTCCGGTTCGTGTAGATACATCACATTATCGGTATAGGTATTGTTTAGGATTTTATCTGGTTCCCCGGGTTCCACTTGACTGAAGGCATCATGCACTTGACATACGGAACTAGCATCGGTATTGACGCTGGCATCCGACTTCGAGAGTTTCTTCGTACACATTTTATTAAGAAACGGAGAATAAGTTGGACTGACTATTCCTTGGGGTTGAACACCATAAATGCCGGATGAATAAGGTCTAACCGGAGAAGGGTTCTTGAACGACTGTCTGTGTCCCAGCGACACGTCGGTATCTGTCCACCGACTGTATGGACTGAGTACATGGTAGTTCGGACATTTCTCCCCAGAACTAGGCCTGCTCATCGTAGGCAAACCCAAACTTTGAGATCTGCGTTTTCGCCGTCTAAAAAGTCGCCGCAGTGATGCACGCAGTCTGGCCTCCAGTACTTTGCCTGGCCATCTCATGATGACTTTGTCTTTCCGTAAGACATTGAGCGCTCATCTAGCCGGATTCATGTTTTGTTACATTCGCCAGACCCCAGAGGCTGTGGGACATTTAAATAGCGCCGGCAAGACAAGGCCGTTTTGATCGATTTGGTAGGATCACGTGGTCAGGTTGACGCAACACTGTCATCCTACGCCTGGCATTCAAGGAACTCCAGTAATAACTCAGTTTAACATTATGAATGAAAATTTCATACTTTAATAAACGCAACAATGTTTTCAGCCTAACCACGTCACTGGTTTCTTATTTGACTTAGTTGGGAGTTGTCTGAAACAGCAGAATCTGTGCTCTGACGAAATATTTTATTTTCAAGAGGAAGCATGCGTCGTCATAGAAGACACGACCGTAGTAGACAAAGCGCATTATATGCTGGTTTATATTTTAGGGAAATTACTTAACATGAGCACTATAATCCGCAGTTTAAATATATATATACATATACATAGTTTGAAGTCTGTTCCGATTTATGAAGGCCACGTTTATCGTGGTAAGGTAACCGATTACTAAAAGAAACTACTCACAAGGTTGCTGAAAACTCTTCGACAGCTGTCGAAGATATCTCGAATATCGTATCAACTGAAAGATGAGGTGGCCTTTGTGCAGCACATTTAGTTGAAGAACATCATAAACGAGAGATTCACTTGAGTCTCCCGTGAAAACCAAATTGATTTGCAAATGAGTGTATTTGTCGTAACCGATTACTACTTTTAAAGAAGTTGAAAGAATTGCGTGCACAGCAAATTAAAGGCGCTCCCTTCTGGGTCCACCAAATGACAACTGAATCCAGAATTTTAATAGCAAACTGTCAAGCTGTCCTGAAAGGAAACTAAAAAGATCTATTCGTCAAGCTTGTGAATGACGTTCAGATGACCTCACGCGAGTGTGACAATTTCTCGTAGCTCAAGACTCTACACAAGATTCGATAAACGTATATTTCACTTGAATACTCCAGAAACTAGGACTTTCTAAAACGTGGTGTCAGTTTTAAACGAAGACGCTGTACTGAAAGTGTTACAGAACAAATTATCTGGGGCGATACTTGATAAAAATGGAGGATACTTGCTCACAAGCAGTAAAACTCATCTAACCAAGATGCGAAATCGGGTCTTCTGGAATCTTTCCCGCTCTTCTCGTCCAACCATATGTGTCATCTGCACGCGGGTTTCTGGAAATTTATTGGAGTACAAATGTGACTGATTTCCTAACTTTTGTCTTAGCAAGCTATCAAAACAAGCCTGCCGGTTGAGGAATTTCACATAAAAGATGATTATCAGAAAAGGTACCACGTCGAGTAAGTGAAAGATCATCTTGATTCACATCTGCACTCTTGCTGTACCTTCATCGTTCAAGTGGATATTAGGAAATCCATAGCTGTTTTTATTTCCTGTGCTGTGTGTTGGACTACTTCATTTCTAGACACTTGATCAAGGGTTTGCATGCGAAGATAAACTCATTTCCATAGAACTCTAATACAAAAGAAGTTTGATGAATAAGACTACTTATTTGGTTGTGGATCACGTAGCTATTGACCTGTCCGCTGAGCTCGGCAGCTAGCAAGCATCGTCAGTGAGCATCATCATCATCATCATCCGCACACCGATGGTGTCTTCCCGAAAGGTCCGTAAGCAAATTGCCGAGCTAACGAAATAGATCAGCGGTCACTTGATCTACAATCAATTAGCTTACTCAAAAACCACTAATATTTATATATATGTTAGAGATCACACATGTTACTCTGTGCCATAGATAGGGCCAGATTCACCTGATTACTCAAACCGAGGAAATAAATTCCCGAACAGTTCACCATCAGGTGGCTTGACTTTTAGTAGACCCCAATTCGGACTGAAAAAGTTATTCTGACTGCTCCTAGTATGCCTTTTTACACTGGAACATCCCGACATTTTCCAGTAAGGTACGTTAATGGAATTCCTCGGCTGACCCGAAAAAATCTCACAAGCACTGCGTACTCAGCCCCAAGTGCCCCAAAATTTACCCGAAGCGTTCGCTTCCAACTGAACATTTTAACATCATACCCACTCTCTATTAGATTCTTGTCAGGTTTATCAAGTTCTTAGTGAACCGTGAAATTTGCTAGCTATCAGGAAAACCTGTTGGTTTTAGTGCACGGAATACTTTTTCATGGAAAAGTTAAGTTCCGTACATGCAACAGGTCAAGGCTGGGTACACATTTCAAGCACTGTTAAAAGAAAGCTACGTCCTTTTGTTTTCATTCGGCAGAACAACATGGGCTGACCAAAAAATCTGCCATGAACTTGAAGCACCACTGAACCCGCGATTTGACTCCCAGCCCCTAGTCTTAACCTTTACAGTACAATATTAAATCCGCTAGGCTCAGGAGACTTAATCCTCTATCTACCGGACTGGTTCCAGGTGCGGTTTGAGAAGCAATTTCTGGTTGTTACCCTAAAGCTAGGGCTGGAATAGGTGTTTCCTATAAGCGATATTCTTTACTGTGAAAGTGTGGAACATGGTATCTATTGAGAATTGAGTTTGAGCATTATCAGACTGTTCGCACTTGGAATCAGATAGGACACTTTCAAACCTGGTTGGATATTTGCAAAATTTGGGACACGGATCTCATGAGAATGTAACTGTCAATAGCTGTCTTACATGGACCATCAAAGCTAGCCAACACATTGGTCCATTTCAAGAGCTTATTGCATCTTCACTTTATATGTATTGGGCAACCTACACCTCGCACGACAGTTACCTTGTTGAATTCAGGCTTCCATAAATCTGACACAGCTGAATAGACCTCAATGAAGAGGCAACAATGTAGAGACCTCAGTCGACTGGAAGGTTTTCCCTCCCGTGACCAAGTGAGATTTGAAAGTCATTGTCTAATATCAGCATAAAGAGATCTTAATGTTTTACGCGAGGTATCATCCTGAAAAGCTGAGAAGCACGTAACAGCTGTTTCACCGTTGTGGAAAATCAACAGTGCGCGTTTCACTGACTTTCACAGAGATCCATATCCACAGCTACTCGGCTAGTCGTTGAAGGCTGTATTTATCGGCGGCGAGTGACTGCTCAGCAGTCTGATGAAAGTACACTTGGACCGGACATCACATCCGAGAAATCTCCATCCAAGGAACCAGCTAACACGTAACAACGTGAGCTGATTTGCCTGAATGAAAAGTAAATGGTGCTGTATCCTGTGTAAATCTGTCATAATCATTTTACCGACCAGCTACTCTTGGCCGAAAGGTTCCACCACTAGCAGGGATCAGCGGGTCCAAACCTCCGAGCTTCGTGAAATTTGCGCTGATACCGATTTTTCATAAGAATAAAACAGTTTTTGAGTAGTTATCGGCTGTTCAGCATGGACTGCCTATTGACCTCGACTGGTTGCAGCAGATCGTGAAGGTTTATTTCTCCAACGGCCATGCAAATAAAAGACAAATTTCTGGGTAAAAATCCATCGGTTAAATTCCGCTGGTTGACGGCCTGGCAGTGACTAACTGTTGGATTTCCGTATATGGGCTGTAGCACTATGAAAGTTTGGAGCATGCAGCTGATATTGTTCTCACTCCAAAATCTGCACTTGTTAGCTGTACTTCCTAGAAGTTGTCAGAGGCAGATAGCACGAAGTAGTTCGGATTCGGCGAAAAGTCAGATCAGATCTGGTGACGCGGTGGAATGTTAGTTGCTCCGGTGCACTCATTGGTAGTTGATCACTTGGTTGTTGATCTATTCGCCCAGCTTGGCAGTTAACTTGCAGACGTTTTGTCACCAGTCGAGGAGACATCATCGGTGCACAATCATTATACCTGGACGAATGATAATGAAACGTTTGCTCACAAACAGATAAGCGGCCACCTGATCAACGATCGACAGATCAATATCTTCTCCTCATCGTTATGAACTATGTGCATCCCCCAAAAACTGCAGGTACTTATTCTTAGAACTATCAGGTTTAGGATTGAGGTTCAAGAAAGAAATAAACTGGTTAAATCTTGGCAATGCTGATTCCTTTGCCTTCAGCCAATGGACCGAGTTGAAAGAATTCCTCTTTTTCAAGCTAGCACGTTTCCGAGGCTATCCAAAGCATTATGTTTGGCTGTTTGGCACAAGAGAACACCATTCAAAAGGATTAGCACCGGAAGAGCACTTAACCGCTCGAGTGTTGAACAAACAGCATCTTGTGGTTGCCAACGTTCCGAATGGGACAAATCCT
Organism: Clonorchis sinensis; assembly: GCA_003604175.2. NCBI lineage: Eukaryota > Metazoa > Platyhelminthes > Trematoda > Opisthorchiida > Opisthorchiidae > Clonorchis > Clonorchis sinensis. Next base: position 140,177,455 of record CM030369.1, read on the forward strand.
TTTTAATGATCCACATCAGGGCTCTCTCCATTCCAACGTAAACACCTGTGTTGAGCATTGTTACCAAGCTGACAGGCCGATCCACACAGGGGACAAGTATGATTCTTCATTGGGTGCTTCACTCAAGCATGGTCCAGAGCTTGCACCGAATGGAATGCTTTTTAGGGCTCCACCTAGGTCGCTTTCGGTAAGAATCGATGTTTTGTACACTAAAGTTCACTAATTCCTAACGAGGCTACTTCTCTTTATTTCAAAATCTAGTAAAACGCCAGTCATCCTGATACAAAAGACATCAAAACCTCCAAGCTAATCATTCCTAAATGATGACATTGCCGCCCGCTTTTCCTCTCGAGTGCTTTCTCTTAGTTACCTCTGGTTACATGTTCCACACAACTCATGCGGCTGAAGCAGAGGTTCTGGTATAGACCACCGTCTTTCAAAGCTCAAAATGGACCATAAATCCCTTCCCATGACATCTGATCCTTGTAGCCAAGTCTAATATTACTGACGATGGCGTTGAGGACATGCAAACAGAAAGAAATGCCTAAGTTTGCATTCAAATGGTATATATAGAAGGTAGGATAAATCCACGTGCCAGGTAACGGGGAGTTTCACGGGTTCGGACCGAAATTGAGGTCACTGCGTGTGTCAACTACTTCCATACTCTGAGATGTTGACCTGCAGTCGCTTTTTGTTTAAAAAACGCCCGTTACGGTACGAGATTGTCACCAGTATTTTGGTCGAATAGGAAGCAGTCAAAGAAGCGCGCACTCGTATAATTCATTCCCCCGGAGGACACCCGTCTATTTTGTAACTAACGCAACAGGGAAAGTCCATTCAGCCACGATCATTGTGATCAGATTTGTCTGCATGCCTGAGCGAAAAATTCCCAAAATAAAATCGTCAGCCGCCAGACAAATTTCAACTCAGCAAATGAAACCCTCTACAGCGAAATGAGAAAGCTGGATCTAGTTTTCACGTAGTCAAGTTGAAAATAGGACTATGAGCATTTTTTCCGCATTTTTGTGACAAATCCACAATATCTTTAGCTTTTTTGCCAACGAACAGATCAGAAATTGTTGAATTAATGTAAAAAGGTGAGATATTTTAGGGTGTCCCTGAACTTTCCAAAAATCCCTAATTTAACCAATTAGTACGATTTGTTCAATTTGTTCAATCATAGAAGGAAGTTGCGTGCATTCACACAAATGCATGGTGAATGATACTGAACATACTGTGCCTAAAAGAAAGACGATACCATTGGCAAATCATCGTGGTATTTTCGAACGAACTTGACCGAATGCGATACACATACAGCAACCATTCATGACGTCCACCAACTCAAGGCACTTCTACAGGAACAGCCGCCGGGTTTGAAAACGAACCCGTACATCCTTTCCTGGTCCACTGCAACAAAACTTTCACCCATAGCATACCCTAGGGTCAGTGCTACCATCATGGATAGCCTGCTAACAGTGTTGGTCCCCAAATACAACATACTCGGGCCTTCGTCGTAGTAAGGCACAACAGGTATTTCTTTACTTTGCTTACGAAGTCTACAGCAAAAATATCAGCAGTCGGACTCATTTCACCGGGTTTTACAGGTGATAGCTCCGACAGATGACGGAAGATAATCAGTCGGTCTAAATTTCTTCTAAAATACATACTGTAACATCCAGAGGCGTACCTCCTAGGGAAAAGGTGTCATTATTGCCAAAAACCCTTCGACAGCCCACCACCGGTTTCGCTCTTCGTCAGGCTCATCAAGTCAAGCCCCAGCTAATGTTCTACTTAAAACCAAATTGGACGGGAACTACACTCACTTGCAAACTTATTCGTTGGAACTCTGGCTATGTGCTAAAATGCATATCAAAAACGAGAGTTTCAGAGGGGACTCAGCGGAATCTCCCCCGTTGAAACCAAATTGTTTTACAACTGAGTGTATTTCATGAAACCAATGAAAACAGTCATGAAATTCCCTGTGGATGGTTTCGAGGAAGTTTTCATTAAGTAATCCACCTTAGTCAAAGTAACAACGCCATGTTTTTAGTATTAGATGACAAACTGCGCAGTTCCACAGGGCACTAAAAATGTAGCAATTCGACCAGACTGCAAGCTCTGATCGTTCCTAACCGGTATGAAACGGATATCTGACGCTCTTTTAGCGAAATATGTTGTCATTTCTTATCAAGGGACATAAACCCGTAATTGAAAGTTCGGCGGTGGCGCCGGGAATTTCCTCTGAACGCTGATCGTAGGCTAATATGCATGTATACACCGCTTCGGTTTTGCTACATGAGTCCACGTGAAATTTCAGTCGATGCCGAAGCCGCACACTCCTTTCGAAAAGCTCCACCAAGCATTTCACTTATAAAAAAAGAAGCTTTCCTATGTAATACAACCAAACACAGTTGACAGTTGCCTCGACAACTAGCTACGTCCATTCATTTTGTTTTACTCTTCATGAAGACACCAAATTAACTTCGTTTGTAACTCAAATAAATGTTTTAAGAAGCCCGTCAATCTTTTTCGATGACATCATAGGTTGATTGACACCAATGTTTCATATGCCTTTAGCTATAGTTATTCAGTAAAAATTTATTTGTGTCGTGATTGACATCGGTGCTTAGAACCAGCATCTTCATGTTGAATGAGCAAAGGGGTGTTTGCATGGAACACATTAGTCCTAATTTCTGAATCGTTCACTCCCTCCCTCCGTCCTATACAAATCGACTGACCCCTCCACTGTTTGCGCACATCTCTGGACAGCAATAATTGCATGTGCTGACTACAAAGCATAAGAGGTGTTGGAATTTCCAATCTGGTCACCTCCACACACACACTCCCACCCCGACCGCCTGAAATTATGCGCCCGGAGCAAGTGTACTCAAATTGCGATTAAGGAAAGGATATTTTGAATGGTTAGACATGCAGAAAGCGCTTATTTTCCCCGTTATTTCGCACCGTTCCTTCCTACTCCTCAGTGGGGTTCCATGGCTTCCTTCTTTAGGCGGCAGGGGACAGACGAAGAGTGGTAATGTAGAAAATATACATGGTGAACATAACTGCTGTGGACATACAAATGAACTTTATTCAACAAATGTGGCAGACCTTCTCAGCAAGCGACCTGTCAACCACTCTGAAGGACACGGATCTCGAGAAGCAAAAGATTATTCACAGTGGAATACCCCTGAAAAAGCTAAACCCGCGCCGATCACAAGAAATGCATAAAAAACATTCACCCACAGTTTTGAAACACTTTTAAAATAGTGTTATTATTTAATATCAGTTGGGCGGGAAGTTACTATGTCTCATACAAAACTACCCAATCAAGACTGCAAGAAATCCACAGCGCCAGGTGGAAAAATGTCGTTGTTTAAATACAGGTAATTCATTCGTGCACATTAGTCCGCGCGGTGGAATCAGTCAGACAAACTCACCGTTCTACATCCAGCTTCACACTAACTCACTGACGAATGCGTGACAGAGGCTTGCTCAGTTTGACAGGTGTGCTCATTTTGCTTTCCACCTATCTCTGGCCGTACGGGTCGGCTAAGTGTGTTACCGTCGTTTTACCTAGAAAGGTACACAATGACTCCATCATTTGTTTCTGTGACGTTATTTTAATGAAGAGGTTTGCTACCTGCCTTAAAACAGCTGGTTTGCGTATGTGAGCTCCATGTAATCTGCCCCTCCTCATTTGGACCCTCTAAAATGCGCGTTCAAGATGGGGTTGTTTGGTTCTTATACCGCCGGTTACATGCAAATGCGAAGTTAATCGAGTATTTCTACCCTTGCGTCACTCTTCACCGAGCGCTTGTCCTCACCGAGCGCTTGGGCGGCGTGTTTTCGAAGAGCGAGGTCTAACGGACAGAACGTCCGTTGACTGGCTCTGTTGGCCTACCTACAATTCTTACTCGATACCAGTGAGATACTCTTAGTTAATTCAGACAATATCACATGGCTCAGCCAACACAGTCCCAGGCCTTGAAGATGAAACTGAAGCGGTGTATTCACGTGTTTTAGGAGGTCGATGAATGAGAACATGCAAACAGTCACCAGTGTTTGGACGTAACTTACTACCCATAAGGCTGTTGAAAACTCTTCGACAGCCCACGACCGGTTTCACCCCTCTTTCGGTTCATCAGGTAGGCGCAGCCCCTGAATTTCCATCAAACTTATGTTCTAATTGAACACAAATTGGACTGTTTTCGACAAATACACTCATTTGCATATCAATTTGACTTTGACTGGAGAATCACCTTGAACCCGGCTGAATCTTTCGTTTATGATATCTCTAAGCAACTGAATGTGATGCGCCAGGCCGCCTGATATTTCAGTTCGTACGCTATTCAAGATATTGCAATACACTGTATAGACTTGATATACGTTACTCGGGAACTGCGCCTACTTGATGAGCCCCAATATAGAGCGAAACCAGTCGTGGGTTATCGAAGAGTTTTTGACAACCTTAAGAGTAGTGCATTACGTCTATACATGTATCCCGATCTCACGAATATCGTATCAACCGAAACATGAGGCGGCCTGGTGCAGCATATTCAACTGCTTGAAAACGTCGCAAACGAGAGATTCAGCTGGGGTTCATGTGGGTCTCCCATCAAAAGCAAATTGGTATGCAAATAAGTGTATTTCGCTAGTCATCATTGTTCTTTGAAGGCAACCTGTGCCGCCAGGATGTGTACCAGTTATAGCTGTATCAGAAGATGAGAACAGGTCGGTACAGTCCTACATAAACGCCCAAGTAGATTTTTGGTTTTTCACCTGTTTTACTATCCCACCTGTCTAGCAAAGCCTTTGATCGAGTTGGAAATGTTTGTCAGTGGATTCACTCCAATTTTAATCAGAGACAATGTGATGGTTTTACACCGGCATCGCAACTGTGGACTTTCCGATACTTCACGTAAGCTCCTCGACGTATCATGAGTAAAAACATATCCACCTGACTCTTAAGCAGGCATTTCTTGCGTTATGATTAACTGACCACTTGATTGTTTTGAAGGGAGAAGACCTTTCAAACGTCTGAATACTGACCATGGAGGTGCACATATTTTTCGTTGTTACGCAGGTTGTTGCTGGCTTGTATGTTCCTACGGCAGGTTAACTATACACCTGATCGTTCACCAGATTTGCCTAACCCACTGAAGGCCTGTAAACTGGTGAAATGAGACAACTTGTAGTGTTAAGTGCGATATTTTACACAACAAAAAATGTTCATCATATTCCAAAATACACTCATCTGCACACCAATTTGATTGTGACAAGGGACTCAGATGAATCCAGCTGAAGCTCTCCTTCCTGTTGTCCTTCTCTAACGGAATGTGTTGCGCAGTGCCGCCCGATGTCACACTTTGTACGATATCTTGAATGTCATCAAAACCGAATTACTGTGCGAATAAGTGTATTTCGCTGACTGTGTACCATTGGGGCTCAAGAAGAATATAGGTTTTGATGGAAGCGCCGGGAAATGTGCATCTACCTGATGATCCAGAGGGGTGAAACAGGGAGTGCGCTGCCGAATATTCTTCATCAAACTTACGAGGAATATGTTCCACCAAGAAACTATCCACCCCATCCTTCACTCGATCGTTTCACACCAGGCCACTATGCCATTTTGGTTCCAAACCGCAGAGATTCCGGTCAGTACTTTCGCGCCTCAGCCACTGAGTTATCTCGAGCTCAGAACTGCTGTTTCTGTACTGTTGAGTATGAAGTACTGACTGATTTACTGCCGACGAAAGCAGTATAGCCACTGAAAGCAGTGGCTATATAGATGTCGTTCACAGAAGAAAATCTGAAAGTATAAGACGTTGGAAGGGTGATCTAAAAGTAATCGAGCGCCACCCAGTTCAGTGGTTGAGTCAAATATTCAGTCTAGGCCACTACTACTGCTCAGAGAACTAAGAAATGCAGGTTTAAAGCCCGTCAAAGGAAACTGCGTTTTAAGTCAGATCGTAAGTGTCACTGCATAATGACATGAAATGAAAAAGCGCAGTTACCGTGGTTGGGGAAACATGAGGTTCGCGTAGTAGCCTAAGTTTAAGCGATCGATTGGAGGGCACGATGGGGCGCTTTTGGGTATGTCCCAGCATTCTTTATTTAGAAGGTACATGCTGTCTGGCAATAAGAGAATACCAAGGGTCTCCAAGATGATACTCAAAAAAATTTTCAACTAGGTGATTCCTCTAATTCTCGATCTTTTTGACACGCTAAATTGAGTTTAATATTCGCGTTAATGGACCATTCCAACCCAAGCTGGCCTTCGTCTTGCTATCTAAACGCAATTTTCCGATTACAACTATACAGTAAATTGAAACTATTCCAATATAACATATCATGAAATTTAGCTAACAGTACAATGGCGTGTGATGGCTGTGCCCCGTGATCATCCTAGCAACTGTGCAAAGCATAAAACCTGAGCTGGCCCTGATTCCAAAATGAGACATTGGGTCTGGAATTATTCCAGTAGAGTATTATCAGTGACGAGCTGGAGGGGCTGAGGTCCAGGAAAAGCAACACTTGAGATGACATTTAATTGGAGCACTCAATAGCCATCGACCAATCTAGCCAGGGTTCATTCCATGCCACTGATCAAAGGATTTCGCTTGAGATAAACTGGATTAGAGTTTGCTGGAAAAGTTCACATGAATGGCTAGAAGAGAACTACCTAGCAATTCCGGTTAGAACGCTCAACCGAAGCAAGTGCTGTGTCCTAAGGAGCATAATTTGTCTTGGACGCATGAGACCCTGGGAGAAGAGATTAGGTGAATTGCACGCCATAAGAATGTGCGACCTACTTCCTACTTGTGGTGGCCAGATTACTTCCGGCCTAATTAATCATATTTCTAGTGTTGTATGACTACATATCGGTTTGAAGTAGGAATACTAATTCTTGTCAGTACTCCGTAGTGAAGTAAAAACCCACCACATCGATCACTGACGAGACCGGTTGAAAACGGCCGTTTCAGAAGGATGGACGTTGTGGGGGGCTTCATAACTCAAAACCTTTCCTTGAACTGATGTGTATCAATATAATAGTTACTCCAAATGACTGCTTTAAGGAGGGTGATGTATCCTATTTCATGTAGCTAGTCTGTGGTCATCAAATAAGTGGGAACACATTCCATGAGCCTACCAACCGGCATCAGTTGGTCATTATAAAGTGGTGGAGGCCGTAGAGAGGTAAACCTTAAGCGATGGTTCACCAAATTATCACTAGCTTTACCAGTTGACTCTGAACAGATGAGGCATCCTTGGTTCCGTTTCTGTGTCCCTACCGTCATTGTGAGTCGCAGTAACATGGACCTAGGGACTGATACTGCGGATTCTTACTATAGACCACAGCACCACAGAAGACACTCAAGTTTCAGTGAAACTTCGTGCGGTTAGGCGAATTCCATGCCCTAATAGTCAAAAGTATACACGGATGGACCTTTAGTTTATGATAAATCATGATTTAATGTTCTCATTCGGTGAAATTCATCACACTGAAAGAAATATCTCAGGTTCTTTAGGTATCGGATAAGTGTTCTAGAATAACCGGGCCGTGCTTGATCATCTGTCGTACGTGCTCGGATGTTGATAACCACAACCCGAACAACAAACGCGCAGTGAGGAATGAAGATATTTCCCCGAAGGATCTTTGTTCACTCATTTTAACCTACAATATGCACCCCACCACGTGTTATTGTCTCGCATGTTCAGACAAGAAAAACAATAAGTGCCGTTCGAGATAAGTCTACTGCTTCACCAATCTCGGACATCCTTATTCAGACAGGTAGAGGTCCTATCCTCCCTGTCTTTTGTTCAAGAAAAGTCAAGTGAACTGGACGAGAGATGCATCAGCTGTTTTTCGACAATACTCGGGTGATCAACCGCCCTCTCGCACACACAAAAAAACGGATCTTACACCCGGCATTGACGGAGAATTGTACACTTTTTAGACCAACACGAAACTTCCCCATGTGACAATACACTCGTGCAACTTGACAAGAGACAGATGATCTTCACACATCTAATCCTCCAATCTCACTTTCCCGACCGAGAACCTCATGAGAACCTCCACTTGCCAGTGCGAAAGCCGAAAAAACAGCCAACCAGTCAGGATTTCTTCCCGAGTAGCTTAGTGCATGGCACAGTGCCAAGACGACGCAAGACAAGGGAGAGGGGGGTGACGCTCCGCGTGATGACATGGCAATTCGGTTCGCGCGATTGCTTTTTGCTGCAATCCAAAGGCCACACCTTCCGTTCAAAAACATCCATTCACCTCAAGTCCGGTTGTTGGGGTGGGTTGGAGTACGAACTTATGACGGGCAGGTGACATGAACATCTTGAGCTCGTCTCTGAAGCTGCTTCTGCGTGCTGACACCATATGCAAACACAAGATGTGTTTGAACACAGATTTTCCGCCTCATTTGCAGTCGAGCAGTTTCGGGGCGTAGCAACCAATCCAAAAGCTGTTGAGACGATGACTAGTGTAAATGGTTAATCACACGACTAGACGTGATAGAATTGAGGAGGCCAGATTGCGGAATTGCGAATGGTGAAAATCAGTCCGACTGGTATTCCTGGTATTTCAGTGGATCAGAATACACGGTTATTGTCCTAAGTATCTCACTTCCTTTTTTATGGTTAAAACGTTTTTAAAGGGCATTTATTATGAAAAACAAGAATGTTGCAAGAGTTCGTAAACTTGCCAAAACTGGTTGAGCGAAATAAGTTTTCAGTTGTCGAATCAACAACGCGTAAGGAACGTTCATACATTTGAATACTGTTCTATGGAGATGCTCGGAAATCATTCTGAACCTAGGACTGCGCACGTATAACCAAGCCACTTGGCCAAGGTATTCTCACCCTTGGGGGGTGATCATCTTCGTAGACTAAGAACATTTAACTGCTCATGTTCTGCACCCATGTTGACGGTTCGACGGCCTGATAACGTGGCCAATCGACACTGACACAACAAACACTCTCAGCCCTTCCAAAATCTTTCGAAGATGGTGTCACTAGTGGACATGAGCAACGGAAGCCAAAAGCCGAATCAGTAGAGGTGTTACTACGTAATGCACTGCTCATAAGGTTGGTGAAAATTCTTTGACGGCCCACGACCGGTTTCGCCCTCCTTAGGGCTCATCAGGTAGGCGCAGTCCCCGAGTTTCCGTCAACCTTATGTTCTACTTGAACCCAAATTGGACTGTTTTCGAGAAATACACTCATTTGCATATCAATTTGGTTTTTGCGAGAGACTCACCTGGAACCCAGCTGAATCTCCCGTTTGCGATGTTTTCAGGCAACTGAATGTGCTGCACCAGGCCGCCTCATGTTCCAGTTGCTACGATATTCGAGATATCGCGATACATGTATATTCGTAATGGACTACTCATAAGGTTGCTGAAAACTCTTCGACAGCCCACGACCGGTTTCGCCCTTCTTGGGGCTCATCAGGTAGGCGCAGTCCCCGAGTTTCCATCAACCTTATGTTCTACTTGAACCCAAATTGGACTGTTTTCGAGAAATACACTAATTTGCAAATCAATGTGGTTTTGCGACAGACTCACCTGGAACCCAGCTGAATCTCTCGTTTGTGATGTTATGAGTAGTGCATTACGTATATACATGTGTCGCGATATCTCGAATATCGTAGCAACTGGAACACGAGGCGGCCTGGTGCAGCACATTCAGTTGCCTGAAGACATCACAAACGAGAGATTCAGCTGGGTTGTAGGTGAGTCTCTCCCAAAACCAAATTGATTTGCAAATTAGTGTGTTACTAGTTTAACAGCCATGTTCAGAATAGCCCTATTGGATGCATCATACGCTAAAAACCCAGACGGTAACTTTACCGCGGGATTACTTACCGCCTACGGGCTCCTGTTATTGTGCGCTAGTTAATCAATCCTTCTACGAATCGCCGGTCTTAGGTGCCTGGAAGCTATTCATCCTGATACAGGAGACAATTGCCGTGCCGTAAAAAGACAAGCTTGTTCTTCCAATCCGTAATCAGTGCAAAGTATCCCATATGTATATGACGCCAAACCTAGTCCAGTGGTCGGTTGGAGCGCTCGTATCGTACAAGCGAGGAACATAAAATGAACTTCTATTTACCTGTTCGTATATACAACACTTCCCCAAACAGTGGGTCGACCAAAGATCGTCCAAAATCGAACTCTTCAGAAACGTTTGCTCTTGAGGTGTAAAGGTTTTTGATTCCTGTCTTCGTATAGCCTATCAAGATTAAAACAGGGTGCTGTGGATGACGTGTTACTGAAAAAGGCACAGCGTCCCTGGCTCCAGTCTGCTGTGAAGTTCGAGGTGCTGTTTTAACTTTCATTTAAAAGGAAAGTTCGAGTGTGAGTAACAGTGTGAGTGTGACAAAGAATGGCCATTTTTGTGTTAACACTTATACGGTAGACCTTTCGCACCTCTTTAGAATAGTCCGGTTTCCCCAGGCTTTTGATGCCGTACGACCTTAGAAGACAGTGAGGTTCAAATGAAACATTTGGCACGCTAGAATAGAAAATAAGAAACAATTTCTCAGAAATGTAGTCTTTTGGCAGCATTTTCTGATTCTCATACAGGTCGTCTGAAGGGATATAAGGGGTTGGAATGCTGAAAGGGGCTGTAAGAAAAGGCCTGTAACTTCTCAGTGCAAGTTGCATTCGTTCGCCATTGTACGATAAAGGTCGTCCAGTGCTTCCCTGCACAAACCCCACAGGCGAATGCTGATAATCTGGAGGTTTATTTTTCGTCCATGCCTCGCTAGCTACTAAAGGTAAATGAAGGCACCGAAAATCTTGATTTTGTTTATTGGTTGAGCTACTGAACAGCCTACAGAACAGAGCTACTGTATACCCTGAGTAGTTTTTTGAGAGCAAGCAGGCTTTGTGATCCGTAGTATAGTCTAGTGGTTTGCTGAAAGATCTATTGTAGGATAGGCCACCTTTCGGACTCATGCTCGGTAAGGATCCACACTTGAAGCGAAGCAGACCTGTGCTAAATGCTTCCAGATGAATGGACCCTTAGAAGCTTAAGAAGGGAAACATCCAAAAGCTAAGTATAGCATAGAACATGCTGTAATTTTTTGGTGACTACGGCAACTTAGCACCTTACAACGAAAACCTAGTCAAATCACGATTCTTTAGCAATAATTACATCCTCACAGTTCACGCCGACAAAACTCCACTGAGTCACCGCACGCGATACCCGGCTTAGCCGTTTGGCACATTCAGCTGCAGAAGACAGGAGATTCAGGGGGATTCAGTTGAGCAACCAGTCAAAAGCAAATTAATGGGTAAGTGAGGGTATCTGGCTGACCTAGTTATAAGTTGCAACAAATGTCACGCAAAACTGGAGGAATTTAGTAGTTTGACTGAAGTTGTTGGCCGATGCAACCTTCCAGTAAAAATATATGGAATAATTATTTCAACCTCTGAAACATCAAAGAATAAAGTCTGATAAATGCTTTTCCCATGTATAGCTACCCATAATTAATGTGATTATTACATCCTCAGATTTGTGAGTTTACTCGACAATATCCTATTTCCTGGGGAATTACTGACATCTGTCCCTCTATTTTCGGGCCGCTAAAATGAAAAACCCGTGACCTAGAATCGATGATGGGATTTTCAACATCCCCACGGATGAGACGAAAATATCGTCACTACTATGCTGAATAGTCAAGTATTGCTTTCTGTCCAACCAGTAGCAGCTCATCTGTATAGTTTGAGGGTGGCGACTCCGACAGAGACAGAAAAACCACCGATAGGATGTTCTCAGCTCAGAGGGATCACACTTCAAATCGAGCCTGATAGAGAAGTCTGCTGTTTGCCCCGATAGATCGTGCACTGTCTTAAGAGTGCTCTCTCTCTCTCTCTTTGGTGACATTGCTGTATAAATAATACATCTTATGAGATAAACGGGTTTTACTTTCAGGTAGTGTACACAAGATGAAGGAGATGGTGCCGCGAACGCTGAGCTAGGGACGTGATGAAATGAAATGTTGAGAACCCCTGAGCTAGATCATTGTTGTGAACAGCAGAGGTACAGTGAAAGTCGTGTTCTAGAATGCTAACTGTACCCGTTTCGTGGTCTTGAACAACGTTCAAATCACCGGCTTTCAAACGAAATTTCCCCTCTTACTGAGCACTCGAGATGACATTCTTTACTGCGGGATATCATTTTTTAAGTTCATTTTCAACCTGAATGAGTGAAGTAACTTTCCTGGTAAGCAGCATCCTACGTATTTTTTCCAGTTTTTCATGTTTCTTTACTACTCTGCTGGACCCCAAACTGAAATAAATAAGGCCCATCGCTATGATAAATGCTCTTGCTTGCACACAACTTTGGTTTTGACATGAGACTCAACTGAATTCAGTTGAATCCCCCGTTTATGATGGTGTGCGTGGTCATGGGCTGTCGAAGAGCTTTCAGCAACCTCATGAGTGATGTGTTACTTCTAGACAAAACCCACCATTCCATCAACTCATCGGAATTTATGAATGAATCGGTGCCGGTATACCGAATATTTTAAAATTGTATGAGTGTATGCATTTTGCAGTATTGCTCTGATACACTATCTGGGTGACAGTAAGAGGGGACAGAACGAAAAACAGCAAACATGCGAAATCGTCTCCACACACATCGCATAATTCTGTGGAGATACAACTTATCAAAGAGCTCAGTAGCTTTCCACAGGTTAAGATCTATATTTGTAAAGGTAGCGTATTGTAATAAGTCCATCGTTTAAATAGAAATTTAAGTAGAATGCCTGAAGTTCCGCACAAACTTTATCAAAATGTAGGAGAAAATTGCAAGGTAATCTCAATTGTATCGGATGAATGGTATCGAAGGGACAACTGGACGAACTAGTGCAACTAGCTGCGTCCTTTTAGAAATTTGGAGCAACATAATCTAAGCTCACTCTAAAAACGAGCAATCCCTTGTACTCCTAATCAGGACATCCCCTTAGATTGAAAGACAACCCCCGGTTCTGTTAAGGCTAATACATGTGAACAATGGGCACCACCATTTGCGGGTATAGTTTGAGGGTGGCGACTCCGACAGAGACAGAAAAACCACCGATAGGATGTTCTCAGCTCAGAGGGATCACACTTCAAATCGAGCCTGATAGAGAAGTCTGCTGTTTGCCCCGATAGATCGTGCACTGTCTTAAGAGTGCTCTCTCTCTCTCTCTTTGGTGACATTGCTGTATAAATAATACATCTTATGAGATACACGGGTTTTACATTCACGTAGTGTACACAAAATGAAGGAGACGCTGCCGCGAACGCTGAGCTAAGGACGTTATGAAATGAAATGTTGAGAACCCCTGAGCTAGATCATTGTTGTCAACAGCAGAGGTACAGTGGAAGTCGTGTTCCAGAATGCTAACTGTACCCGTTTCGTGGTCTTGAACAACGTCCGAATCACCGGCTTTCAAACGAAATTTCCCCTCTTATCGAGCACTCGAGATGACATTCTTTACTGCGGGATATCATTTTTTAAGTTCATTTTCAACCTGAATGAGTGAAGTAACTTTCCTGGTAAGCAGCATCCTACGTATTTTTTTCCAGTTTTTCATGTTTCTTTACTACTCTGCTGGACCCCAAACTGAAATAAATAAGGTCCATCGCTATGATAAATGCTCTTGCTTGCACACAACTTTGGTTTTGACATGAGACTCAACTGAATCCAGTTGAATCTCCCGTTTATGATAATGTGCGTGGTCACGGGCTGTCGAAGAGCTTTCAGCAACCTCATGAGTGATGTGTTACTTCCAGACAAAACCCAACATTCCATCAACTCATCGGAATTTATGAATAAATCGGTGCCGGTATACCGAATATTTTAAAATTGTATGAGTGTACGCATTTTGCAGTATTGCTCTGATACACTATCTGGGTGACAGTAAGAGGGGACAGAACGAAAAACAGCAAACATGCGAAATCGTCTCCACACACATCGCATAATTCTGTGGAGATACAACTTATCAAAGAGCTCAGTAGCTTTCCACAGGTTAAGATCTATTTTTGTACAGGTAGCGTATTGTAGTAAATCCATCGTTTAAATAGAAATATAGCTAGAATGCCTGAAGTTCAGCACAAACTTTATCAAACTGCCGGCGGAAATTGCAAAGTAATCTCAACTGTATCGGATGAATGGTGTCGAAGGGACAACTGGACGGACTAGTTCAACTAGCTGCGTCCTTTTAGAAATCTGGAGCAACATAATCTAAGCTCATTCTAAAAACGAGCAATCCCTTGTACTCTTAATCAGGACATCCCCTTAGATTGAAAAACAACCCCCGGTTCTGTTAAGGCTAATACAGGTAAACAATGGGCACCATTATTTGCAAAAAGGAGAGAAACAATAATGGTGAACCTTGAACTACGAGAGTATGGGACAGAAAAGCAACGGAAGACCCATCCCAACAAGCAGGATGTTTTCTATGATACTGTCCTGTATTTACCCAAAATACTGTAGCATTTCACCTCTAACATGGCGCATGAAACAATACAACACGATTATCAACAAAAGACAGTTGCTGACTGATGAGTTTGTAACATCACCATCCAATGCAATCAACGGACCCGAACTCTGACTGGCCCATTATTTTTCAGAGACTATCTTTGAAGCAGCGTCAGATGTCCTGCAGAGGCTTCGACTCATAGTTCTTATCAAATTAGTTTGTATTTTTGATCGGCATATCATGGGAATTTGGAGGCTTCCAAAAATGTCAGAATTCGGTAATTTGTGTAAACAAACGCCCTGGTCCCAGTCGCCTTCCGGTCGTAAGTTCTATATCTTGTGGGCGCCAGTTCCTCTCTGCTAGGTGGCTTCGGGTACACGGAGGAGCAAGCAACCCGGTACTTGTCATATGCAACATTACCGTTATATTAGGTAGGAAGTCGTTATAGGATAAGGCTGTTTGGTAGAGGAACTACCATCGTATAGCTCAACCTGTTCTAGCTAGACAATTTGCTATCGATGGTCATTTTGATAATATCAGCACAGAATTCGATGGGAATGTATTCATTATTATTTCATTCATTCCCGGAGAAGACTGCTCTCAATGACCGAAACAGTGCGCAGTAAAACTTGTTTGTTTTGTTCCACCATACCCAGATAACCAGATAACCTGCGCTTTCAAAACCATGAGGCGCAAGGGCTTATCAGAATGCGAACAGCATATAGTGCGTAAAGCTGTTCTAGATTAAGTCGGCTGAAGGGAAAATTCCTGCGGCTGTAGAAACTAAGTTTAGCGCCTTCGAATTCGACCTGTTGTTTGTTTGACAACAAACAACTTCGGCTTCAGGGTTTCCGGGGCCAAACTCGGTTCGAATCTTGTCAAACTAATTCAGCGCCATATTTACAGCAACACAAAGCGTGGCGGAAAGAGATGTTATAATTCTCCGTTCCGACTTCACTTTATTCGGTAATTCTTACCGAATAACGAGGATGACATTACACAATACTCATAAGTTTGTTGAAAAATCTTCGATAGCCCACGACTGGTTTCATCTGGATTTAGTTGAGTCTCCTACTGAAACTAAATTCATGTGCAAATGAGAGCGGTTGCCGAAAGCTGATATCATTTTTTGTGACCAACACAGACGTTTGGTGCGAAACCATAAGACGCTTAGATGTGCTGCACTGGGTTTGCGCATATTCAGTTTCCTATGTGCATATCCTTCAATGTCTGTTCATTCAATGATATAGGGGCCAAAACTGCACCGTTACCCTACCACTTGTAAAGTAGAATTCGTCCGAATACGATGTTCCAAAGATTCCTCCGGTATATTCCGTAACATTGTCTGTTTTGCTAACTCAGTTTTCCTCTATACAACAATAAGTTTCCTTATGAAGGTGCGCGTAATTTCCATGTAGACTGGAAGTCACTGAATGATTTCGACTGATCAGGCGTGTTTTTAGTCTGGACCATCAGTTAATAGAAGTTCCGTATATCTGACGACAAGGTGTGACACCAGGCCAGACGTGCATGAACATGGCGATTAAATGATACGGTTCATCACTGAAGTCAGTGAGGTATGCAGTGTTAAATCTCAGTGGCAGCTGGGGTAGCGGGCAAATCAGGTGGCAACCGTCAACCACAGTTTCACCACGTAGTTACCCTATCATAGCAACCAGGTCAACCGATCTGACGTCGGCCCCTTCATTAAGCCTATCCGCGCCTCAGTTCAATCGTTGATCAGCTTCAAAAATCAGCCGATTGAAAAGCGCACGGTTATCAGCACTCCTCATCATCGTCCGACAACAAATCAATAATTCATGACAAATTCCCGTATGCTTGACTGCACATCATCAAAAATAAGCACATTCTAGCAAGCTGGACACAGACGGAACGGTCACTGGCTGTGGAGGTTGCTCGCAGTCTATTGGCTGCACTTTCCTGACCGTGATGCTAATCGGCCCGCCGGAGTTTTGTACATCCGTCTGTGAATATTCTACCATAATTTTCATGTCAGTCTACACAGTGACGAAGCTACCTGAAGGTTCCATACCGGGTCCACGATTGGTTCGTTCGGGAATACTGCAACCGATTATCCATGAGGGAAACATCCAAAACTAAGCGAAATGTTGACCCCATAGATAATCGTCTCAAAAAAGCGGATTTTCTGACAACTTTCTTATGCCGACGAGCATTCGCCACTTCTATTGAAAAAGACAAGATGTGGCTTTTCGGTGAACAGATTAGGCCACGCAACTATACGCACGGGTGATTCCAGTGCGGTCGATCAGTATGCCAAAACCAATTTATCCAGTGACTGTTGTATCTACCAGTACACCTGCTGTTGTACCCGTCGACTTGAGCTCCAAGCCGAGAGGTAAGGGTCTGAAGCAGTGAACGACAACTGTTCCTCATCTAGCTTATTCTGTTGACGCCAAACTTCTTCACAAGTGAGATGGTTTATAGTAGTTTTATTGTGAAAAATTATACCAGGATTAAAGATCTCCTTCAAGATCATCCAAGCTGCCTTAACGTGCTCACATTCGTCCGATTTGGAACTCCTGTGATCAGTTGAATTCCGAATCCTTGTCAAGGATTAAACTCTGGCTAATAACGCAACTACCAGTAAACAGTAGCTGTTTTATTGCCCATAGAAAGGGGCAATCGGTGATTTGCACGGTGAATATTTGCCCTGTGATAAGAACACATATACAGAATACCATGTTCCGCCCAGTTGTCAAACTATTCATCATACCTGGAAACAAGTTCAGAAATGTTTCCCCAACACTGTAAAGGGAAATCATTAGTGCCCTTCCGGGTGCGTGGTTGGAGTAATAATAGTACTTAAGTATGAGGAACCATGTATACTTTAATTCTGCCAAAACGTAGTACCCTCTGGAACGATCACTCTGTAGAGAGGCCATCTTTTAAAGTCAAGTAAGAAGCGCTCCTACAATCTATCTACCATTCGTAGGGTCCCTTTCAGGTGAAGCAAAATGATCTTTTTGTTCGTGTCTTGAAATGCGCGCGCCAGAGTTGAGCAGATATACTACTAGCAAGTACCAGCAAATTAACCGTGGCTGTTAGTTGTCCCTATTATTCTACTTATGGGGTTCAATCACAGAGATAGCTGTGCAGATATATTGGTACCCTCCAATAATCATCGAAAGATGGAGCATCCCCCAGTTGAGGACATTTCAGCACCGTCCTGTGGGATTGTCTGAGACTGATAGCTTTCCGCACAAATAAAACTCCAGCTCCTCCCGAGGCTAAAATTTCCTTCCGAAAAACCGTCAGATCACAAAGTTGTGCAGTGCTTTTTCTATGATTCGATACTAAGTATGTATCTGGCTACTTGCATCGTAAACCGGTTCTTTGTCAAGGCAGTTGGAGCATCAAACCACGCGCTTTGTCTGCATGTCACATAAGTGTTAGGGGAAAAGGACCCGAGAAATCAACAGGTGTGAGAGCACCAGGTGCATTAACGCTCTGGAAACTCTACATCAACACATTCCACTCCTTGACATTCGTGATAAACTTCCGATAGCCAATGTTACACATTCGGACGTGAGACTGAGCTAAGTCATCAAAATCATGAAAATTGCTGAACTGAAGTGCAACAGAAGCGGGACCAAACGGTTGTTATCCTGAAAGATTCGGACAGAACGGATTACAAGATATGTGAATGAGCCCACAGTCATAATGTTCAAGACATTACAATTCGGTTTGGCACATTACAGTCATACTCAACTGAAAGACTGATGTTGCCTCATGTAGTGGGACGTGCGTGATCAGGCTGTTATATGGGCCGTTATAATCCAGCCCAAATGTGGCAACAGGTGAGGAAAATCGTGGTTTTCGGGTTGAAAATTTCGCTGATAATACTCAAAATCAAACGGGCACAATCTTTGGATTTCATACATGTTGGGAGGGGCAACGGTCGTTTTAATGGGGCAATCCTGTCTCGACAAGTACTCTCATCTGCGTATAAAATTGGTTTTCGCTGGAAACTCAAACAAATCCAGCTGAACTTCTAGTTTCTGATGGTGCGCTTCAACTGAATGTGCTACACCAGGCTGTCTCTTGTTTCAGTTCGTACAATATTCGAGATATCGCAATGCGCATAGACAACAATCCAGTTTAATAGGGTGCAGATTTTTTGAAAGATATTGACTTTCCATGGACTTGGGATGTGCACGGAGCCGAGGTATTACCTTTACTATTTGGTTGTGCAAGGTAAGGGTATATGTTTTGTAATTTACTCACAAGATCAGAATAAGAGCCCAGTTACGGAAAACAGCTCCGTCAAGGCCTGTTGAACCTTGCCGTATGGTTGATTTCTGTTTAGGAGGACAACTCTGTGTTCCGTGTAGAAGTACTGTAGGCGGACAAAAATACCTTCTATTCGCCTTTACTTTCTTCCTATTGTGGCATGGGACAACCTACCTGTACCAATTCAAATCAGATGAATAAAAAAGGAGTGAGCATTTCACTGATTCGCCCATAACAACAAAAGGGTCACGGCGGTTCTGTCCGATTATCACAGCTCGATGAACAATTATCTAAGCGCTTGAATTCCCTTTGTTATATATCCGGTCATACTACAAGTAAACTCTAGTTTCCTGAAAGGACAAAAGCCAGATTATGGGACAATTTGTGACCAAATTTGTGAGGTGCCTGACCGGCGGTTGGCGAGCCTTTTGAATAAAATGCCTGACCTATTAAAGTGATCGAAGTAGGCTTATTACCAAGGAAGCGGAAGAAATCCAAGGTGGAAAATCTCTCTCACACACAAACCAGCGAAGCATGTCAAGTCAGATGTAACATTCTTCGCGCAGCTTATTTTGGAGGCACCGTTGACAAGCCTCAGCTTAGCTCCAGATGATTACAAAGACTGACTGTGTAATTGTTTGTACTTATGCGTATGAAAGGCACACTTTCAGGAGTAAGTACAGATCAGTCTGCCTTTCTTGTATGTTGATGGTTATGTGGGGATATTTGGTCATTTCCAATGGAGATTTCGTCCTGTGAGTTAAGCTAGTCTACGGTGAAAAGCCGAGAAGCTGTATAGAGATGTTTCATCCTTGTTGGGAATCATCAACATTGCTCATCTCACTAAAATCAGCGAGGTTCGAACTCGCGACCTTTCGGCTAGTAGTTTTAACGCCTAACCGTTAGGCCATGAGTGGCTGAACAGCAGTGCGATTAGCTCTCACTTGGACAGGATATGACGCCCTCAACGCATCACATGGTCACCTATTGACTGGCTCCTCCACTGACGACTTGTGTATGTTGTACGCGTCAATGATGTACCTCTGAGGCAGTGAACAGGTATGTGATTTTTCCGAGTTCCCGATAATTCATCTTACAATATACACACCGAATTGGGGGAAATTCACGCGACACACCTGAGGTTTGTCTGCTTTGGTTAATATATATATATATATATATAGCATACAGAGCGTCGCATGACAAACCAAAGTTTCTCTAAGGAAAGAGCACTCGAAGGTTTCAGATATTTTCAGCCTACGATTGCGGATGAAATAGTTTCGTCGATACCCCCGTGATATTGCAAGGGTTGGCCCATTAGATTCAATCCTCTGTAGGCTGAACGTCCAACATCAGTTGATTAGTCGTGCCTACTTTAATACTAATTGGCACACAAGTAGTTGACTTGTACATTCTGGGATCAGCTCCAAGATACGAAAAGAAGTTAACCTAAATGACGAAATACACTGATTCAAAAAATTGCATTTCCGCCGACCAACGAATTGGCCGAATCTCTCACTTATGACATTCTTCAACTCAAAATGCTGAACAAAGGTGGTCTCGTGTTTCAGCTAGCACAGTATCGAGGTGTTTCAGTACGTTTTCTTTGCATTGTTGAATATCGTTCAACAGACCACTGCCGGGTTCTTCCTTCTCAGACCACGTCAGGTAGGCGTACTGAAGTGAGCTTCCATCTGCCTTATGTTCTATTTGAATAGCAAGTTGTACGTTACTGACTAAACAAATTCACTAGCGAATTACATTGATGTTGACGATAGGCTCATCCCAATAACTCATTTGTGGTATTCTTCGAATGAACGTGCTATGTAAAAAAATGTATAATTCTATATCTTGTTTATGACCTACCTGGTGATTTCCAAGAAGGGCGAAACCGGTCTTGGGCTGTCGGGTAGTTTACAACAACCTTATGAGTAGTATGTTGCAGCGAGAAAATAATTGGGCCTAGTTGTGGGTACCATAGCACTGGGTTTTGCTCTGATTACAGTACACGTGTATACTTCAGCTCATAACCAGAACAATACTAAACTCGGCCAGCAGTAGATTTATGTCAACGTTTATTTGGCTTATTTCTGTTAACTTGAGTGGTACAGTGAGAAGTTCCTAACAGTGTTTCCCATTGAGTGCGCATGCAACTGGTTTGAAAGAGCTGTCGGTGAATTCGGTCATGCATATTGTTAACTTAGGTCAGAAAGATCGAAGAACTAAAATGACCCAAAGAAATTCTAACCTGTTGGTCTCATGTTGTCTTGGCCTATAGCAACGGATCAGTTAATCAGTCTTCAGTCTCGGTATCTAAGTGCACAACAATTTGGAATGCGAGTGAGCGACAATGGTCCCAGGATATATCAAAGCTAATTTCTGATGGATTACTTTCGCGAACGTTTGCTGTATCAGTTTTGTTATTGGAATGAATTTTCAGGACTCATTACCATCCGTGGATACGCTTCCTTGCACTACAGCCAACTGTTTGGTTCAGCCCCTCATAGAAGCACCTTTAGGGGGCGCCAAACGATCACCATGGTGGCAGTATTTCCCTGTCGAATTGGTAACCGGTGAGAACGCCTTATGCACCACCTTGAGCATGAATGTCATCGGGAGCTTCTGTGTTTGTGTTGCTTTGAGCAGTCCGATATATCTACAGCCGATTCGCCAGTTACGAACAAAACCATTAATTGAAAACCCTCTGGTGAGAGAACGCCTTCGTTTCACATCACTTCTCAAAACATGCACGCGCGTGTTGATGCATTGCTCCATCCCACTACACAATACACTTATGACGTCACCTGGAGAGTGATGAAACGAATTTTTGCAACAGAATGACGAAGCTCGACGAAAACGTCAACCATCGAGGATCACATTAGAGAGTTGGAAAGCCATTCCGTCATTTCCTCAGGTTCTTCTGGACTACAACGGCATGCCAGGTACCTTCCGATGAATCATTTTGGCCAATAACAGGGATGAAGTCTGTAGGACGAAGTAACTCATGATGACTAGGTAGCTTACCGAGTTCACAAATATTACTGTCTTTATTACTACATTATAAATTAACGTTGTGAGGCAAGTTATGCTGTTTCTTACTGTTAGTTACTTGGAGTTAACTAGACAGCTTAAAGTGGCTGACCTAGAGAGTTTCAACAGATTTCACTGATTCGTTTGTGCCACGGATTGCAATGTCTGGCACTTCTTCATATGAGGTAATTTTTTCTATTTTATACTCGCGTGCACCATTAAAAATGCTCACACAGAAAACAGGTGACCATTATTAATCGTTCTTCACATCTACGAGGCAATTGCTAGTCCTCGATGGCAGTCCCCGCGATGGTAGGAATACTCTCTCCATAGGGTTACGTTATTTTGATACATATACTATACAGTACAGTATTAGTATATATATAATATATCGTAAAACGCCGCTAATCTAACAAGAGTCAATCCAAGTCATTTCTGTCCTTAGGAGAAAGAATTTTTGCGCCTCGCAGTGCAAATAGGATGAGAACCCCCAAAACAGAATCACTTACCAAAAAGATATGTCCGAATATAACACAAAGAGCAACGAGGACTTGGTGCACTTAGTAAAGTGTGAGTTCCAGCAAAATTCCCTTCGAACCGTATTATGGCCGTTACGTGTTCCGATGAATTGGCTGTTGTCCTCGACTCAGCTACCGAATGGTCTATGTCGACTCAAGAATAGTCTGCTTATGATGCAGAAATTATATCGAAAGCATAGGAAAGTGTTTTTTTAAACAAGTTTTTTTAAACAAGTGTCCAACATAATGCAACTGGTAGATCTTAGTCAGTAGCACGAGGGACCTCCACTTTGATGTTTCCTGCCAACCATTTCTGAAACCTGAAAGCGCCTCCTTTTTAGTCTTAATGTCATCGAGTTTGGGTGTAGATGCAAAAAATTCGTGCGGTGAGACTTTGCTTCTCGGTGGAAATAGGTTTTTCTGGTTGGATGGGGGGTCTTCTGGAGCATTGTGTCCTTAACACGACATAAACCATTCCATATTCAATCGAGAGGTACTTATCCCGGAGAATACTGTTTCGTCATCGGAAGCTGAACTTACTGCTTCATCTATGTGGTTCGATTTACATATTACTATGTGTGTATATTTATCATTGTCTCCAGCCGATTGCCTTTTCATGTTATCAGTCCTATTTGCAATTTCAAATACCGACGAAAGATTCCTCGCCTGGTATGAATTTCCATAGAAGTTAGCCTTCAGTTGATAAATCCGAACTACAGACCCATTGCAAGTTGAGCCAAGAAGATTCTATCCCAATAATACACTGCGAAGCCGAAGAAGCACGTCATTTTCAAGGTTGCATATTCACCAAAATTGATTTACAAGGAGAACAGGATTCATGGAATGAACATGCGTGCTCTCACAGAACAGTAGCAAACGGCCTGTGGACACAGTATGCAATACTGAGATAGTCAGATACTAAACAGGCGTCAGGAATTAGGTACCGGTTCACCAACCTTACAAGGTGTCCAGCACACCTAGTAACTGTTTTAGTCGTACAACTCGACATCTTGTTCCGACACTTGCGATGCATGTTCTACTTTTCAGTGGAATATAGTATATCAAGAATGCTGCCAGCACCACTTCAGTACTTCTGATCCATTCAACTAATGTCGTACAACTCGACATCTTGTTCCGACACTTGCGATGCATGTTCTACTTTTCAGTGGAATATAGTATATCAAGAATGCTGCCAGCACCACTTCAGTACTTCTGATCCATTCAACTAATGTCGTACAACTCGACATCTTGTTCCGACACTTGCGATGCATGTTCTACTTTTCAGTGGAATATAGTATATCAAGAATGCTGCCAGCACCACTTCAGTACTTCTGATCCATTCAACTAATGTCGTACAACTCGACATCTTGTTCCGACACTTGCGATGCATGTTCTACTTTTCAGTGGAATATAGTATATCAAGAATGCTGCCAGCACCACTTCAGTACTTCTGATCCATTCAACTAATGATATCACCCCGTGTGACTGGTCAGAAGAACGCCGTCAATGCGTTTGCTAGCGGATTCCTCCAGAACACATTCCAGCTTCTGGAATACCGGCTAATTTAGCACGACCTCACCAGAGGCAATCGCTCGTAAAATAGATCGAACATCTTCTACCAATAACACTTCGTTTACAACAACAACTGGGTTTGGATCGTCAATGCCAATGGAGTTTCAGTGCAATTATCGACGATCGCTGCTACCAAGAATAGAGCATCATTTAACGTAGTTAAGGAAGACAGCATCATTGTAAGTCGCTGAATGAATAATAAGTAATTCGCAAACTCAAATCCGCACCGAACGGATCAGCTGACTACAGATAAGTCTTCTTCCACCTGTTAGTGAAAATGTCGCCTCGATTAAGAACTTTTGAACATTGTATCACCGCAATGACTCACCATCAGTGGCACCTCTCATATCAGATCGGAGTCTGTTTAATAATCCTCCGTCTTGTTGAGCATTACTGTGTATCAGTGAACCGTCCATCTTCAGACTGTAAGGCATAAGAACTGCTGTGTAGACTTTGCTGCATCCCACATTCGAATTGCTTGCTGGAAGCATATTTTTGCAAGCAAACCGTGTACACCAGTTAATTTCACCTAAGCGCTGACGACCAGAATGTTCGACCGCGTATTTGGGATGCCTAAGATAAAGTAGAGGAAAACTGGTGGAAATATTACACAGAAGTCTCATGCGAACAAACTGCTCACATCCCTTAGTGAAATATACTCATTTGCAAATTACTTTGATATGCACGGAAGAACCACGTAAATCCCAGCTGAATCTCTCGCTTCTGGTATTCTTTAACTGAATGTGCTTTAAAAAGATCGCCCCATTTTTAGTTGGCACGATAATGGTGATATAGCAGTGCTGCGTATGATATCGCTAGAGACTCTCCAACAGCCCACGGTCGATTTCTCCTAACTGTTGAGCCCCAGGAAGTGCGAAACTGGTGGTGGACCCTCGAAAAGTTCCAGCAAAACCATGATTAATGTGGTTCGTCAAGAAAAAGCTCACGTCCCCGTTTTCCATGATGAAGGAGTTTCGGTAGGCTCTGAAAGCGTCATGGGAGTGGAAATATCCTGTCTTTTAACTTGCTATACGTTGAACATCTCAATTAGGAGCTTGTCCGAAGGAGGACGCGCCGACTAAAGGAACCACTGTGTCCTACTCCCATCAGCCTCTATTTGACTGGAAGGCAAAATAGCAAACATCTGTACAGACGTAATACAGTACTCATAAGGTTCATGAAAACGCTTCGACATACCACGACCGGTTTCGCCCTTCTTGGGGCTCAGTTCCTGAGTGTCCAGGTTTCTCCCGTGTATCTGTCAAAATCTGTCCAATTTGGGTAAAAGTAAAACACAAGGTTGACGCAAACTCGGGGATTGCGCCTACCTGATGAGCCCTAAGAAGGGCGGAACTGGTCGTGGGCTGTCGAGGGGTTTTCAGCAACCTCATGAGTAGTATACTAGGTCTATACAATGTATCGCGATATCTCGAATATCGTGCCAACTGAAACATGAGGCGGTTTGGTACAACACGTTCAGTTGCTTGAACACATCATAACCGAGAGATCCAGATGGGTTCCAGGTGAGTCTTCCGTCAAAACCAACTTGGTATGCGAATGAATGCATTTGTAGCAAACATCTGCTTTAAAAAACTGAATATTTTGGTCATTTGGGCCACTACTCACAAACAAGAACAATTCATCGAACGTAATCAGGACAAACTAATCATAATCATAATGATAACTGACTCTTGTTTGTCTACAGAGAGACCACTTGTTCGAACTCCAAGGTTGCTTGTATTGGTCACATCGAGTTACATATAACTATGAGTATACATGTAAGAATTTTGAACAAAACAGGTAAGGCCGGTAACTTCAAACAGGTATCTTTATTTCAAACGCTCATGAACATATCTCACTCTAGTGACGTAAGCAAAGCTCATTAGAAGGAAATCCTTCAAGATGAGTTTCGTCAGATGAGATGAGTAATGTTACGAGTTCCCCCACGGCTGAATTCCCCCTCTTCACGAGAGACCTCTTAAAAATATCACTCTGATCAGGTCCTGCGGATAGTCTCTATGGCAGAACACCAAAATCCCATCAACAATTCTGAACTTATTGGATCGATATCCCTATCTAAATAGGGTTTGTGTGATGATTCTATTCCGGTTTCGAATTTCTGGTGTATCGAGTTAAACGTGATAATGAGCTTCTGTTTGTAAGGAGGTCTCATTTCTCCCATAGGAGAAGTTCAAAGGTACCTCATAGTTGCTGCAGTTATGTTGAGAGCGATCAACGATGTATACTGTCTGAACCCTACTGAGAAATCAATATCTTGGAGCTGACTGGGCTTTATCAGAGGGAGTGAGCACATGCCAAAACTATGAACCTATCCGTTATTAGTACAGGTAGGCCAACTTCTCTTATCTGTTTCAAACTTTGGTGACTGCTGGGGTGGTCGTGGTCAGAATACTGGATGACACAGTTGAGCCCCAGTGAGAAGGTTAACTTCCGGAGCACACTAACACTACTTGTTTGCCTGAGTCTGTCACGCGCACGTCGTCGCAAGGACCGGAATGGGCTTGTCATGTTAGCGCCTCGATTGAGTAACTCAACGTTGCTTCTGATTTGATCAAACCGATAGGCTGTTTCGTGTGATTGATGGTCCGATTGTTTCGGTCCAACGTTGGTTGCACCCCCTCCAAACTAGTAACTAGGACACACGTGTAGCCGATCCGTACGAGACGAACGGCGTAGTAACCGACCCTATACCAGTTTGAACAAAAATTAATTAGACAGCACCATCCAGTCAGGCCTTACGTCGGCCAGGACAGTGCACTGATTGCTCGTACAAGACACGGTTCGATGAATCCCGGTGTGAACATCTGCTGAATAGACAGACGTTCTGCATGGACTTACTGACAGTCAAGATGAACGGTGTGAATGGTCCCCGAATGACTGCAGAGTACCGTGTGGAGTGTTGCGCACAGGTTATCCCCGCCTTTAATCTCAACTCACGTCCATAGTGTGGCGAATTTTCTTCTCAGGAAGTAAGGCTATCTCACTCCACACGATATTTCCTTACTCCCTCCTTACAGTTTTGATGAACGCTAGTTCAGTTCGTAAAACAGCACCTCGTCCTTTGAATGATGCCCACCGAGTCATTACGGCTGCTGTCATCACTTGTTTAGGAGCGGTTTGATACCTTTCAGCTAAATGTGCTGCACAAAGGATGTCAAACGTTTCACTTGGCACGATATTCGAGAAGCCGCTGTCTATTTTCTTGATGGAACACCGCTTATATAGCGGATTTCGCTAATGGCGCACAATTTGGTGTTCTGGTAGAAAATAAAGGCAGGAACTGAGCTGATTGTCCGTAATTGATTGAGAGGAAACCCATTGGGTAGATTGTGTTTTCCAAGGGGGGTAACTGAGCTGATCGTCCGTAATTGATTGCGAGGGAACCCAAAAGTCTACAAGAATAATAAAATGAAAACCCTTATTGCCAGTTCATAGATAAAGTTCTAATGTATCCATGAAAATGTTGAATAGAATGGAGGCAAAACAGATCGTCTCTAGCTTTGTACGGTGGCCAAGCAAAGCGTAATCTTGATCTGGGAAAACCACTTTGAAGTAGCAGGTAGAACAGAACAACTAAGACCATACGTCGAATTTATATCCCGTTTCTGCAGTGTCCACGAACAGATGATCTATGGGTAAAAAGTGTTTCAGACACAGAAAAGGAGGAAGACAGCTTGGGTGATTCAAAATGCATCAGAGTGAGTGCCCTTCTAGTGGAAGGTATTTGTGTATGAGACCGTTACCTTGCAAGAGTGAATATGATTTATACAAAAAACAGATATCTTTTATTCTGGATTTGTGGGTCAACTTAATATCTTGAAAAGGAGTCCAAGGTATGCTCGTATAGTGCTGGGGACGTGATTCGCTCTTCTGGCCACACACATCAGAAACGACACCCTCGTAAGACATCTTGACTTCAAACGGAACTGTCTTTGAAATTCTGTGGTTTATAAACAGGAGAGATGATGGGTAACATCGGGATATTTAAACGCTGAAGGGTATAGTTTGAAAACCTCAGTATGGTCCAACACAAGCATGACTTTCCAGTCATTCATTCTGCAGTCACGAAACATTTCGACTAGGACAAATTATTTTTTGGTTTTGGAATGAGCTTGTAGCAGGAAGGCTAGAAATCATCCAAAGGCAAAATATATTCACAGGGTGGCAAAAAACTTGTCTATATTGAAACAACTGGAACACCTGGAGCTTGAGCTGTGGATACTTGAAATTCCAACGTCAGATCTTGGTAGGCAGAATGGGTAAGTTAGTACTCGAGAACATGCAATTCTTACTGTACCATGTACACAATCGCAGTCACACGTTAGACCAGTTGCGAACGTTCCAACCTGATGCGCCATGTAATTTCTCTACGAATGAAGGGCAGACTGGATGCCATGCTCGGTTGGAATCTGTTGGTTTGATATGCTGCCAAATCCGGAAGGTTTCTATCGATAATCCATTCACAGTACAGCGCATCTTCAACGTCTTATCCAAATCCACGTTTACCGCACAGTGATTTCCATAAAAAAAAACTTATTCCAGGAAACAATTGTTGAGCTCGCTTGTTCACAATGGAATCAATTTGGAGTGAATGCCTCTGCAAAAAGTTCATACCAGGGGTCACCTGTTCGGGACCTAGTTTATCGGTAAGTGACTAGTTCGGACAATTTAGAAGCATCCAAATGGACACAGTGAAAATTCCAAGGAATGCAGTAGTCTGACTAGGATGGCACTCATAACAGAAGGATCCAAGTAATCGTGTTTACGGTTCCACCGCGACTAGCTGAACAAAACCTGAGCTAGGTTGATGTCATTGGTGTGAGAAATTAGAGCAAATTTCCTTTAGATACGCTTTAAGGTCGATTTGTGGGATTTCTTCTCAGGGTTCCGCGTGCCAGTAAAGTGAGAGGCTTTAGCAAACAGCGGCTTCATGGTTTTGAATGGTCCAACAGAAGTTCAACTTTTCAGTCATGCGATTTGCAGTCGTATGGAATAGTTCGATCAGGATGTCGTATTTTATAGTTTCGTAATGCGCATACAGCAGTGAGGCAAGACCTCATCAGAGGTAACTTATAATCGAAGTCTGACTGCTGTTTGTACGAAAACAGCTGGAACGCTTAAAATTTCATCTGTGGATATTTAAATTTCCAACGGAACATGAGCTTATTGTCGCGTCTTTTAGTGATACTGTGGAACCGATTAATGGGTTGGGGTGTGCCATTCAAGGAAGTGGGTTTATGCAACAGCGGTCTGGTGGGGTTGTGTATCCCACGCATGGCACATTTGCACTTTGACTTGAATTTAGCCCAAATGTGTGCTCTGATGTGGAGGAAACCTGAAGGAAAAAAGATAATCGTTTAGCTGTAACACCATTCCGGTGCCTAGCTGTCATTCCACCCGAAGGAAGCATGAGGACTGGGATACTGCTAGGTTGTCCAAGCCTGAACAGGGGAAGTCGAGGTGCAGAGGTCGGGTTCGAACCATGGACCTTCCGGCCAGCAAATTCGCGCTCTAACCACTGAGCCATCTCGTCCCCGGACGAAACTTAGTTTCTGTCTGATAGATTATTAAAAAAACTAGAGAGGATAATGGACGAAGGAATGTTTTCTTTGTGAAGAAGAACTCGAAGAAAATGACCACTCACGAACTACGCCCACCTAATGAACCTCAAGAAGAGCGAAACCCATAGTGGCTAGAAGGAGTTTTCAGCAACATTAGAATTGGTGGGTTTCGTCAAGAAAGTACACTGCAAAATCTCGAATACCGTGCCAATTGAAACAGCATTTCCACGTCAAGCAGACTCGGGGAAATACCACTCATTACAATTGCAGACAGAATTATATCGCTAAGTAGGATCACCACTTAGTTCCCATTCAGAAAGGAGTTCCGTACGGTGCTCGTCAGCTCCGAGAGGTTAATTACTCATAAGCAACTCACAACTTGTAGAGAATGTACCCAAGTCACTCATCCTTGAACAGCCTCCCTTTCACCTGTGTTTGGTGCACATTAAGTGGGGAGGACAGTGAGATCGATTTTCACTCACTTAAGAATTCATTGCCCGTGCTTGCCTTCGGAGATACAAACAAGTGTTTGGCTTGGAAACTCACAGTTCCATAGTTCAGGGGGTTATTCTAACGCAACAATCAGATCCTAGTAAAAGTTGACCGAACCGAGCTTGGTGTCACAAATTTTGCTTCAAGGTAGCAGTAACGGACCCCTTCAAAACTTGGGGGATCGGATCTTATTGGCTGAATATGTCGGTATCTCTAAAGGTACACAGACTCCCTCTGCGTGGGAGGGGATTTGTCTCTCCAGTGAGTGACACACTTAGTAGTCCCTTTGTACAACGCCACCAGAAAGTCCAAAAGAAATTGGGGTGTATTATGCCTTTTCCGTGTTAAAGTAGGCAGATATTTTTCATACGAATTTTCAACTGTACCTTTGGACTGGTCCAGCGGAATTTCTTATAGAAAAAACCATGGGTAAATTGATGTGAAGTTAAGAACTTCCGATACGTATATGCAAGACAACTGAATGAAATCTCTGAGTTCATATCGAATCATTTGGACAGAGTGGTCTGACCTGTAAGCTGCCTAGGTAATTTTTATAGGGACATGTTATGAAAAATACCGGAATGTATGACCAGAAAAGGTTGTTGGAAAATGTATTTTAATTTTTGAATGGAGGGCAGCAGAATAGCCCAGTAGTATTTACTCTCATTTAACGTTACGCAGTCGTAATACAATGGGGGGCGGTGTTAGGTGGGGATGGCACTCTTCTGCGTGTTTGTTGAGATTATTCACAAAACGCGTGTAGGAACAAGACATCCAACGATGCTGAATGAGTGTTCAACTCGTTAAGAGCGAGTTGAACCTGAAACATCTCCAGTAGTGATTTTGTGGGCGCTGTTGTAATCTGAGCGTATAAGTGGCATTATTGTAGGCTGGTTTTGTCCAATACTGTTTTCACGATTTACCTTGCAAAAAGTTCCTTCTGAATTTACTAGTGATCCAGCAAAATACCGGGGCGCACTACAAACTGATGACACACTGCACGATCACCAAACTCGTCAAAGCATGCCACCAACATTCAGAATGCAGCAAAATATATGGGAAACGTAATGGAGTGGGTAGGACTGTTGCTCACAAGGTCAAACGCTTTCTACGTCACGGATACTGATAGGTGAGTACGTATATTTGGTAAATCACCCTCGAAAGCCGACCAGTTCCAATCATTTTTGTGAGACAGCAAAGTATCGACGTACTCAGCAATTGTTTTCGGTAAACAGAAGCCGTATCATGGTTTCAGGTTGTAAGGTCATCCAGAAATCAGTAATCCAACTTAATATCAAAGGAAGCCTTTTTCTTGGGTTCGCTATAGGCGCTTATTTGAAAAGACAACGTGGGTCAAAATGAGCCCATTTAATGACAGCGGTCGCCTCAGCAGGGTATCCGTGAGTAACTCGTAGCAGATCGTGTGTGACGTGAGAAGCTGTTTTGACTCTCCAAGAGAGTAGTCACCCTCTCGAACGGTCTCACTTTGGAGGACCAATGCTAAGAGTAACAGGTAAACATCACGGCAACCTGTGCATTGAAACTGTTATTTTGGAAGCCATGCTGGTTTGCAGCCCGAAAAATACATATAACTACATCGAACTCATCACTTCCCTTTATTCACCTTTCGGTGTTGTCATCGAATGGTGAAATAGTGACTGATTTACCGCTGTTTCCCATCTCATTTGACTGGTAGTTCACCTCAAATCGTAGACATCCAGTAATCACATCAGATTCACCAAGAGGTCACTGTAAACCACTCTAAACCTAATTGGTTCATCTAAAGGTGCTTCTCGTCGTAAAATGCAAAATCTGTCCCCTAGAAACTGCGGTCAATCCTATATTCCACCAAATCCCGATCAGTAAAACGACCTCAACAAGGTAACTATAACAATGCTAAACTACCCCGGAACAAGCAAGAAACGAAGTCCTTTAGCACGCAACATTTCATCTCAATGCGCTTCGCTTGAGCAGACTGTGGTCTCCGTACGGCTAGATACTGTGGGGGTGTGGCGCCGCTGATTCTCGCATACACAAACGCATAAATACACTGAAGCAAGCCACCAGTAGTCGCAGCATTAAATAGAGCTATTTTCCGAAGCAAGGCGCAGTTAATGTTGCAAAATCCTCCTCAGAAACCAGTATAACGATGAACAGATTGGTAAATTTCTGGACTCCGGGAGTTGATAGTTTCGTATCGATATTGTCAGGTGCGTAAATCACACTACCCGCTTCACCAGGACTCATGATGTTATTGTTTTTTCTTGTACAGTTGCTGGGGCATTATGATGCGCATGAGATTGGGTGCCTCAAAAGCTTTGAGCGTACTTGGCAAGCAAAAGAAAACTGAGTAAAGTTTAGGTCCCTGTGTGTGCTAGTCTGCTTGCTTTCCAATATGGCCTAAAACTCGCCACCAATTGCACGGATTAATCCTCCGAACGGAGAAAAGCTCCAAAATGGATCTGGCGTCCAAACTGTTCTACGTGCTATTGCGTTCACCTTATGTCGATACTTTGTAGCACTGTCTACATACTACTTGTTAGGTAAGAGATTACTTGAGTATACAAACACGTATACACATATGTACGGTTAAAACAATCGAATTTGTAGCCTTGACGACCGGCCGGGTCCCTTTCGTCCGTTTGCAGAACCGAAATCGGACGAAAACGACCAGAAGGACGAATAAGTTACCAGAAAGTAGTTCATGGCATGTAGGAACCAAACTGGAAACAAGCAGCCATAGCAACAACCATTGAGAGGCCGCCTATCACGCTGGTTAAATTTCCGCATCCATCCTACCTCCCAGATCGCCGGACATAGCAGTGAACATTTAATCCTTTGGTAGTTGCTAATTAACCAATGTGACCTCGATCCGTCAAACATTGGCACACATGTTGATTTAAATTATTAGCCCTGAGACCGAATTCCTCAACTGGCCTCCAAGCACTCTCCATATCCTGCTGTGTATATTTTTTTTCAAACATCTAGCCACGTCCACCATCCCACCCCGACTATGAAAAACACACGCCGCACTAGCAGAAAGTTTTGCGCACAACAGCAAACCTGTTCAAACCCGCCAACTTAAAGGAATCCGTGCGGATTAATGTCTACCACATTCCACTTCATTCAACCATGACACATCCGAAAAAAGGCGGGGGTCAGGCTGACGCATCCGTTATCTTAACCTTGTCATCATCAGCCATATCTGTCGTCAGGGTGGGAAGCGGAGAGAGACAGCGAACAGTTTTTGAGTAATGCTGGCGAGCAAGCACACGGACGGGGGTGGGCGTGTGGTTTGCGGATAGGGTGGGAGTGGAGGTATGCGATTTGCCGGCGAACATAGACGATGTCAGGTTTGAAGGCTATTAAGACGAGACAGTTTAAGCACAGATTTGCAGGAAGCCGCGCATGGAAAATACCCTAGCAACTGCGGTGATCTTGAGGTTTTGTTCACTCTTAGGACGTGTGCCCCGTATCTAGGTTTCAATAAACAGTGTGCAGCGGCGACCATCCCTGATCATCACCGTGTCCAGACTAGGAGTTGTTTATAGCTTTACTTACGTGCCTCGTTTGGAAATGCGTCACGCATTCATAGGTAGGTAGCAAGCATCTTGAGCCAGCTCATATTAGCTTGTGCAAAGCCGAAGCAGGATATGCTCTGGCAACAGTGCCTTGATGAGGGAGGGGATGTCAAAGGAATTAATGTCTCGACGAGGCTTTTTATGGGTGGTTGATGTTTTGACCAAATAGTGTGTTTCCAACCGCATGATGGTCTTCTGCATACGCTACATCCGATTCTGCTCAACCGACTTTGATCCGTTTGAAATACAATCTCATAAACTGAGCCCTGGCAACCGATTCGAATTCCTTCCTTCCTTTGCGATGTCCTGTACATCTACTTCTTGTGAAAAGAATTCCCTTTGAAACGAAACTGCACGTAATGCGCATAGATTTTCTGGTACTTCACATGAATCCTTCAGTCTTAGTTGTTTTCTAATTTCTGATGAATTTTCTATTCACAGTTAAGTACTACTGAGTAGATTCACCAATTTAACTCCTAACCGATCGTCCTATTTGAATTCCGCCCAGCCTCTCTCTCATGCCTATATGTTGCTCGAGAGAACCACGAACAATCAGTTGCCTGAATTGTCTACCTAACTTTGCCCTCTTAACTCTGAGATGTTGCACTTCACGCCACGTATGCCTTGATCTGACTCATCCACTGATCGCTTGTCGATGCAAATATTATGGTTTCTTCTGGTTGGACAAGTCTGCCCCGGCAAACAATTTCCCCTTCACACGATTGGTTGACATTCCTATTGATTTTTTTCGTGCTGTGTCCTTATTAGTCAGCTTTATAGAACTGATGCGCTTTGGTTCCGCATTCTGGTACTGAAATCAACAGCAGGTGTCATGACAAGTCACCGTTGAACTGACTTCTGAGAAGCCGGGTAGGGGTGAGCACCTTAGACCGTTGACTCGCAACAAAAGCACTTGGTCTCACAGTCAGTTTCTCTAGATGGGCAGCTGATTTAATTACTTAGGATTTATTGGCAACAATACATCGTCCAAAAGTTATCTCGGCGATCTGTTTCCTTCAGCATCCTATTGAATTACTTTTAATCAGTATGCACAAATGGACTTGGTGGAATATACTGAAGAGAACTCTGTATTGGCGAAGGGCAGTCATCTGCGAATCAGAGGGTCCAACTGAATCCCAGCTGAAGCTCTCGTTTGTGATATTCTTCAAATGAATGTGCTGCACAAAGACTACCTCATGTTTCCGTTAACGCGATATTCGACACATCACAGTATATTTTCTTGAAGGAAATAACTCATAAGTTTTCTGGGAAATCTTCGAGAAATCAAGGCTGGTTTTGCCCTACTTGGGGCTCATCAGGTAGGCACAGTCCGTCAACCTGATTTTCTAATTGAACTCAAATTGCACGAAATTCGATAGATCCACTCATTTGCTTGCCAGTTTGGTTTTCATGGGAGTAGAACATGAGGCTGACGGAGACTAGAGGACTAAGCCTACCTGACGAGCTAAAAGAAGGATGAAATCAGTCGTGGGCTGCCGAAGACTTTTCAACAACCTTACGAGTAGTTTTCATCGTAAAAATATTCTGCAATGTCTCGAATAGCGTAGCAACTGAAAATTGAGGCGGCATTTGTGCAGCACATTTAGTTCAAGACCATCGTCAACGAGAGATTCAGCTTGGATTCAGGTGAGTCTCCCGCGAAAACGAAATTGATATTAAAATGAGTGGATCTGTCGAGGGGTGATCTCCTTGGTTTGTGTTAACCGTGCGCCTTTCGTCCATCTGTTCACAAATATCGCACGTATCTTCAAAAGGCTACACCTTAGATGAACAGAAAAAACTGACTTCAAAATGAGTTCACCGCCATTTGGAAACTAGATACTATGGCTTCAATAACCAGTGGTAAAACAGCTTTCCTAAACCAGGAAATAACTGTTGAAGGAGTGGTCTCCCAATCTCCACCTCGTAAATTTTCGCAACAAGAATAGCGATCAAATGCGTTTAAATATCTGTATCAAATCCCAATATTGAACGTACTGGCCCAGGACAGATAATTATCCGTAATATTCCACCAGTTCAGCTTTGCCGTTTATACGAATCCTGTTTCGGGCATTTAGAATGTGCGTTATGCTCAAGGCGGTAGAAGAACAATACCTATTTGAAGATGAAGTTGAACTCAGAATTGGGATAGTCTCCATTTATTTGGGTACAATGGATTATTCAGTATGCCTAATGGCATTCACACGCCTTGGTCAGCCTCTTGTGAAGCTCCAAACTATTCAGTTTTGTTTTTTCCACAATATCAAGTTATTTTGTATAGCAACAAGAGTGTCATCCGTTCTTTCTGCTTTTTTTAAACATAAACTAATAGCGGTATCCTAGCAACGAGGTTCCTTTCACACACAGTGCGAAACACAAAACGTGTTCTGTTCATTGTTTTGTAATCGCATGATTCAGCAACCTTCTGTTTCTATTGTAGTCCGCCTTCGTCCGAAATCCGTTGGTCTCACAATTTGGAACTCGTGCGTCATCTGTTTGTTCAATTTTAGGCCAAAAACGCATATTGCTGCCTTCCAATCCAGCTTAGTCATGGTTTTAACGATTGTCTTTCTTGTGAGAACAGACATCCATTAATGTCTACTGGTTTCGTACCGTTATCCATCTTACACATATCGCTGTTATGTTAGCATACAGAATTCAAAGATTATCCTTTCCGTTAGCTGACAATGGTACGTTCAAAATTCTGTAGAATTATCCTATTTTGCGAACTGTATTGTCTACTTTGGTCTGCTGACGTCACATACCGGAGCACTGGCACCAGAAACTTCCCTCTCTCATCCACTTTTGCCCCAAAGCTTTCAATCGATCAAATGAACACTTATCATACAAACGACGCCTCTTTCATTGCAGTGCGAGCTATCAGTATATAAAAGATACACCCATTCGATAACAAGCACGAGTTCGTGACCTCAGTCTTCTCGTCACGTGAACCATGACTCCGCAGTTCTGAACTAATCAAAAATGGCAGCATGAGTGAGCCTATTTTTTCAATCCAAATAATCAATAGCTTGATGGACTTACCTAAATGACTTGGCCCGACTTGGTCCCATAAATTATGATTGGACGAGCAAAACATCGGTCACCAGGATCCCAGAAGGTCTGATTATCTCAGTGGAAAGAACGCAATAGATTTGAGTCTTATTTTTGAATTGCCATGAATAATTCTGGGTTATCCACTCCTGTCCATTTTATATTTTACATTCTAGTGGCTCTCATTTATAAGGTTTTTAGGCAACGGAATTTGCTGCACCAGGCCGCTTCATGTTTCAGTTGGTACGAGAGATTCCGCTGGGGTCCAGGTGAGCCAATTTCGTGCAATTTGGGTTTAAGTAGAACATAAGTTTGACGGAAACTCGGGGACTGTGCCTACCTGATGAGCCCCAAGAAGGACTGTCGAAGTGTTTTCAGCAATCTTATGAATAGTGTATTATGTCTACACTCACATAAATGTTTCAAAATAGCCTTGTTTGGGGTACCAGATCATGTTGCTGAGGCCTGCAACAAATTTATCCCCCTTAAAAGTCCTTCAAACAAAGGCTAATCTCCTGGAGAATTAAAAACATGGTTTCACAACTAGAATCTAGTTGAGATTTCTTTGAATGGAGGCCACTTCCTGAAGAGGACCAAACCCCCGTTTCCCCATGATAAACTTGTGAGCAGACCGTATAAAACCAAATAACCTTCAGAGTTGAGATTTAACAAGTGCTAGCCAATGCTGTCTTGGGTTTTTGATTTGTTGCCCACCTGTGTCTAAAATAGAAAGACGAGAGAGTTGCGTAACCAAGTGTGTCACGTTTGGGCAGCGCGTTCTTCTTGTCTACGTCCAGCGATGTGCTGGCTCCAAGAAAAATAAAACTATTGTGTTACGATTGCTATTCACACCCCAGTACACTAAATCATTAATTTTTTTGCATGAATGACTTGCCATACATTCAATGTGCCCTGTATGGCGTACGTCCTCAGGCATCATAACCCGCATACGTCCGCTCTTGAACGCGTCTTCTTCTCCGGCCCAATCGCTTTTTTTAATGCATTAAGTTCATAGTATAAACGCCAAAATCTCACCAGCTCACGACACATAAGACTTGGCCTGATCTGAAATGGATGCGGTCCACATGATTACACACCCCTATTTCGGAACAACTTCTATTGCAGCCTAATAAGCTGTCTGTGTTTACCTGGTTTCGGAGCAAAGAAAGTCCTCGATAGGGGGTACACATGAGAAGAACGAAGATATATTAAGTGGACAACGTTCCCTAGCCAGTTATTTTGCTGGTCTACGAAACAGTACCAAGTACGTTAACTCTATGCACTTGGCGTATTCAAGCATAAAGAAGGGGAAAGTGTTTTTTTTAGTTTGTCAACCTGGGATATTTGTGGACAGTTGATGTCCGGAATAGATTATGTGCTCATTATGTTCAGCGACAAGTCCATGTCGTACAGACGTATTCTTTGAAAACGAGTAGTCTCAGTAGGTATTCGTGGCTGTTTTTGTGGGACACGTCCTCACCCTTCAACACAATTTTTGTGTATATTGCTGTTGTCCTCATTTTACCGGCGTAATCGATCCGGTTAAACGGAGTATGGGTGTTGTATAGACGTTATAGATTACTCATAAGGTTGCTGAAAACTCTCCGACAGCTCACGACTAGTTTTACCCTCCTTGGGGCTCATCAAGTAGGTGCAGTTCCCGAGTAATGTATTAAGTCTATGCAGTGTATTGCGATACTCGAATATCGTACCAGGTGAAACATGGGGCGACCTTGTGCATCACATTCAGTTGCTTAAGAAAATCACAAACGAGAGATTCAGCTGGGTGCCAGGTGAGTCTCTCACCCAAACCAAACTGACATGCAAATGATTGTATTTGTCGGAATATGGGTGTTCTTTTAATAAAATTACTGAAACGGTAGACACTTCATCCGTTTGAACGTAACACATTAGGGTGAGTACCTACTGGGCCTGACTCCTACAATTCGGCCATTGATTTGTCCCATTTTATGGTTTAACTTCAGCGTCTTCTTCCACAAATTTTCTTATGTGAGGACTTTCTGGTTAACAAGGTTACGTTACTTACTCCAACCTTAGAAGCTGTAGTTGTGTTTTACCGAATTTCACTTTCCTGAAGATGTGTGAGATCGTCCTCCCAAATCAGCACATCATGGATCCGAAATCTCACAATCAGCATTATCGCCACTGAAAATTACCAAAACTCTTCACACCATCGTTCATAATACTGCTTTTGGGATTGATGAAGAGCCTTTGACCACTCACACACTGACTTCAGCCTTTTGGGAGCTCGCCGATTAGGCGTAATCTCCTAGTTTCCTTCAAGCCGATTTCTTACATGTATGTGAGTGTATGACCCCAAACCAAACGGACCAATCAAAGCTCCACGTCAGTGGCGACTGGCCAAGTTGTCTGTCATTGCACCGTGCTTTCACGACTGTCTGCGCACCGATCGGAATTTTGTAGCGTTGACGATGCCCTAGGAAACGATCCTTCGGAAATAATAACTTTGTGTGGCCTAGGCACCGTACAACAAGCGAATCTATCTTCATTCACAATGGATAGCAACAAACCTTCGCAGGTAGTTCGTGGCCCGCGCACGTCAACGTATATATTGTTCACGGAAAAAGCCCGACAATCAAGACCTTGCAAAAATGCTGATTGGCGTCCAACCAGTAGTCCACCCTCAGAACACAATAAAGTATCAGCCAGCTAGCAACATGAGACCATTCGTCTTCACATTCATGAGTCAGACTGAATGACAGGGAGTCATAGAAAAAAGCCCGCAGCTATTAACACAGTGTTTTTTCGAATTGGTTTATGTCTCCTATCTGGTTCAGTGGATTGACCCCAACTCTTACGTGAATTCCAATGGCGATCCCAAATACAGGGGGTATCTTTTGTTCAGTTGTATGTTTACGTGACACTAGTTAGCAGGAGAACGAAAGTACCTGGATTTGGCCACCGTAACAATCTTGGAGCCGAGGATAATAACCACACACCATTTCGTAACTCGATTATGGAAACTGGCAAACTTCAACAACTCTGTACCGAAGCTATTTCATTCAACATAAAAAGCATGGAGTTATAGATCAGTTCCAACAAACACCAGTTGCGCAGTTGGACGAATGAACTTGTGCATCAGAACCTACTGTAAACTAAAATGAATGAAATACATTCATATGTAAATTATATTAGTGTGAACGAAAGCCCCGAATGAATCTGTCTGAGGTGGCCAACCTTTGACCTGGCAGAGGGGCATGAAAGAGATTACGAAACGCTTGGGTGCTGTCGGTGCTACTTGCCTTCCAGGATGGGGACCGCGTGACCCCCTCTGCGCCTGGTTGGAGACACTACAAGATATGGCTGCCAACCGATGTCAGTGGCGTTCTTGTTGTCAGTTTCTATCCAGGTTGCCTGAGTGAATGTTTGGAGGTGTAAGTACCTCGGATTGATCGTAGTAAGCTAGCACCAAGTCCCTTCCCCATCCGCCTTTATTCTTTTCTTTACAATAAGGCTTTCAAATAAATCACGGTTGTACGGCAGTGAAGCATTGGTGTTGAACCCTGATGTCATGCTGTCGATGAGGATGATTCAAGTGGAACACAAGTTTGATTGGAACTGGGAAAATACACCTACATGATGAGCCTCAAGAAGGGGGTTACCGGTACTGGACTGCCACACAACTTTCAGCAACTTTATGAGTAGTGCGTGTTGCCAAGTGAAGATGACCTACTTCGTCATAAGCTAAAAAACAATAACAGTTAAGTGGTTACTTCTGAATAATCTTTTTGGTAAAAAAAACAAACAAACAAGGTAAAACAATCTGTACAACTCCGGTAAGATCAAAATGTTTTTCCACATATAAGACATTCTTCAGAATGTACAAAAATATATAATTGTTCGAAAATCTGGTTGTCCACCATTTGGATATAAAAAATAGCTGGAAAAATCTCTTTTTTTACAAATCTTGTCTTTTAAAAACATTCCTACACCGCTTGGTTACTGGCGCTCCTGGAACTGGTAGTTTGCGTGCTGGATGAATCAGAGTTTGAGAGATTGAAAGAGATGGGTGTTACATAACTACTACCGGGGTAGCAACCGGATTGAGTCAACTGAGAGGTGAGACGATGCACAGTCTGGATGTTCGACAAAGGCGTACTTGCTGACATCAGGTCACACGGGTTCAGTATATTTTCCGGCGGGGTGTGTTGCTTTGGCTCCGAAACTGTTGTATGGTACGGATGTGTCGGTGTTGATAAACTATAAATGTCCACCTTTGAGGATCCCTCGGCCATCGAAGTCTGTTGATTGCTCGACACTGTCCAAACGGAATTAGTGCCGGTCAATGTGGGTACACAGCTGAGGTCGCTTTTTAAGTCGTTGGTAACAACAACGCCGAGCTGCTGAACACCTGTTTCTTCCAAACCGCTATGCATGGTTCGAAATTCGCTGCTAAACAAACTCGAACTCCCTCCAGTTGGTGGGGAAGGTGTTGACCAGGATGCATTTAGCCCACCAGAATTGGATTCACTATTACCCCCATTTGTACCCAAAGCCCCAGAGGACATTTGAAGCAAGTTCTGCTTGTAGAGGGAGGTTGGGGTCAGGCTGGTTTGATAGTCTGTCTGAACGGCTCGTTTGTGTGATGCTGAGTCATGGTCGTACGCCGCACTCATCGATCGGAACTCCTGATCGTACAAGTTCTTCACAAAGGCACCGCGAAGCTCGCACTGATAATTAGTATTGTTCGATGAATAATCTGACGCTTCCAGCCCACCATAGAGTGAAGCATAGGCGGAATTTAGACCGTAAGTCGAGGAGAAGTTCGTAGCTGATTCGTTAGCGCCAAAACTGGTATACTGATTTGGCACAAATGAGTCTGTGGCTGAGATGGCTTCGGGAGTCGATAACTTGCTGAAAGGATTCAGTTGTTGATGCATGTCAGCATACATACCATTCAAACGACTGTTAACCAAACAGCCGAGGAGAGGCGGCCCTGGAAATACGGGTTCTCCTTTGGACTGCGTCGACGTTGTTTGTTCCGTCACGGAACGCGTAGAATCTGAAGCAAGCAGGGATTGATATTTAAGTTGCGGGCGACCAATACGAAGCTAAAATAGCTTGCCATCTTACTGTTTGAATACAATACACCACTAAACCCATGGCCTTCTATCGTAACCTTATGGTTGCTTCCTGCGATAAGGAAAGCCCTCTGGTTGGATCTTTGTACTGACATGTATGCATATCGGTTGGTAGTAACCCATTAAATGTAGGAGAAATTTCAGGGAACGGAAACAAAAAATGGTTGCTTTTGATGCACAGTCTACTATCTCTGTGAATGGGACCAAACTGATCAGGTTGTTTCAAATCCATCTTGAAATATTTGAACATGAGCAGGTTTGATCAACGTTGAACCTAACTGTTATTATTCTGTCTACTTCCGATATATATATATATATATATTTCAAAAGTTGTTTTGCCATATGAATAACTGGAATTCAAACAACTTTGCTTTATTTGATCTGTCATGTATTACGTAACACATTGCGTAATTCCGAAGCTGGTCAAGCAACGGACGGTAACCTAATCTCTCAAACTCACCATAAGGAGATTTTCCGGAGACTGAGTTTGTTTGACATCGCCACTCTTGGATAACCCTTGGATTTGTCAGAAATATACTGTTCATTGAAGGAGCTTCACATTTCACCTGGTCCACTTCGTGTTTTACCTCCGACTCCGTTGTTGACCGCTTACGTAGTGTCTGAACACTGGCCCCATCTTTTCGCTGTTCACGGGCTTTGGTAGTCCTCTGCGCAACCACGGTCATCAGACCAGCTGCGGTTTTGCTACCGGATTGTAGTTTGTCCAGTTGCATTTGGCGTCTCCGACGGGCGGCTGTATCACGAACAGGTTTCAGATCCGGTCTGACATGATCGTGAACACCTTTCGCTTGAAAGTAAACCGTGTCACCATGTTCGCGCCAGAAATGCGTAACGGGAAATCCACTGTGGCCGCGACAAGGCTGATTATAAATGATTCCGGTACAGTTGGGCATACAACAAGCTCGACCTAGATAGAAGTCAAAAATGAAAACAGCTTGCTTACACGCGTGTCAGAATGTCACACGCTAGTGTTGTGTTGGTCACTTGGTTGTTTAATTCGATAAAATCTAAACACATATGCTAGCACATTTCAGTGTCGGATGGGGTCATGTAGGGTTGTGTGTGTGTCTTTGGAAAGGTGGGGGCCGGTAAGCACCCAGGTGTGAACATGTGTGGATTGTATCCAGCAATAGGTAGACAGGTTGCAAGCACAGTGTCACCCAGTAATATGACGTTGTAACACTGAACTGACCCCGATAGCTGGATCAGCAGTCTGATTGTCTGATTGAGCATGTGATCTGAAGACAAGGCGAATGGGTGAAAATGGATGATACCACGTGTAATTTGCGC
This sequence comes from Clonorchis sinensis, assembly GCA_003604175.2. Classification (NCBI taxonomy): domain Eukaryota; kingdom Metazoa; phylum Platyhelminthes; class Trematoda; order Opisthorchiida; family Opisthorchiidae; genus Clonorchis; species Clonorchis sinensis. The sequence continues at coordinate 140,220,469 of CM030369.1, forward strand.
TTGACTTGCCAAGCACGACCGATGGAACGTGTCGTTATCGTCAGATATGAACAAATGGATCCGCTCTTCTAAGGGGAAATGTGGCTAGATGCTTGACTCACGGCTAGATATAATTATGGTTTTGGATTCGGGCAAGAAGCAGAAGCCAGTCAGTGTAGCCGGTCCGAAACCATAATTAGAATGTTTGAAGAACTGCAACTTGCCACTGAATTGAAATAAGGACTAGCTAACTAGTTAAAACCCGATATATTTGGTCTGTGATCCTTAGATGATGCTGTACTCAACTATCTCACCAAATGCATTGATGGGAGGGGAGAATGCATTGCCCATTTGGTCACTTGGGTATCACAGTCGTTTTTTTCATTGTTTGCATTCTCTAGTACGACCGTGTGTCTGGACATGTCGGTGATAATTCCAGACAAACCCCTCCAGTACGGTCTTACTCGCTCGGTTTTGAGGTCGCATGCAGGAGGGACGACTGTACCATTTTACCTTAAGTTCATGCATCTTAGACAGAGAGGTGATTTGGTAATCTGTTGAGTATGATAAGAAAACTGTCAGTGGGCTTCACAGGTGTAATGACGGATAATGACGATGACAGAAACAACTTACACCGTGCTCACCTAATGTGCATGCTAGTTCATCGTTGATGTCCTACATGAAAACGAACAAGAATAGCCTATGTCAACAGAGCACCACGCTGTTGAATGCAGGATACACGAAGTGGTGAACAGCTATTACGTGGATCCTATTTAGGGACCTAGAACAAAAGTTTGAACAGGATGCTGCTTCGACAGCCTATGACCGGTTTCGCCTTGTTCGGGGTTCATCAGGTAAGCGCAGTTCCCGAGTTTCCGTCAGTCCTACGTTCTACTTGAATGCGAATTGTACGAAATTCGTGAATTACACTCAGTTGTTTGTGGAGTATCACAAGCGAGAGATTCAGCTGGGATTTAGTTGAGTCCGTCTTGAGTACCAAACCGATTTGCAGATAAGTGTTTTCCGATTTTGAGGAGGATGTTCGGAGCAGAGTGTCCCTCGCTGAATACCTGAAAAACTTCACAGACCACTGATTTCGGCTACGGTTCAACACCAACGACAGGCCTTCCTACATGCTCGCTGAAACCATGGCTTCCAGGTCTCATGATCCATTTCATTGGGGCGTTTACGTTTAGTCTAAAAAACTACCTGTTTGAATCCCTGGCCTTTCCTGATTCAGCGCCCCGACTACATGCAAATGCGAGTCAAAATACACCAGTTATAGCTCTTACTCAATGTGTAACCATGGCTTCCATTGTCTCTGGCCTATTCACGATATCATTTTAAAACTCATTGTGTTGAACAAATGCACTCATTTGCATTCCAGCTCGGCTTTGACAGGTAACTCCTCTGGAACCAAGGGGAATCTCCCGTTTTCGATGTTCTTCAATTCAATGGGCTGCATCATGCCGCCTCATATTTCAGTTGGTACGATATTTGAGATTTCGCAAAACATTGCGCAAAAGTAACACTTAACTCTCCGACAGCCCACGACCGCTTTCGCCCTTCTGGGGACTCATCAGGTAGACGCAGTTCCCCAGTTTCTGTCCACCTTATTTTCCTCCTGAAACCAAATTGCAACGTATTGCGATATCTCGTATATCGTACCAACTGAAACCGGAGGCCAACTACTACAATACGTTCAGTTGAAGAAGAACATCATAAACGAAGGATTCAGTTGGGTATCAGGTGAGTCTCATGTGAAAATCTCTGTGTTGACTCACAGTAGCACTCACCAAACCCCAGTTTGTAGAAGATAAAAAATTCAAATTTTCACCACATTTCACACCTGATGTACAGGTTCGGATATCAAATAGATTGGTCAAGTGGCTCATTTATGAGAGATTTGAGACCACCTGGAGGAACTGAGAGCTGGAATTCCGAACACACAAATGATTGAGGTGCAGCTTCCATGCCCTTAACGTGGTGTTGCCAGCCCTGGAGTGGTCACGTGGCTATGCCAATCATGTTTGAATCTCACAAGGTTCCGAACATTCATCTACGTGGTCTACACAAACGTTTATTGTGTCAAACGGATAAAGTTGACTTACTTATGGGAATGACAGATGGCAAAGTTTATCTCTCTCTAGTGATCCCCAGTGAATCGCTTGATGTGTGTACTTATCTATGTAGTACTCATAAGTAACTCAAACAGCTGTTAGCATATTACCACCTGAAGGTCAACGCCGAGCCGGCAATGTGAAACTTCCTCTATATTAAACCACTAACAAGAAAAGGTAAACATGATAGCGGCATGACCAGTGTGCAAACGAGGAACTCGATCTAGGTGACGATCTTAGAACCCGTAGACTCACCTTCTTGACGTCGTCTTGCCTTATCACATATTGCTGGACGCATGGCCAAGCTGCAGGTCTTTGAGGAACATAGTAAAACTCCCAAACAACTTTTCTTCAAGATCAACGCATTGTGGTTATTGGTGTTGCGCATCGCCCAGCCGCTGGCGTGACGTCGTGCTCCTTCCGAAGAGGACTTTTGATAAGCATATCGGCAATGTCCTTGAGGCCACATGGTGAATGTATCGAACTGACGGATCTGTAAAGCGAGGTGAAAAGGAGTGGTTAATTCAGTGGAGCTGAAAGAGCCATACGAGAGTGCAGTGGAAGTTGTTCATCAAACACACAGGCCGTACCTATACATTTGATTTGTTCAGGGAAGCCGGTGGGCCTTCGGCACCGCATCTCTGAATTACCCGTCTCAATCATTCACGATCGCATAATTCCAGATACCTTACTACCTTTACTATGGTGACTGGATCCTCACCAATTCGTATGTTTATCTTCCGCGGTTAGATTGCCGACATTTTGTAACTGGTGAGCAGATGTTTCCCCACACTAGCAGCACTCTTTCAGAAAGAAAAAATAAGCGAAATGCAGTCAAATGTGACCGGCTGAATAAATCAGAGGAACCTACGGTAGAAGACTGTCAAGACACTGCCGAATACCTCTGTCTTCAGCATGATTACTTCCTCAAAAAATGTCAAGGCTGTTTAGCTGAAGGACTTGAACTTCGCTCAACAGAGGTGGTAATTTTCCTTTAGGACTTTCACGTGGTCCAATAGATTGCATTACACTGACATTTCTTCATTCTACTGGCAGACTGTGTCACATACCTTGCTTATTACCTTGTTTATATCTTACTTGCTAACAGTGCACGCACTCTCTGCAACCCTGTAGACATCCCCTTCAAGGGTCCACCCTAGCCCATACTGTATTTGTTCAGTATGGACCTCGAAAATTTCCATTTATTAATCCAAGGTCCTTCAACTCAGGTTCGCATTTTTTGTGAAGAGTAGGCGCATTTAATGCATCGATTTACTCAAGAAATCTATCCATAGTCTAGAGTATAATAAACCCAAACCAAAAGTCGGTTCACTTCAAGTCAAGGTCCACAAATTTCAAGTTTTATAACCACATAATTTTAAGTTCTGTCTACCTCGGGATGCCATTCTACATATTTTCATTCTAGCTTTCCTTTCCCCCGATTCCGTGACAAAAATATGGGCGAACTAAGGACGGATACGGAATCCGGGACACTTGAAGGTAGCGGCGGAAAAATTCGAATTTTCTTTGTAATTGGAAAACAGATGAATTGTCTTCCTACTTTATGCGTTCGTTCAAACAACTATAACAATTATCGAACGGAAGCTTCGGCTTTGCAGTACAGTTTAAAAGAAGACAATATAACTTTCAGTAACCTCAGCTTAATTTAAAAGGTCAATGGGTTAGGTAGTGGGGAAACAGACGGACTGGCTCTGGACTACCAGCGACTTGAGCTTGGTTGCTGGTATGATCATGAACACAACTACCGAAGGATATTGCTACATCTGTTGATGCATAAAATGAAGCTTAGAGTGGACACGGAAATCCGCTTATCGGACTGAACCTACCTTTGGCAACTTGGGATCATTGACATCCCACTGGGATAGATCGTGAACGTGTTGAAGTAGATTGTTCGTAAAAGCTGTTAATTCCCTGTTCCCATTTTGCCGGGAATTCTGTCCGAGTGTTACAATACTATGCTTGGATTGATCGAGCCACTGGACACCGTTCTGTTGTTGCTCTGATAAGCTGTTTCCTGTTTTGATCGGCGCCGACTGTAGCGTTTCATTGTAAGTAGGTAACTGCGTAGCGGCAGAGTGGCAGACGTCAGACTTGAAAGAATATTGGTTTTGTAGCTTTTGTACTGTAGAAGCTGCACTGTCGTAGAAAGTTGGTGCCGTGAGCGTGTAAGTAGTGGTCGGTAAAACTCGATGCTCAGTTGGTCCGGGACAGTTGGACGGAGGTATGGTTTGCGTAATATGCTGGTCGTTTGATAGCGGATATGGGTACGGTGGATAGACCAGCTGTAAACTGGTAGCGGGTGCGGATACTTGACTCAAATCGTACGGCTGTCGTAAGTATGGAGCAGCACTCGCAAAGCAGGTTGAGTTTGACGTGGCCCCGCAAATCTCCATTCTCAGGGTAACTTGATCTTGCGGGCACCTTAAAGCTGAACCAATGTTTGAAACTGGTGGTCCCGCAACTTGGTTGGCTTTTAAACCATGCGGGTGGAGCCCGCGTGTCCACATGGCCACTTTTCTATTGGTTTTCCCTCCCAACCAATCGTTTGTTGTTGCGGCAGGTTTTCTGCCATCAGCCATAGTTTCCAGTCTTGTTCAACCAATCACAAGCAAGTTCGAAGGGATGATTGAAAACATTTCCGACCGGTATGGGGGTGTTCCGGGCAAGGTTGTCTGAAGCGCGTGACCAGTGACGCTGCAGAGGTCGCGTGACTAACCAATAACTGCGCCTGAAACCATTTATCTATGTGACCCAATATGCGAATTCTGCCCGATTTGTATACCTTAGGGAGCTGGCCTAGTTAGGAGGTTAAAATTTAGGGCAAGACAGGGCAGCCCTGGGTTCTCCGAGCATCTTATCAGTCAAAGGAGGCTTAAAAAGTTACCCTCTGCTGTTTGTAAACCAACCCTTCTGACGTTTTCAAGACTGAATATGAAGTCTTCTTGTGTAGCCATGGATAGCACAATCAGTCGAAGCAGGGCATCCTAAACAAAAGATTCAGCTAAGATTGAGTTGAGCTTCTCGTCTGCAAATGAGTGTATTTGAGTTCAAGTAGAACGTAAGGTTAATGGAAACTCAGGGAATGTATCTACCTGAGGGGCTCCAGGACGAGCGAAACCGGTTGTGGGTTTTCAGAGTTTTCAGTAACCGTATAAATAGTGCCATCCGTCGACGAAGCAACCATACACTGCTTTCGGAACCGAAATATGAAGAGTTTAAAATTAGGTTACAGTTGGTTCGAAGCTGAGACTCTTCAGAACCTGCACTTTGTATTCACAATACGCCTATTTCAAATTCGATACAGTTTAAACAACAAAAGAAGAGTTGCAAAACATCAAACAGGAATGAGGTTCAAGTAGAGCATAAGGTTGACGGAAACTCGGGGACTGCGCCTACCTGATGAGCCCCAAGAAGGGCGAAACCGGTCGTGGGCTGTCGAAGAATTTTCACCAACCTTATGAGTAGTGCATTACGTATATACAGGAATGAGGTGTATTTTGATATGTAGACTTAGGTGGCAGAATGAAGAATCACACGGTTTCATAGTTTTTTGCACGCCCTGTTTATAAACATAAAAAAACGATGCATTCTCAGGATACGATAGTCCGCGCGTTCCTAGTTCTACTGAAAGATAGACAGAAATTCTGAACTGCTTATTACATGCTTTGCCCTTCTTGAGGCTAGTCATGCAATCCAAGTTGCCGAACCCCAATCAAGTTTGAACTCCAAACAACACGTATATTGTGATACGGGAGTTCTTGCTGAATTCCAGTCAGCACCACTGCCGTGTGTTTTCTTATACTAATGCTCACCTGCGTTCTTTAAATCAGCCCTGGTTCAATAGCAGATATCTGGGTTAATACAGAAAGCCGATGATGGCTGCAATGCACTTTTGATTATTTCGTCGAAGGATTTGGTTATTCCTGTCAACTTTTCGTAACTGACGCAACATGGACTCATTGATTAGACCTTAAAACCTTGAAGCATTTATTGACTACTAACACTGTCTGGTTGTTACTGGAGTGCCATCGAGTCCCATAGAAAGTTAATCAAGTCCATTGTGACTTAAAATTTTGCCTCACCCAGATCAGTAAAACAAATGCTATGAACGACGAAGACTGGAAATATTTTTTTAAAAACCTTATGGCTGGATTTTTACCAACGATGTTTGGTAAGGAAGGTACAGGTGTCCAAAGACCATGAAATCGGGGGTGGGGGGGGGGGTTGGAACAACATAGTGGCACGTGATCTGAGGACATGTTTGCGCGCATTCCTGATCAATCTTCCCTTCCGACTACTGAGCCATTTTATGGATGAATTTGAACAACAGTTCATTTACACAAACTGAACGTGTTCTCCGTGAAGCTGGAGACTGCTCTCCCAAGTGGAACAGTAATAGGTTTAACAGTAAATGAACCTATAATTCGGCGTATTACTGCTGCATAAAAAAGTGGTCTCCTTGCAATGACACTACTAACATGGTCGATGAAAACTTTTCGAGAAGGAGTTTTGTCCTGTCTTTTAGGTGGCACTGAACCAAGAGCAACTACGTTGCCTTTCGCTGTCCTCCTCCTTCTTGAACTGATATCTTTTAATCGTAAATAACTGCGAAAATTCTATTCCATACATTGGTGGTTTTCTCCAGATCAGTCTCTGTGCGAATGCGCGCCCATGAAAGTTTGATGAGAGAAACTTCGAACAGGCCATCAACTTTACCGCATTTTTTTCAGTGAAAATGAGGTTATAGCAAGCTACACACTTGCCACAACTTTAAATATTTAGGGCAATTTTTAACTATACAACTTGTAACTGACCCTAGCACAGTATCGTTGGTCGGTGGTGTGTTCGCTGAGCTCGGTGGTTGCCGATGGAACAGCACCGGGGCGTCGTACAACGTTATACTACCATGTACAACGTCTGAAGTGCGAAGGAAACGATCTGGAGCCGAGCACCAATTAACAAGAACGACATGTTTATCCACAGACCCACATTCCTGTCCACGTGATTGATTACCTGTAATAAGTCAATAGTACCCATCATCCGAGTGTGACCTGAAGACATGAGGCGAATCAGTCGGTCGTCTCTATACTGTGAGTAAATATCGGTCACTTTTCTCCAGGCTATCGCTTCCCAATAACTCTATTCTGTAATTATTTTTCGGCCACAATTGTCGTCTTTCTCACGAACTGATCAGAGTTGGGTTACTCGTGGTGCCCACAGTAATGGCTTTCACTGTTTGACGTCTATTTTCAGTATCTGTCCCATTTTCACTGATGATACATGGCTTGATTTTCTGAAGTCGCGATCAGCTAACTAGTGGTCCTCATCTCAACTTTGTCTGTCTCGGTGAGATGAGGGTCCAGTACACTGAAAAGTGAGCTCGAGCTAACTCGGTGTTTAAAGCACCCAATTACTAACCAGAAGATCCGCGGTTCGAACAAACCCCGGCATCTTGACTGTTCCTGTCCAGGCTTGGGCAACCTGGCAGTGTCCCAGCCCTCGTGCTCTCTTAGGGTGGTATGTCAACCAGGAACCAAAAGGGCGTTACAGGTGAATGACTATTGTTGTATTGTAGGGTATTTAGGTTCAGTAGTCGCGTATTCAAGGCATTCACACCTGACCTCTGTCTTACCATGCCCACGTTATGTAGTTTAATAATTCGTAAATTATCCCGAGCCAGAATACTGGAACAGCATATGACTCTACTCTCTCTCTCTCTCTCTCTCTTTCTTTCTTTCTTTCTTTCTTTCTTTCTTTCTTTCTTTCTTTCTTTCTTTCTTTCTTTCTTTCTTTCTTTCTTTCTTTCTTTCTTTCTTTCTTTCTTTCTTTCTTTCTTTCTTTCTTTCTTTCTTTCTTTCTTTCTTTCTTTCTTTCTTTCTTTCTTTCTTTCTTTCTTTCTTTCTTTCTTTCTTTCTTTCTTTCTTTCTTTCTTTCTTTCTTTCTTTCTTTCTTTCTTTCTTTCTTTCTTTCTTTCTTTCTTTCTTTCTTTCTTTCTTTCTTTCTTTCTTTCTTTCTTTCTTTCTTTCTTTCTTTCTTTCTTTCTTTCTTTCTTTCTTTCTTTCTTTCTTTCTTTCTTTCTTTCTTTCTTTCTTTCTTTCTTTCTTTCTTTCTTTCTTTCTTTCTTTCTTTCTTTCTTTCTTTCTTTCTTTCTTTCTTTCTTTCTTTCTTTCTTTCTTTCTTTCTTTCTTTCTTTCTTTCTTTCTTTCTTTCTTTCTTTCTTTCTTTCTTTCTTTCTTTCTTTCTTTCTTTCTTTCTTTCTTTCTTTCTTTCTTTCTTTCTTTCTTTCTTTCTTTCTTTCTTTCTTTCTTTCTTTCTTTCTTTCTTTCTTTCTTTCTTTCTTTCTTTCTTTCTTTCTTTCTTTCTTTCTTTCTTTCTTTCTTTCTTTCTTTCTTTCTTTCTTTCTTTCTTTCTTTCTTTCTTTCTTTCTTTCTTTCTTTCTTTCTTTCTTTCTTTCTTTCTTTCTTTCTTTCTTTCTTTCTTTCTTTCTTTCTTTCTTTCTTTCTTTCTTTCTTTCTTTCTTTCTTTCTCTCTCTCTCAGATATGAGCAAACAAACTGAACTCCTTTGTCGGTGTAAACGTGTTTTCCAAGACCTCATCCCCCGTCCCCTTCCCGACCTGATTCTTAGTTGTTAGGTTAATAATATTTTCTTAAAACAACTGCGGGACGAAGTGTTACCACAAACCATATTCGACACTGGAGGTTTCGTAACAATTCTAGGTGTGACTCTCCGTGCAAACTGTATGTGACAACCTATAACCATTCTACTAAGGTGATCGCCCTTTGTATAGGCATATGCTACCCTTCGGACGACAAGTCAGTCTGGTGTTTGCGAAAAACCTGATTTTTTTCAGATATGATGTCGGGCACAAGCATGGGAGGTAGATTAAAAACCTACAAGTATTTTTTTCTTACTTATACTTGATACGATGGGATGTCCTGTAGAGAGAACCTTGAAATAAGCATTCCAGTCTATCCAGACAACCGGTTACCAGTAAGTTGTATAGGAGGGAAAATCAGGAACCGGAAGATGGCCACAGTTAAATCTAACTACACTCCCTCAGCAAAAAGGAAGACGCCCTGTCTCCGCGACCTTTGCAAGCCAGATTTTTTTCACTGAATGTTTTTGGTGAACCCAGACAGGGGGAGTCGTCCGCTGACATCCAGATGTTACTTGGTTACAAGGAGATAAAACATTCGGAAGGTGACGTAGACAAACTGAACAGCAGGGCTTACAATTTATCACCAAATATCTGTGTGAGCATTACGGGCTAGTTCACCCTGAGTTTACTTTACCAGAACTATGTGTCTGACAGAGGTGGTGTATTTTCGTGGCAACACACTTTTGCTGTTCGCTTATTTCTATCTGTCACATTGTTTTCCCCTGGATAGAAAAAAATGGGGAAATTTTTTTCTTGTACTTCCAAATAAGCAGTTGTTGAAACGCAGTTTTCCAAGTAAGGTCTCCCACAAAATTGATGGACAGCTCTGTGCAAAAGGAAACAAAAGCACTCATTAATTGCCCCAGTATCCAGGTTAGCCACAAACTGGGGACTGTCACAACAGAGAACGTCGTAATCGCGTGTCTTCCACCAAGCCCACGTGAATATCAGCCTTCCATAAGCTTCGATACATGTATGACAGGTAGACTTACTTGTTCCAAACGCTTCACCGGCTCAGCAACTTAGCTGACCTTACTTCATCTGCTTCATCAGTGTAACAGATTTGGCGGGTCGAATAGATAGATGATGGACAGGAGGGCAAAACAGGTAAGAAATAGTAGCTTGGGTAGAAAAGCGGACTAACGCCTTACCAGCGTCTTAAAAACGCTACTAGCGCGTGTGACTGACCTCGTGGACAGGACAGATCGCGTGAGGGTAATCAATTCATAGTGAACCCAATCTGACTCCCACCTGTGCGGCTAGATTGTTCCCACTAATCTGTTGAGTCAAGAAAGTATAGTTGTTGCTCCCGCAACAACATAATCAGTTAAGCGTGTTGAGATCGGTATCGAAGAGAAAAAACAGATTCCAGGGTCTTGGGGGTGGTGACTGGTATTTTGTGTGTGTATGTTTCTCGTGGAGATGGAATGGTCGAACCACAGTTGCCAGGCTACAATTTCCTTTAAAGAAAAAAATGGTCATGTTACCCTGCCCACCTGGTGACTGGAACAAATAGCTTGTCTTTAGTTTCTTTTCAGTCATAAGATGTGAACTTCCTGATCATTTAATGTATAAAAATACACTTATTCCAGTCTCACTTACTATGTGTGATCGTAAGGGTTGCAGAGTGGAGCCAAACCACAGGAAATAACTTCTGGTACTCAGCAAACCGCTGTAATTTGCCTGAGGAGACAACGCCATGTATGGCTACTTTGATCTGAGCGCATCGCAGTGTGTGACAATTATGCGGTTGAATAACAGTTATCCTGTACACACACACACACACACACTGTATCACTGAAAACAGAAAAAGCGCCTGTATTTGTGCCACTAGGTGCGTAAGTACCTGATGAGTTAGCTGGCCGGATGCTGAGTGGGACTTGATGGAAGCAGCAGCTTTTGAATGGACGCACCAACATGTCACAGTGGCCAAGCTTACAAGCCAGTTATCGACCAGTAGCCGCATGCACGCTGTGTGGTTTGGATGAGTCATTCTAGATCCTACATGATTCCAGAGTGGTGCAGTACAGTCCAACTGCACTTATTATGCGTGAGACGAGATTTCCGATACTCTCTCGTGTGGTAGTTGAGGAAAATAACCCTACAAAACCACACAAAAAGAATTATTGCAGTCGATTGATTTGCTACCAAGCATTCTGGCTGCCACCTGTAAGCCAGAGGGAAAACGAAGGTCTCTTTTGATCTTTTTTATGAGAGGAGCGGAGACCTCGTGTGGATTTGGTAGACAGGCCGAGGACACACAAGATACATCAAGGTAACAATGGATTTGGGCAACCTTGGAGGTAAGTCGCCGTATTTTCATTACTACGGTTGTCTGGTTATCTACGGTCATCAACCAAAATCAAAGAATTTTCCACGAGTTCTTTTAGGTGTCTCTAGGCGCCTGTCAGCTGCTGGCACTTAGCAAGCTACGCTGATCGGTTCTGACAAAACCGTAAAAAATACTTTTGATTCACCTCAAAAAATGGAAAAAGAATTACAAACCGTCGGATTGTTTAATTAATTCGAGATGGTACCACCTAGCTGGCCGTTTTCTTTCCACTATAGAGTTTTCCTCATCGGTATGGTTAAATTTGACCTCACTGGTTGCAGTAGGAGCCGTTTTTTGTTCTAGTGTTGGACTTGTTTCCCCTCAGCTGAACAAAGCCAAGCGGTGTTCCGAAATGGGTAGCTCTTTTAGGATAGTAAGTAGGCTACATTCTCCGAAACTTCCCGGCTCATTCCGGTGCCTTTGGGATTTAGCCCATCAACTCCAGGAACAGGAACACAACGTTCCTTTCAGAGGGTTCCCATTTGAAATTCCCAAATAATAGTTGCTGATTATTAAGAAAAAAGCTTAACCCAACCGTAGGCTGAAGCGCGCCCTGTAAGAATGCAAAGAGGATCGGCATAAAAACGCGGCAGTGAGTCAAGAATTGAAACAATCGGTCAGTCTGTGACCAAACACCTCCACGCATAGATTATAACTAATGGTGACAGGTGTTGGACAGGAACATGAGCACGAACAAATACAAATTAGTCAAAAGGGGATAAAACAGGTAAGATTATTGAAGGTGTGTTCGAGCACACAGTACAAACCAAATGACGAATGCAGAAAGGAGAGAATTCAAAACCGTAGCCGTAAGAAAGTGCTACTGGGTGTGCTACCGCTGATGGTGTCGTGTCACATATGCACAAGCGAACCTCGAGCTGACTGTTCGCACTTCTGCCGAATGCATCAACAGACGAAAATGCCAGCCCTTGCTTGACTTCCAAATGGGCTAAACATACCTGATTTCCTCTTCCGAGAATACCAAACCATAACCTCTCCAACAGGTAAGACTGCAAACATTTGTCTTCAAAGCTTCTTGGCTTTTACTTGAGTTTTATCTATTCTTTTTCGGCCCACAAAAGTATGGTTACTGAAGCAGACTTAGGCGAATCCTTCGAAGACGATGCTCCACAACATGCAGGATCTTGATTCCAAAAGATGTGTGTGTGTGTGTGTGAAAATAATGCTGTGGAAAGTGAAGAAGCATATAACTTCACTGGAACTATTGCCCCACCTGCATATACTGTCGGATGGTGACTGGAAGAAAATAATTCTACCGGGAGCGGTACACCATGAAGGTAAACCACCAAGCTCAAAAAAGGTAAATGTAAGTCCTATTCCGAAAGATGAATGCTTGGATATGTTGTTGTTCAACACCCTGAGAAACACCATTGTTTTAACAAAAAAACCATCATCATGTAAAACAAGCATATTCCATCCCCCTGTTGTTAACCTGGGCTCATCCTTTGTTTCATCTGTAAGCGACCCACTATAGTAATGTCAAAAGATGATCTCGCTTGTGAGGCAATTTTCGCTACCATGTTCGTTTGCCTAGTTGATGCATGCTGTGTCGGGTTCGGTCACTGTTGATACACGTACTCTCGTGGGACTTAGAGTTGTTCTTTCTCCCCGACGGTTCTCAGGGCGGACTATGTGCACATTGTGGTCCTCAGTGACGAATTGACTACCCGTTCTTCAGCGCTATTTGAGGAAAGTATTGGGAAAAAAATAGACTTCGTTCCGGCCAGAGTCCGGACTATCCTTGGATGGACGAATTGTTCTTTGAAATTTCAATATGAGGATAATCGTGATCGACTGTTCTACCTCAGACTGTTTTCCCCCAACACCAGTGTCCATAAAAATACAAAATTCCACACCTGTCCGTAGTAGTGTACCCCGCAAAGTGAAATGGTCACAAAGCTGAAAAACTTGGTAAACTACACAAGTTTGAGACTTTTCTCGGTTATGTTCGTCTATAAAACATGTACTTGATGAGAGGTGTTTTTTCCGGCGACATCAAAATGTTCCCAGTAAGGCCTCGGAAATAGGTCTCACCTTCGCGAATAGTACAGTTGACATTCAACTAATTATTCTGCACAAAACAAAATTACAGTTACTGAAAGCGATTTCTTCTGACTGTGTTTGTGAGTACCACGGATCCAGGATACTCACAGTAATGTTTGATTGGACACAACATGTATTCACTGATGGTAATCGGTAGCCACCACGACGCCAGCGGATAGAACGAACACGGTTTTATCTCACAGTTGCAACAATTGTTAGCAAGCTTACGGCTACAGCATTACTGGGGGATAGGGCCCGTTAAACTTTGTTTTGTGGCAATAATACTACTTACTTCCTTATTAAGTAATAGCAAGACTAACAATAAAACTAATCAGTAGAACATAAATTTGACGGAAACTCGGGGAGTGTGCCTACCTAATGAGCCCCAAGAAGGGCGAAACGGGTCGTGGGCTGTCGAAGAGTTTTCAGCAAAATTGTGAGTAATTTCCTTTATGAACATAATCAGGAAATACCGTTTCACTGGTCATCCTACTATGGTTAGCCGTTCAGGGGGCTTCTTCCGCAGAAATGGGCCGCACAGAGGTACGTTCGTGGACCAATCGGAAGGGGTTAGGTTACTGGTATGTGCTCAGACGACAGGCTGTATATTGTATTGTGCCACATGCACGAACAGTCCTACCCGACCCTATCACTCTACTGGTATGGTGTGAGTCACCCACCACTGAGAGATCAAAGTGATTTGCTCTGCCAGTACAGGGGTAGTGAAGAACGGTTGGTTTGACAGTCTGACCATCCTTGGGGTGAAAAATAATGAGCGCTACGTAGGTGCTTAACGTTCAGCGGATCTAAACCAGAGACGTAATATATACTGATCCATCCCATGGTGAAAAGTCGCAGCAACCGACAAAAAAACACAGAATGTGCGGTTTTCAAACGTAAGTGCGGTCATAATGACCGTCTAAATGTGCTCTTATCTAGAAACGGAGAAACTGATGGAAACCAAGAGCGGATCTCCTGGGTGATCGTCTTTCGCGATATCTCACGTCAAGTATTGAAAGAGTCGACTGAATCATAACCTTGAAGACAAATCCCAAAGTGACAGCCAGACTGTTCGTTACGAAACTTGCCAGTTTGCCAGTTTGCAAATTGTCCGTCTCGTTCGCCCTACTCTGGGCTGGATATGGTGAATAGGCTCTTTCGAGATCTAGCCCCCCACAGTCTGTTGTGACGGTTATTCCGAGTGTGAAAGTGTGAACCTTGTTTTGCGATTAGACTAGTACAAACGTACTAGCACCAGTTGTCAGGATTGTGAGATAGCGGAGCATATAATACTTTCTTGAAGCTGTTGAGGATATAAAGTTCTTCTGTATTTTCAGCTTGTTTTTGCAAAGCAACGTGAAGCGTCCACTGGGAATTCGAAAGTATTCAAGACGAAAGTCTTATCTGCTAATTGGAAACACAGGCAATCTGTGTTCATGTATGACAAAAGCAGATGATTAGATGAAATCCGAACCTCTCTTACAACTCATCAGCTGTTTGCATCCTTGACTGGTAACGCCTAACTGATCGTCATTAAGGGGATAAGATGAAGCGGTAGCCCACACAAGGCTTAGCAAAACTTACTAATGATAGGTCAAAATCCGATGAGTACAACATTAAACGCATACACTACACGGTGAACTTGAAACCCGGAAAAGGTCCTAAGACAATGACAACATAGTGATGACGTAACACTGCATAGAGGCAAAGTAAATCTTTCACAGCGTACCCCTTGACAACGAGCACTCGTCTCTGGCGCCCACTTCTGGCTGGTGTTCATCGAGTCCCTTTCGTTTGTACTAACTGAATGATCTGTCGCCCCAATTACATGTCGTCCCCCAAAACAGAATGTTGCATAGAGAGATCGTACCGGTCTACGTTGTACTTCACCAAAAGGTGCTGAGTTACAGTAGCAATCATAGCGTCCAACTTTCCGGAGTAATTATTGTGACCGGTCCTGTTTGAGTATTTTAATGGGTTTCGGTAGTGGGAGAGGAATTTTCACGGATTCCCAGGGGAATGGCTCAGTGGATTAAAATATACAAAATCGGCCAGTTTTACAGATGATCGAAACATGATGTAACTTTTGAAGGATTTACCTTTTGCGTACTGTTTAATCGTACACGGAGCCATACTCGTGAAAATAACATCATTTCTATGACTTTTGACGACTCTGTTTGATTTCTATGAGCATCCCTTCTTTCGATTTTTTCCGTGTTCTCCAGGAAATTCACAAAATGTTCGTTTGAAACAAAGCAGTCAGTTCCCGAAGGGGGAGAGGATAATCTGATAAATCCGAATTTCCAACGAACTAAGGACTGCAGGCCTCCATCACACTCTGTCTGGACCGAGCTCTTATCAAGCAACCTGACGTTTCTTGCGGTCCAGACACCCACGGTTACAACTGACTGGTAACTACTCTAGGTTAAATATTAAAAATTTGCTAGACTTGTATATACGTAGTACACTACTCATAAGGTTGCTGAAAACTCTCCGACAGCCCACGACTGGTTTCGCTTTTCTTGGGGCTCATCAGGTAGGCGCAGTCCCCGAGTTTCCGTCAACCTTATGTTCTACTTGAACCCAAATTGGACTGTTTTCGAGAAATACACTAATTTGCAAATCAATTTGGTTTTGCGAGGGACTCACCTGGAACCTAGTTGAATCTCCCGTTTGTGATGTTTCCAGGCCTGGAAACTTGCTTTGATGAAGGCGGTGAAAATGGAAGGTGTTCCGTGTGCTTTCTATCAACCGTTTGCTTAGGCGCTTCTCGTCATAAGAATACAGGTAATTACTTGGTCACCTTTTAGATAGAACCTTAGTTGGGAGCAGGTGCATCCTTACCGTTTGTCATCCTGGTCATACCAGAACAAATGCTGGACACATTTTTGTTGTCCCGGCTAAATATCAGCAGATGAGGGATCCATCTGTGAGTTTACCGCTAGTAATTGGGCTGACGTGGAAGTTTGAAAAAAAGATGCACAAAAAACAAGCACAAAAGCGAAGGTGTCAATCACTCGAAGAATTTGGATAAACCACCAGGGAGGCTTCTGAATTTAGCACAAACCACAAGTGTATAAGACCGATGAAGGTGCACTTGCTTCTTGTTCATATGGATGACAGCTGTGAGAGCGATCCACTCATTGGTCCACGCATCTGCTATTCCATCCCTGTTGGACCAGTAACGGCTATTGTGGTGGGCACTCTTGCAGTCACGACAACAAAGCAATAACGGAACACTATGATTACCCTCAAATAACGCACTGGGAATTACTCGCGTACGTTATACACGAAAGCTTTTAGCTCTGGGCATTTAACTAACTTTTTCTAAAAGATCTCTATCTGATAGCTAGAACCATTGCTTTCAAACTTTGTCAACTTACTTCCCAACTGATAGTTTCAGTTTGTACTGTAATAAATCAATTGACATTTCAGCCATCCTGCTTGTTGACCTACGTGTCTGATCGAACACAAACCACACTGCTCTGAGGTTGGTTACGCGCGGTCGGCCACGACCAAGCGGACTGGACGTCTTCTGAACAGAGCACGCGTGCCATTCAGGTTGGCAACTGCATACAACACCCAGCTAATTATTGACAACAACATACTAGTGACTATTTTACTCGTCTTCCGCTGGGTGAAGACACTGTACTAACCATCAGTGCCCGAGATTGATGCCCTCCTCGGGAATGAACAAAGTCAGATCTAATTAGGCTTTTTGATGCACGACACGTGTCACACTGTTTCATGTCAGGACCGAAGGTCACGTGAAGCGGAACAGATTGAGTAGGGTATGTTTTGCAAAATGTGAACAACACCGCATCATGAGGACAAGGCAAGGACCAGTGGGCGGAGTGTCAGACAATGTTGCTTTTTTGTCCTAGCAACAAGGGATTAGTTTTTTTAGGAAACAAGTTCAGGTAACAGCCCCTTACTTGTCACACGCATAGTGGAGTGTGTGCGTGTTGCTCCGGTTGAGTTATCAACTTTTTCGTGAACATCACCGTGGTCGGCGTCGTCCGTACGGATAGGCTATTAAATTAACTACTGGACTTGCATTTATTATAAGGTGGTAACTAGTGTGCAAATCAGTTTTTGTGGTCTCGTTTCAGAAGACCCTGTGGTTGAAGTGCCAGAAACTAGGCTTGTGTACGATGGTAAACCCATGTGAACTAAGCTACAGTTTGGTCCTTCCGTCCAAACACTTTCGAGTGAGCTTGACCAT
Source organism: Clonorchis sinensis (assembly GCA_003604175.2). Taxonomy (NCBI): domain Eukaryota; kingdom Metazoa; phylum Platyhelminthes; class Trematoda; order Opisthorchiida; family Opisthorchiidae; genus Clonorchis; species Clonorchis sinensis. The sequence continues at coordinate 140,237,870 of CM030369.1, forward strand.
GGCAATGGGACCTTGTCGTTTGTGCCTTACACCAAATAAATATACATAGCTCATGAAAAACAACCTGGCAGAGAACCTGTCCTACGGACATCAAAAAAAGGGGGTTAAAAACTTAAATGATCATATGTGTGTGTGGGATCGGTCGTCCCGGTACCTTGAGAATGTTGGGCTGATGTCGTTCGTATTTTTAGTTGAGAAGACGAGTGTGGTGACGCTGTGCCACATATAAGGAGCATCTTTTTGGATTCCTTGTGAAAGTGACAGATACTCTATGCTTCTTGTAAAGCCAGCGTTTAGCCGGACATTTTTCTGCTACGTTTATCTCAGCAAGTAAATAAGCCTTATTACCGAGGGAGCGATTAGACCGGCGTCACACATTTTACGTGAGTGGTCTGTGCTTTGACTGTCATTAAACGGTCAGTTGCGAACTAGACTACTCATGAGTAGGAGTACGCTGGATTCATAGCGTTCCAATGTGCTCCAATGGCAAACCCTAGTCTTCCGAACAAACAAAAATAATTGCCTGAAACTAGACCATTACTCCTGTTATCAAGAAGAAACAACAATACAATGCACACTGCAACTGAGCAGGACAGTTTAAGTCACTTTTCATATACAATAAAAATGTGTTAACTGAGGTTAGTCCAGTGAATACTTCCTCTGAAGTCAGCAGTTACCAGTGAGCTCTTCATATAAGGAATTTATCCGAAACCTTCGCGCTGGTACCAGAAGAATGCAGTGTACACAGACCATGGTATGCATCTGGAAGCTATTCCTTTCTGAGCTGCACTGACTCCCTGGAATAACCTCACTTTCCTGAGGTCTTCTGCTTAACTAATGGGCCGATTACATGTTTTGGCGAACTGAAAAAGTACGCTTTTGTCTTTGCACTGTAAACGAGTTCTGAGAAATCAGCACGAATAACGCTAAAAAGCGCTTTCAGCAGTGTTGTTAATAAAGGTGAAATGTACAAAAATCGGATTGTCGTCGGCGTTCAGCTCCGTGTACTTGATGACCAGGTCTGGTTTACTGACCGTTTTAGTGGGCTTCTATCAGCTGCCACCAAAGGCAAGGAAATCACTTGGACAGCGAATCTTTGTACGATCAAACTACTTCCAGGTATCAGAAGTTCCATTTTGCGGCTGAAATGCACAGCAAATGCATGGTCAAACAGGTGACCATCCGGATCTTAAGTTTTCAAGAGAAAGAATCATGGTTACCGTAATTCAGTCCCTTTCTGAAGAGTCCTAATTTTGAGACATACATTTTAATCGACGAAATATGGATGTATGTTCTTGCTAACACAGTTTTGAGCACCATCAGAGTATGAAGCGGTGCAATGACTCGTCTCTGGCTTCATTTCGCGGGCTGCCGATTTTGCTTGGCCAGAGGGATAACATGAAGGACACCCAGCGATAAATGATAGTTATCATTCTTTCTGTTTTAAGGTCTTCGAGATCGATTTAACTAATATCTTGACGGTAGACTGGCCCTGTTCTCTATAGTTTTTAGCCCCTTTCCCCATCCCACACCTTATTTAACCACCAATATGTGGCTGTCACTGTTTAAGCGCGCCTATGGACTGTTATTTCAGTCCTATTTGTCACGATGTTTATGCCTTGCCACTTGACTTCATTGCGTTATACACTTTTAGGGAAACTATCTTAACAAAACCAAGGCGTAACACACTATTCACAGGGCTGTTTAAACCTTTTCGACAGAGCACGACCAGTTCCGTCTTTCCACTTCGGGCTCATCAGGTAGGCGTATTCCTCGAACTCAGTCGTCCCCTGAACATCTGCTGAAATCACTCGACGGAAGTTGAAACCTGATAGGGTTGTTGAGAACTGGTTTCACTCTTCCTGGGGCTTATCCGAAGGAGAACATCATAAGCGACAGATTCAGCTGGGTTCCAGGCGAGTCTCCCGTAAAAACCAAATTGGTATGCAATTGAGTGTATTTCGTGCAATCTAGGTTCAAGCAGAACAGAGGGTTGAGGAGAAATTGGGAACTGCGCCTACATGACGAGTCCAAAGAAGAGCGAAACCAGTCTTAGGCTGTCGATTAGTTTTCAGCAGCAGTTGTTAGTAAGAGGCAATGTAACACGGATTTTCTAGGTAAAACAAAAAAGGAAAAACAACTTAATACACTACTCATAAGGTTACTGGAAATTCTTCGACAGCCCACTACCGGTTTCGTCCTTCTTTGGGCCCATCAAGTAGGCACAGTCCCCGAGTTTCCGTCAAGCTTATGTTCTACTTGAACCCACATTGCACGAAAATGGCGAAATACACTCATTTTCATACTAATTTGGTTTTGATGGGAGACTCACCTGGAACCCAGCTGAATCCCTCGTGTTCAGTTGTAACTCAGATTTTCTAGATAAGGCAAGAAAACCGACTTATTCACATACTTCTAATATAACTCAGCTCACCTAAGGGTTATCCGTTTCGGATTTCTTTCCATTCGTTTTGTCTATTATTTAGCAGACGACTGTTCTCTATTTTACTTTCGATCTAACTCGATTTAACCTTTGTTCATCTTTCAGGAGGTCAGAATCTGTCATACGAAGGAAATGACTGACGTGCCTTGGGCGAATATATGATCTATCTACCACTCCAATTCATGCTTTATTCTTTGTTACCATACACAGTAATAAGTACTTGCTCAAGTGAGTGTTGTCTCAGCTCAGGCACAAGCCATCTAGTTGACATACTTCTAAAATACTCAGGTAGATTAACTCGATGATCATGTTCAACTTTCCGTTGTGCTCAACGGCGCAACCATCCGTCTATCCTCATCACATTGTCGCGTGTCACTGTAGCGGTTCGCATCGTCTTCTCTGTCAGGGCGTTCGCAACAATCGAAAAAAAACAGTCTTTTCCCATCCGAAATACGGGCACTTCCCCATTCGTCACCTCCCCCCTCCCGCGGACAGGACAGGTAGAGGAGTGCTATGCAACCTAAATCCCTTCCCGCATTTCTTCGTCTCGCTTGTTCAAGCCGACCGACTTAGCTGGGAAGTATGGGTAGACGCAGATGAGGATGCAGCTGAAGGCAATGTTTTTGCGCGCTTAAGGCGAGGTGACGGGACGAGGGGTGGTAGAAGATCAGACTGGTACGGTGTGTGTCGAGAACACGTGGAAACACGCGACAGAACGTGAGCATTCCGCTAGTCTTAAATCAGGGTAGCAACTGGTTCGTCTGAACGGGATGTCAGTGTTGCTAATGCTCACGAACGAAGACAGGGGGCACAGTGACAAGTGAAAGGAATTGTTTTTGTTATTGGAGCACTAATTAAGATGGTTGCTTTAACGGGATTCAAGGCGGAAGTGGGTTACTTCTAAAGAACTGCTACTGTATTGTTGTTCCCAAGTTTACGATCTATGCTTAGCGTCCCGTGAGATACAAGTGGCGTTGATACCAGTATTGGTCTCACTACTTTTATATCAAAAATCCAGTTTGTAGATCAAGCAGGTAGGTTGTCATTATGGCAGACAACCTGACGACTTGTAGCTCTGAAGCCACTCAAAGGAGATAAAACATGGAACATCTGCACGGATCTATGTATCAAGTGTAGTCACCGACCGCCGGGTTTGAGCAGCTTTTACCTAGGAAAAGCACAACGAATCAGCTTGATGGGTCTCGGTCGAGCTCCGAAGAGACGAATTTTTTCCAGTACGCTCCGGCTGGAGCGATGTATTAGTAAATTCACGGTGCGGCAGTCATCCAATGATTACTAAGAATGACTGATGCATAACGCACTCTGCACTAGGCCACTATAAATCCATAAACCAATGTGGTGAGGAACAGTCAAGGCCAAAAGATATTAGGTTAGCTGATAGAAATGGGAATAGCGTTACAGGAACCACAAGCTCTTATGGTCTTCAAGGGGAATTCGATTTTCTTAACTGTGATTTAAGTCGAATAAGCAGCTTGTTTCACAACCTGATATTCTCACTTTCCTGTAAACCTTCATCATGTTTTACATTAGTTGTCCTTCAGATTGAATCGAATCCCCCTAAACTAATGTCGTTTCCTCGGTAACCTAAAAGTGTTATTCTACAGGAATGGTAGTGTTCCGGTGGAAAAACTACCCTGATGTGACGTCTAAGCGTTCTTACAGGTGGACAACGCTTCTGTTTGGGCGCTCCTTTTCACGCATGTGAACTTCACACCGACTGCTACCGTTGCGGCTCCCTAGAAAAAAGGTTGCAGAATCTTGACCTGGAAAGGAGGGACAGTTTCCGTCGATGCCTTTTTTAGGAAGTCTACTTAAGTGTACCGTTCAAAGAGTCTGCCGGAGGTCATCGTGGAAGAAAAATCACCTTTGAGTTAGCAGTTAGCTTACGGACCAACACGAACTAACCGGTTACAAGCTGTCAGACACGAAAGTGAAAACCTCGTTTGCACCGTTTTTGAAAAATCAGCATCCTCTTCTTGAACTTTCCCGGCTAAAGGATAATGAACAAACACTACAAAACGGTTCAATAATTTCCACAGTAGTCTTTCATTGGATGCAGGAACGGCGCTTCAAAACATTTGACCAGATACTACTCACACGCTTCATTAGCAGTATATGGCATTTGGACGGGGAAACTACGGTGTTGCTATGACAGTGAGATGCGGGATGCACTAAAGTCCACGTCTAAAGGCCTGTTGTTGGTGAATATCGAGCTGTAGGGTTAGTCAACAGAAACCAATGCATTGTAAGAGAATTACATCACCCATGCAGAGATGAAACAAACCAGTATGGGCAATTCCAGTGGAAGTTTTTGTCAGTATTCCTGGACTAGAACGAAAAAAGCAGAGCCTCTCCGATCAACTTTGGCCAAAACAACCGTGTGAGACAGAGCTTGAAAACGGGACTGTAAATCAAAGTATCGGAAACTGCCCACAATGATATGCCAGATCTGGTTCGTCTTGAAGGCTTACGTTGTTATGAGGAGAAGTTGGCTACATTCCGATGCAGCCACGTGTTTTTGAAAACCGCGCTTTCATATGAATTTATAGTTGACTGCTTTCAAACAGAGGAAGCAATGCATCCATGATAACCTGTATGGCGGACGCCCGAAATATCCCTCCGGAATCGACTGTTGAGATCCAGTATGAGGGATATTCCTGTATGTTTTATTGAAATTCCTGTAGAGGCTGGTGCATACAGTAGTCGGAAGTAATCCTTTAAATAATGGTTCCATCCCCTCTATCTTTAGGGGAGAACGGAGGAAATAGGAAGGTTTCCTCCGCGCCGCTTACTGTAACCCCTTGAAAGCAACACATGAAAAAAACAACTACAAAACGTGGTCAAGAACTCTCAGTGTGGTTATCATTACTGCCAATTGTGTGCTGCGTTTTACACAGTTTCCGGCGTCATACGGACTCCCTCCGAGTGGAATGTAAAAGCCAGCAGTGTCCTGTTTGGTAACACATGCCTCATTACCTGACAACCAGGAACAACTGGCCAATCACAGCTGTGGCTGAAGAAAGGCTGAATGGCTTTCAAAACACCAAACCAGGTGGATTTGGCGATATAAGCTTTAGTGGTTTCGTAAAACTACCGTTACTTTTCACAGAATCCGGCCCATCACACCTGACGACTAGTGTGCATGACTTTCAGTAAACGGAGGCATGTGATAGGTACTGTTGTGCAGTGCTTTGAGCATAGGATAGTGGTCATGAAAAGTTTGCATTAATAAAGACACCCTGGATTATCGCTTTCCAAGCTATATAACCGTAGCAACCGATCAATTTCTTTTGAACAAACCCCGATTGTCTTCACATTCACGAGAGAAACTGTTGGATCAGAACCATTGTGACGTATAAAACCTCATTGGCACATGTAGTAAGACTGGCTGATCAGTCTCTCAGCCTGATCAGGGGTCTTGCCACAAGCAACTCAAGGAGAAACACTGAGGGTTGTGGGAATTTTACATGCCTCGGTAGTTGTATTAACTCCGACGAAAGTATGTCTGATAAAGTTAGTGCGCGAAAATAAAAAAAGTCCTAGTAATGTTTACTGATTCGCGTCATTTGTGGCGCCCAAAACGTGTATCACTGGGTTACAAGGGTTGCTCGTACCAGACTACACTAAGGGCTATATTGCTGTATGGTTGCGAGACAGAGCTTAGCGGATACACTTTGTAAAGTATCTGTGGGTTGCGTTGCTGGTGTCGGATGGCGCCAAACAAATTACTAACGAGGTAAACAGAAAACGGGTATTTGGTTGTGCACTAGGTACTTCAGTCGCGGAAGACATCCAGCTCCATCAACTAAGGTGGCTCAGCCAATGTGCTCAGCATACCGAGACACCGTTTACAGAGACGAGTGTTGCTTTCCGAGCCTCCTTTCGAATGGCGCAAACTACGAGGTGGCAGAAAGGTGTGAGTGGTGATGTGATTCCAGTGACCACCCTACGCTTGCCTGGAGACGTTACGAGAAATGGCAGCTCACCGAAGTCAGTAGCGTTCATGCTATCCGTTCGCTTCCAAGTTGCCGGCTGAGCCTCCGAGGATGTAGGCAGTGAAACGTCAGTGTCAAAACTGATGACGTTGTCTCCGTTAATGGTGATAATGGTTGTGAGTTGGAGTTTTGGAAAAAGATCAAGGCCCACTAGAGTTTTCGATAGAAGGGGGAAAATAACCATGCATAGTTTTCACTTTAATTTTCGAACTCTTGCGGTCAAAGGTTAGTAGGAACCTTGGTCGTCTGGTAAAAGTGAATATGTTCTATCGATCGAACTTAGAATGGTGAAAAAACCCGGACCAGTACCCGAATAAGTTCTTGATTGATCTAAAGTAATTTATAATGAAAATCCAGTAAGAGTAAGTATGACGAAATCAATTACTTCAACTTAGATAGGAGTTGATCCCGTCGGCTGGAACTCACTGATTGAGGAGGCTAGGAAATCAAACGCCATCTGTCTTCTGTCTAAAAGATGAGATTTATGGAGTGTGGCTCATCTAATGCCTAGATTTTGGGAAGAAATGAGAAGACTGCACAATAGCCTAAGTGATATGATCAAGTGGAGTCATACATACTAATTTGAATCCGGATGGTAGAGTGTGACCTAAATAAGTCCGTTGAATCAAGGACAAATCTGTCTGTTTGGACATTGCCGGTCCCGATTACCCCGGCATATTTCAGATATCAATCAACCTCATAATCCAGCCTATAACACGTGGGAGTAGAACAGATCCTGACAGCTGGCAAGGTGGCAGAATGGGTCAGAGATTAAAATCTCAATATGACCTTAATGCATTCCTGCGGTTAAGGGGCAAGCAAAGCGCAGACTAGGTCATTTCACAACCTGGGTTCAACCTCGATGTATATTGGTTATCAACTTAAGGGTAACATTCGTATGGGACCGTATCACTGTTGACAACTGGAAATTCGAGTGACCCAAGACAGTCTGATGGATAGGAGATGCCAGAGAAAAGCAAGGTTAATGAGTCCAATGTGCTTCCACACATGCAGTTCTGTAGTCATCCTCATCGTCAGCACCACAGGCGGGCCAACAACTGCTTCAGCCTCCTGGAGACATTTGAGCAATCGGATCGAAGAGTTGGACAACCAAGTGGGGGCGAGCAAATACTGTTGCCCTTCGAGAGTGTTTATTGATTCCTGTACAGTTTCCAACACTAGAAGATCTTCCCTGGAACTAGACCGAACAGGATTCGATGAACTCTGAGTTTCGGACCGATTTCAGCCTTTCCTCTAAGTGGACTTTATTTAAAATTGTTGGATTTTTCTTTGTCCAAAGTCGACAGTGCGACAGAAGAATTATGCGGTTCACTCAACTTCCAATGCACTGAGGATGTGTCCACTCCATTTCCCAGTAAAACAGGTCTGTCTCATGTAGATCGATTACTCAAACAATCTAAGTGTCTTTCTTAAACTCTTCCCCCCCGGGACAAAACCGCTGGACTTGGGCAAGCAGACCATGAACCATGCGTTCATTTTCCGCTTTTGGACTGCATCCGTGACACCGACTTCGAGTGCTACGCGATAAGCTTCCATGTCGTTAAGACAAGATGACCAGAATTCTAGCTTTTCGTTTTATCTGTTGTAATGCAACGTGGTGCAGTGAGCCTTCACGCACTATATAGAATTCTATTTCCGTGAGCACATATTGGAGATCACAAGCAAAAAGAGTATAGCAGAAAATGTGTTTGGTTCTCACTGCACCATGAACAATTTCCGGTCCGTATACCAACAGATAACTAGGCCTATTTAATGGACACCCCATTTCCTTACCCATGAGGATTACAAGAAGTAACCAATCTAATCTACTTGAATGGCTGCTGCTGACAGTACTGTCCCCCCTATTACTAAGCTCAATAGCCGTCATATTCGGTGATAGATGTGGTCTATCCTGATTCTTTTGCAATTGACTCCATCGGCCACCCAGATCATACAAGAGAGCTCTCAGAAAATATATTTTTCTGTCATACTAAACTCTACTAAAGTTTGCCGGCCATCCGGACAATACAGCAAGAAGTGCACTGACAGCCATCTAGTGGAGGTTCATTACTGACGGTGGATGACCCAAAAGGGAGAGAAATGTTATGGAGAGAAGACTTTTTTTCTCGTTACTTAAGAAAGTTTCTACACCAAAAGTCCCGACAGTTGTTGGTTAAATTTCTGCTGCAGTAAGCTCAGAAAAAGGGGCTATTTAAGCCAAATTTGCTGCGCGTCTGAAAGTTATTCAACCAAATTTAAATGATCCCGATAACCCTGCTCAAATGTGAAAAATTCCGTTCCCCTATGAAAAAATATATACAGGTGCCCGTAGACTGAGATGAACAAAAATAATGGAAGGGATTTCAACTCCCAAAAAAGATTCTGATAACCACGTGGGGGAACTGCTGATAAGCAAACTGCGGTGCGTTGCTGATTATGAGGCACGTGCCCCTTGCTCTATTGACAAACTGATGTGGGTGCCTTGGAATATCTCTGTGCACTGAAGGCAATTCGTCAGGTAAGAAAACATCAATGTGGCATGAATTATCGCCTAGATGGAATTTTCCGTTTTTACATGCTTGACTGCAAACGGCGCACACCTTCAAGCCCATCGGAGATGCTCACACTGGCCACTCAAGCAGGAGTAGTGGCGTCGGGTAATCAGAGTCTTCAACAGCTCACGACCGGTTTCGCCCTTCTTGGGGTTCATCCTTTAGACGCAATTCCCGAGTTTCCGTCATCCTTATGTTCTACGTCTTAAAAGAAAGCTTCACTTGAGTCTCCCGTGAAAACCAAATTGATTTGCAAATGAATGTATTTGTCGTAATCAGACTTTTTTTACATAATGACAATTCCAATCTTTCCATTACACCAAGACAAACTTTTACCTATTCACCTTGCAGTTTAAAAGACTGATCAAGGCATCATGAAATCGATTTGTCCCTTACTGCACTTTTATGCTGCACACTTAGCCTACACACAGTAGCAGAATGATGCAGGTAAGGGCTTACAACCAGAAAGTGCAGTTGAGGAGTAGGACCTCTATGAATTGCGCTGTCTTGTCTCTAGGTTTCGTGTATAACTCAGCTGAATTTCAACTCAGTTTGGTGATCAGTCTATTTGCCTTTCTTCACAACCACGTTTTGATTTGTCTGGCATATACCTACCGTATAGTTCACTCAGGTAATTTTGGTCGAAAGCTGGTCCCAAATTTTCATTTCGAATTCGGATGAACGTGGATTCAGTCACCTATTGGAGTAGATTTTCAGTAGAGTTTTGCCTATAAAACAACAGTGTGAGTAGTACATCATGAACAGTTGCCCTTTTCTTGCAGTAACTTGCAACAGATTGCAGTGACTGTGGGTGTTCGGACATCAACCAGTAATGGCTACTAGGTTACTCATGCCGACGTTTTCCTTTCTCTCGTTTGCGTTTTGTTTATCCCACTCTCCTCTGTCTTGCTTTCACTGTATTCCATGAACAGTACACGAAGTCAAATTGTTCCGGTGATACCAACAAACGGTATGGTCATCCTTCGATGTGGTGAGTCTTTCTCGAACCTTCGATACGAGTTCCGAGTCAATTTGTTACACCTGACCAGACTAATCACGGTTTGTGTTTTTGTTGAACGAGCGCGTTGACACGGTGACCAGAGTTTGGCTATATGAATCATGTGAATTTTCTATACATCAACGTGTACATCGTCGACTCACTGAATACAATGGGAACTGATTAACCTTGACAGGTCTGGTCTGAGACTAAATTAGATTGAGGATTTTTTTCTTGTCGGATTATTTTGATCCGGCCGCGACAACTCACTCCATTCTCGTCTTTTGGCATGCTTGGTTTTGTGAGTAAACTTAATGGTGCTGTTCGTGCAACACATTTGTAAACCAGTTTGGTTTCAAATGAGATTTTGTCCTCTTAGTGAAGTCATTTTATGCTGAGAAGCCGGGAAGCACTTTAAAGCTGTTTTATCCCTATTGGAAACCGTCGACAGTCCGTAACGCACGAAATTCAGAGTTTCGAACTGGCGGCCTGCTGACCGCTGATCAGCAGTATGAACAGTTCTCACTTAGAGAGGACAGTGCCACTTATCTTTCAGTTGACAGGCAAGCCAGTTGAATACAAATGCATCTCGCTTTCAAGAACCACAGTTGCGTCATTCGTAAACTCATACCATTGCGAAGGGTCGAGCAGTCACTGGTCGAAATGAATAGCTGTCAAAAACTGTAAACTATGCAGCCTAATTGACCTTTGTAATCACCTGTGAACTTACGGTGCGGTGAAACAGCTTGACTCACAAATTCGCTCAGTTCCCTGAATCTTAAACCAATGCACACCTGTATGCACGTAATGCACTACTCATAAGGTTGCTGAAAATGACATCCCACGACCGGTTTCACCCTTCTTGAGGCTTATCAGGCAGGTGCAAACGAGAGATCCAACTGGGTTTCAGGTGAGTCTCTCGCAAAAACCAAATTGATTTGCAGATGAGTGTATTTATCGCAATCAGTCCAATTTGGGTTCAAGTAGAACATAAGGTTGACGGAAACTCGGGGAATGCGCCTACCTGCTGAGCCCCAAGAAGGGCGAAACCGGTCGTAGGCTGTCGAAGAGTTTTCAACAGCCTTATGAGTAGTGAATTACGTATATACATGTGTCGCGATATCTCGAATATCGTAGCAACTGGAACATGAGGCGTCCTGGTGCAGCATATTCAGTAGCCTGGAAACATTACAAACGAGAGATTCAACTGGGTTCCAGTTGAGTCTCTCGCAAAACCAAATTTATTTGCAAATGAGTGTATTTCGCTAAGGGTTTTTGTTGGCTGTCTTTAACGCCGAATTAGTTTGTAAATGAAAGAGTTTCACCAATTAGTTTTGCGCAATAGGGTGAGTGTAGAAAGCTAGATGCCCCACTTGGTTGCAGTTAAGCATGATGTAACCAGTAATACACTCCGCTGTCTTTCCATCTATGCAAGCGAGAACTGGCGACTCCTAATCCGTTTCGATCGAGTCCAAATAGAGGCAGTTTCCACTCAATAACACGACAAAGAGAGACAGAATTCTGTGACTCTGATCTTACATAGCTTGACTGCCTACACAGTGGACGTCAATCCAATAGCGTTCATTTCCTATCTTTCATCAGTCTCTTTTCCTGTTCATCAGTGAAATTGCGGGGTGTTGTTTGACGAACCAGAAAAGCGGGTAAAGAGCGGACACGTGCGATCACCAGTGCCTCTGTTCGATTAGCTGTTGTATCAGAGAGACCGATCGAGAACGGATCTTGCATGACACGTGCACGAGGAATTCGGCTTGGTTCGAGGAGCCATCAGCTTCCGACGCAAGCGCAACAAAATGGGTGGTGTGTCATCAGCCAAATAAAGTTTGTGGCAGGTGAGGGTTCCGTGTTCCGGTGAATCTGTTTGTTCATCCTGTTCAAAATAAAAGGAAATAGAAAGTTGCTCACTTATAGGTCTTCGTTAAAAGCCCTAGCTCAAGACTGTAACACTGAAAAACTCCTGATTAACCTTGATGACTGTGTTCTCCAATCCAGCTAATGGGTTAGAAGAAGGATGAAGTATTACTGCCAAACGCCAAAAGGATCAAATTTTTGTCCAGAAAATACCTATCTTATGAGTATATAGAATACGAAGTTTTCCTAAAGGAGACTACTCACAAGGTTGCTGAAAACTCTGCGACAGCCCACGATCGGTTTCACCCTTCTTGGGGATCATCATGTAGACGCAATCTCTTTTATGAAAATATACTGCGATATCTCAAAGATCGTACCAATTGAAACATGAGGTGACCTTTTTGCAGCACATCATAAATGAGGGATTCAGTTGAGTTCTCCTTGAAAACCAAATTGATTTCCAAGCGAGTGTATTTGTCGAGAATAGAAAGTTGTTTTCCGCTAGCAGGCTTTTGGGGAAAGTTGCTGACTGCTTAGAACAACTTTAGTAGGGGTGCGGTGATTAACCAACCAAGCTAGACTACTACGGAATACTAGACCTCTCTAGGAAGGTTGGCTTTTGGTCGACTGACATAGAATGAATCGCACTAGACGGGAAACGTTTTTGGTGCGGACTCAGAGAATGAATGTTCCCTCTCCATACAACCTTTCCTAAGGAGATCATTAAGGTTGGATGCCATATCCAAAACATTCTGCAACTGGTGTAATAGTAAACAAAACTCCAGTTCATGGAAGCCATCAGGTGGTAGGGTGAGACTGACTGAAGACTTTTGTTGTTCAATTTATATATCACTGTATGCGGGTGAGTGGCGGACTCACTTGGGTGAGAAGTCGACTCCACGTGCAACTCTGTCCGACACAGATATGCGCTGAGGGAAGTGTCCGGCCAGCACAAGAATCGACTCAACAAAAGTCGATGGCTGAATTCAAGCAGGACCCAGAGAGATCGCAAACTAATAGTGTAAATCACTTGTAATAGTTCTGACCAGAATTAATTGTATGACAACGCTTTCAAAGCGCACCGTTATTGAGTAGTCCTTTCTTTGGAAGTAGAGGAAAAATTTGTTACCGTTTGTATCATATGTTGCAAATACCAAACAGCGAATGTCTTCTGAAAGTATGTGTAACTTCAACTCTAATTTTACTCCTCGTCCAAGCAACCGACTCTATGTCCATTCTACAGTATTCACTCGTCTTTACACATACTTGGTTGTTCCTTATGTCACCCCTCCAGTTCATCACTTGGGAATTATAGAAATTTATCTCAAGTAGTGTCTTTCCTGTCAGACAAAAAAAAGCAACAGATGTGACCCGGCAGAAGGGTAACGGTGATGAAAACGCAGCAACCAGATTTGACAGCAAAACGGGACAAGTCCACAACATCGAAAGGAGATCACAACTTCGTCGGGAGTAAAGGAGTTGGCACCCCAAAGAGGCGTAAAACACAGGCAAACAGCGAAAAGGATTATCGCTTTGTATAGACTCAAGGGGCTACTCACAAGATTCCTGAAAAGTCTTCGACAGCTCCCCATCGGTCCGTCCTTCTCGAGGCTAATCCGCTGGGTACCAGGTGAGTCTTCCATGAAAAGTTGATGTGTAGATGTTTGTACTAGACAAGGGTTGTCGCTTGTTTATAGATGGGCGAAAAGAGGGTTTACCAGGCAATGAACAAAGAACTCGGATTCATTTCAAAATGAAAAAAAAACGCTAAAAATTTGTTTCCTCAGTCGTAAGGACTGATTCATTGTATTGTAAGTTCGTAGACGATGGCATGGAATACCGAGAAGACCATGAAACTCACAATGATGAGGGAGCTACGCGTTCGGGAGAGGGAGTCATAAAAGAGATTATCCTTACAATAGAAAAGAAAAAAATCCAGTATTTGGGGCTGTTGTGAAACTCGTAATGATGTCAGAGTTGGGTGAACTGCAACAGATGCTTGTTAGATTCGGACAATACAGGAAAGAGTGGCTAAATCCCAATTGCTATCCCGAGAATGGATTGACCTAGCCATCGTTCGTCTCTGACTGGAGGTAGATGACACTTACAGTCACTGTCCTTGAACAGCAGAAGAATGACTCCGACTAGTCTCTAGAAGGTTCATGTCGTGAAGAAGTGCCGCACATTTCCGGGAGGATAAGTTGTGTTACGCGTATTAGCGGATGACTGACGACTTGATCCAAGACGCATCGATCCTAAAATTCATGTTTTTTTCACTCAGGAGAAGCACACTAATGACTAGGGAAATTAGTCATTATGAGCAGAAAATGGAAAGTTCGTCCTCACTCATGGTTTGTTTGTGTACTGATCTGATTTCATTCGCAACCCTACGCTGTGTTTCTGAACTTTGTTCTGATCGTTTTTTAAACCAGTCAACCTAACTAATATTCATTGTTGATATTTCATGAGACGCAGACTACTTAGTAGGTGCTGCATACAAAAGTACCACAATGGCTGATAAAGCATCTAGGATGTTCTCTCTGGGTTAACCCCCTCCCATAGAGACCAGGCAAATTCCTTCTCGAAAGATCAAGGATTCCTTGGTGCGACAGGACAGAACAAGCGATTCATCAAGATGACACTGAGTTCTTTATCACCACCGCTGTCTAATGAGTAGCAACCGATCATGTTCGATCCTATTGTCATTCTTAACACGCACACGGGTGAGATCTTCCCCTGGTTAGACATACGCGACTGGTGTTGTCTGCTCATTTGACCTCAAATGGGGCGTTTGATTCAGATGGATTGGCAACAGTGTGATTTACCCTGGTGATAGCGCGTGATTGAGGTATTTCCTGTTGGAGGACCATCTGTTGCATGACCGCAACTTTCACACATCCACAGGTGGGGACAGACTGAATGCATCCAAGCTGTCGTATCGAGACAGTAGCAACTACCAAAACCTTAATCTGATCATGATCTGGCTGCTTGTGAGTACTAGGCGTTAACGACAAGTGCTGCAGGGTATCCAGGGGCACGTGGTAACATATCACAAGGAAGGGGAGCGGATTAGGATTTAGCATCGAAGTGTGGTTTTCTGCAGATCCGATAGTTCTAGACAGGCTGTGGATTAACAGCTTCCATTCGGTACACAACGATTGATTCAAAACGGAAAAGGCAACCTGTTCACTATCTGGCAAATAACAATTTTCCTTATACGCAATGCAGTACTCATAAGGTTGCTGAGAATTCGTCGACAGCTCACTACCGGCTTCGTCCTTCTTGGGGCTCATCAGGTAGGCGCAGTCCCCGAGTTTCCGTCAACCTTATGTTCTACTTGAACCCAAATTGGACTGATTTCGATAAATACACTCATTTGCATATCAATTTGGTTTTTGCGAGAGACTCACCTGGAACCAAGCTGAATCTCCCGTTTGTGATGTTTTCAGGCAACACCAGGCCGCCTCATGTTCCAGTTGCTACGAGATTCAGTGGTCTGGATACAGCAAAAACGGGAGATTCAGCTGGGTTCCAGGTGAGTCTCTCGCAAAAACCAAATTGATTTGCAAATTAGTGTACTTATCGCAATCAATCCAATTTGGGTTCAAGTAGAACATAAGGTTGACGGAAACTCGGAGACTGCGCCTACCTGATGAACCCCAAGAAGGGCGAAACCGGTCGTAGGCTGTCGGCGAATTTTCAGCAACCTTATGAGTAGTGCATTACGTATATACATGTATCGCGATATCTCGAATATCGTAGCAACTGGAACATGAGGCGACCTGGTGCAGCACTTTCAGTTGCCTGGAAACATCAAAAATGGGAGATTCAGCTGGGTTCTAGTTGAGTCTCTCGCAAAATCAAATTCAATTTGCAAATTAGTGTATTTCTCGAAAAACAATTTTCCTTCTTGAAACTCTGATCAAAGTTGAGATGGCGCGGCGAATTTCCACTTAAATACCAGATTAATTTAAGATGAGGTATCCTAATGCATTAGGATTTTTGTGAACACCACTGAGCTCGAGATAGCTCAGTGGACTTAGTAACCGGAAGGTCTGTGGGTCGAACCCAAACCCGGCATCTCCACTACTCTGGTTTAGGCTTGGGCAAGCTGGCAGTATCATGGCCCTCGCGCTTCTCTCGGGTGACGTGGCAGCTAGGCGCCTAAAGGTTGTTACAACTGAGAGATTATTACTTACTTTAGTTCGACAAACTTGCTCAACGGCTATGGTGGCACTGAAGTAACAGGCTTTGCACCATTGAAGCATTCTAATATAATTTTACCTTATGAGAAAAAACATTCGGATGCACCAGAAAGTTCCTTCTACAGGAGATGTGCTACTTGAAAGAGTGGCCGGTTTCAACCGCGTAGCGAATTTTATTTACCAGGCTAATGCGCTTTCGGGAAGAGTAGTGCCGACTAGCACCTGGAAAACACGATTCAAGAAACTAGAAATTGTTCTGTGGAATACCCCTTAATTCGCAAAAACCTATCCCGAATTCCCATAAGTAGCAATTCCACTCACCTACGAAAGAAAACCTGATTATTATCCAAATGAACTGCATCGTTCAACAGCAACTGAGTTCCGTTTCAATTGCCCAGTCAAAACTGCATATCACCAGTAGAGTAGAGTGGAAATGTGCTATTGCCGTGTGTGTGTGTGTGTGTGTGTGCGTCGTTAGCTGATACGTGTATATTGATCTGTGGAACTGATTCAACTAAGCAAGTCCACCATGCTGCTTCTTTTTGGCTAGTTTAGATTTTCTCAGTGACAGATGAACGATAGATGCCTGTCCATTAGGACCTGTAGAAAGTACGGAGGTACTAAATGGACTAGCAGTAGAGTCGTTGGGTGAATGGGTGGAACAAGTGTGAAATTGTTCTTCTACATGGAAATTTAGCAGTATTTCAGCCTCTTGGATCCTGTACCATTTACATTCAGGGGTGTTTTCTACTCTGTGGATATCGCAAAGCTAGGTAGACGAGCTAATCTTAAACTTTGCTTTAGTTTGAGGGAAAATCCTTCACCATTTATTCGGCCGAACGCACTACTTATAAGGTTGCTGAAGACTCATTGACAGCCCACAACCAATTTCGTCCTTCTTCGGACTCATCAAGTAGGTTATGTTTGAGACATTGAAGTCAATTTTCTTTGCTCAGCATAGTAATATCGTACTCTCGATAATTAGCTGGAATTCGCTTGACTCTCCGGTTAACATCAAACTGATTTGCAAATGAGTGCATTTTGCCAGTCCCTCATCATCTCGCACCTAGCGAACCTCATGTGCGCTGTTAAAAAGGTGTTTACTCCTCAGGCTAATGATCCACTGCTTGTTTGAACAGAAAGTGCATTCTTACCCGGTGCCCGTAAAACGTACTTTCAAAGAGTTGGGTCCACCTTCAGAAAACCGGTTGGATGGTAGTGTTGTCAGTTAACGCGTTGTTAGCGAGTGCTTTTCTAGTCCAACCTATGTGACTCGCTCTTGAGTTATTCAACATTGCTGACTTCGTTCCATCGAAGTCGAAACTTTTAGGAGTAGATTAAACGAGTGTCACTGAAGGGAGACGTTTTCGTAGCGTTTATTAGCAAGATGTAAACAGTTATCGTGGAGTGTTGAGGCCACTATTCAACTGTACACCCGTTCAACTAACGAAAATCAAATAGGATATGACTCCTTTGGATCCCATCCCCAAGCTTTTTTTCCGCTTCCTCCCAGTAACCACTTAAGACAAGTGATCCCAATGAGCATTGCACATTGGACAGTCTACTATACAATCCGCCTCCAATGGGTAATCTCACCCCAGCTGAGTTAAGCGCTCTCAAAATTGAGTTAGTTTTCAAATTCTTTACTCGTGTACTGTGATGAACCCAGTCGAATCCAAACGGGATACGATAGTTTTCATCAGTATCCATTCTAGTACAACAGTAAAGCAATCGCGGTTGTTGAGAGATCAGTGCAAAGAAATTGTCCGGCGCAGGGAACAAACCAAAGACCAGATCGATGACTGTGGGGTTGTCGTGTGCTGCCTCATCCTAGTTTCCAG
The DNA here is from genome assembly GCA_003604175.2 of Clonorchis sinensis. Lineage (NCBI taxonomy): Eukaryota > Metazoa > Platyhelminthes > Trematoda > Opisthorchiida > Opisthorchiidae > Clonorchis > Clonorchis sinensis. The sequence goes on from CM030369.1 coordinate 140,255,793, forward strand.
TTGTATTACCTTCAATCTGTTCTAGACCCATGACATATCTCAAAGAATGGTGTTGCACATGCATCCCTTGTTTAGTTGTCAAACAAGTCCTGCAGTTGAATATAAAGCAAAAGAGCCTGCTTATATCACGAGAAGACATATCAACAGTTTTTTCGACACTTCAGTCGTCTACCACCACAGTCAACTTTTAAATTTGGGTGAGGAGAATGATGCACTTCATTGTGGTGTATTGCCTTGGGTACTAAACCAGTTACTTGGATAACCAGAAATGTATCCCCTTCGATCTGGGGATTTTGTCTGGTTACGAGGAGATGGGCTTCCAACCGAAAAAGCACTGTCGCCAGAATGCCCTCCTCGACGGAGATGTTTTCTGTTGAAAGGTCTTTGCGTAGCGACATACCGTCAACAAACAATGTAACATTTCTTCATACAAGCAAGCTATGCTCACTTAAGTTGTTCCAGAAGGCTAATCGCGCAGTCTGTCGCCAGCTACTTAACCTTTTATCGCTGGCAGATTTCGAGCCACATGTGCGCACAAGCTTGAACGAGGCTAATCAGAAATCCTATTTATTTATTGTTTCGTTTCCAAAACAAACCCATAATTAACTCCTGCTAGTATGCATTTTACCATTAACGTCACCAGATCTCCATTTGATCCTGTAGTTTACCCGATGTTTTCAGGTGAGATAAATTTTGTTCTCGCTTCTATCACCTGCCTCTGGAAATGTGTGTAATGCTACGACTCCTTGGTTGTCTCCCCAAAGACGTTGAATAGAAAATTTACTTTACCAAATCAGATTCACCTTAGTTACCATGTTGTCGTATATTACTGGTTTGGGTCCTAAAGAATCCTTTTCCGCTCCCGGTATGTTTGCTCCGTGTTGGAAACCATAGGCACGTGCATCCCAACACCGGGAGAACATAAATAAGAGGATTTCGAGACATTTTCTTCCTGAGTTGTACTAGGTCGTCGGGACTAGGAGCGATTCATTTCTTTTATGATGCATCTTATTGTCAAAATCCGTGTTCAGCTTGAATTGGATTGGAGTCGATTTAGAATTGCGGATGTGGCGATTGAGAGCTGACTTAAAACAACCGCTTCAGTGTTTCTGGGGGGAGGCTGTGTAAACAATAAGAAGTTCGACTTGTCATGGCTACTTTATTACTGTGGTTTCCGACTACATCGCTGATGACCGACAAAACGAAAATTTCGAACATGATGGATGATGGGTTCAGCTGTAACACCCTTTCGGTGTCTAGCTGCCATGCTACCCGAAGCCTATATTTCGGGTCAGGAAAACTTCTAAACCCCATCTTGCATATTGAGAAACCAGTCACGCAGGTAGTTCAGAGGAAGAAAGTCGTTCAGGTGTGGCACCCTTTTGGCGCCTAACTGTCAGGTTACCCGAAGGAAGCACGAGGGCTTGGATACTGCCAGGTTGCCCAAGCTTAGACAGGGGAAGTCGAGAGGCAGAGGTCGGGTTTGAACCATGGACCTTTCGGTCAGTAGATTCAAAGGGATAGCCATACAAACAAACATGAGAATACTGTGGTTGTCAGTACAGACTTCACTGCCAGAAGCACTCTGATAAACAGAGGAAGATTAGAAAAAAACACTGCCACCTTCTTCAGCGACCACCTTTTGCTCACCGAAAAGTCTAAGTCAGAGTGTAACGGTGCAATACAGGCCTGGAAACTCGACAGCATAACCACCGACCAATCGCTACGCTCTACTACGCTCCCTAACAACCCACTGATGATGTCACCTCGATTGGTGATAACACGTTTGCAACTACATTGCGCAGCTCAGCGAACAAACCAACTACCACAGTGATTGCTGTTTACATAAAAAAGGGCTGTGCCTAATGAGAAGATTTTGGATTTGCTCCAAATATTTCAAATGAAAGATGTTTCTTCTAAGTGCGAAAAATCAGCATTGCTTACGACTGCTCTTCGAAGAAAATATACACATGATGATTTCGATTCAACATTGATTAGCAAGAAATTCCCATACGTCACACTAATCAATATCCAGGTGACTGTCTCTATTGAAGAAAAAAGGTCGTACACTCAGATTAGAAGAAAAGAACAAATGCTTGAGGGATCTTATTGTCCATCGAACAACAGCTCTACTTTTGGGGTGTTCCAGCCATCTTACAGGTAGCCATTTGACACTTTCCAAAGCATTAAACGTTAGAAAGACCCAGTCATATCCGGTAATGTGTTTAACAAAACATCTGCATGGCTTCTATATCCAGTACTGTCCAGTTCAAGGAAATATAGATAAAAGAATGATAATCCTTGTAGGCAGCGACAGTGCTGTCGAGATACACGATATGTCCCCGAGTCTTCGAAGTAAGTCGTTTCACTAGCTGTTACGCAGCACACTGGGTCTGAAAACGGCCTGGAAAAGCCTTAACGGGAAATCGGGCAATGATAACGCTATCGGCAAACGGCTGGTTGCTTTCGGGTGGTCCAGCGACGTGGAATTGCCTGATCAAGTCAGCATAATTCCACTCCTAATAAGACAGGTCAATTACAATTGAGCGGAGCCGGAAACATAAACGACAAACAACCCCAATGTATCAGTTGTGAATTCGCAATTTCCGCTAGTTTGTGAACAAATAATCGTTATGGATCTGGCTACATGATTCCTCGTTTACAGGACCCCTTCCAAATTCATTTAAACCTCTGACCATAACCCTTTTAGTAGTGTTGCATGAATGAGCTCGCCTTCGCCATCTGGGTTCATTTCAAGATTTGCGCGGCATCTCCTAAGTATCGTGTTCACAAGCCGAATGCACCGATTATGTGCCTCATGGTTGTAATCATCTTGACCCACATCTTTATCTCAAGTTCACCTTTCTTGACATTGTTAACACTTCCCTCATTGTACCAGTCGTTTCAGGTTGATTCATGCCTTGATCTGCAATTTTTCTGATGACTACATGATTACTCACCTCGGATTAAACAACTCATGTTCATACGTGTCACGTGTTACCACTGCGACGTTGATTCATTGGACCATCCTTAGTTTGGTCATCAGCTGCTTGACAGTTTCCAATCAGCTTGCTATCGTAGTAAGGTGCAATAAATGAACTGGTATTCCCAGTCCGAGGTTATTTCAGGTTTTAGCAGCATACAATTAGCACCAACAAGCCGTCATAGCCTCACTCAAAACGATTCAACTCTAAAGGCACTTCTCCCTACGTCACTTGTAAATGTAACTTTGGTCCCAGTGGAAAAATGTCCCGTTTCAAATCCGTACAGAGGACACTGATTGTGAACACAAATAGGGTTCTTAGGCTCTTGTGTCTTTGAGCCTCAGAGGTCAAATGGCTTTAAGATGACATCATCATCATCATCATCATCATCATCATCATCATCATCATCATCATCATCATCATCAGAGAAGTAAGTGACAACACGAACACCACTGATGTCGATTAGCAGCCATATCTTGTAGCGTCTCCAACCAGGCGTAATGGTCATAACGCAGTACTCATTCTGGGAGGCGAGTCGCACCGACAGCGCCCAAACGCCTCGTTATCTGTTTCATACCTTTCTGCCAGGTCAAGGTTTGACCACGTTTCTGCTTCCCGGCTCTGAATTGGGCATGGAAAACAGCACTCTCTTAGGCATACGATAGTTCGGCAGACGCAGTGCGTGGTCCAACCGACACAGCTTCTGGTGCTGGATACGTTTCACTATGGAAGTCCCCGTTGCCCCGTTACGGACTGGTTGACACCAACCCAGGGAAGCTATGGTTCTGAGATAACGGTTGTCGAACACCTGAAGGCGTCTCAGTTCTGCTTTTCGAACAGGCCAAGTCTCACAGCCATACAACAACAGCCTGACAAACACTCCCTTTGGATTTAAAGATATACCGCTTTGACGCCACAGATATGCCAAATTATCAACCGCAACCCGAACCTTCGAAATGGGTGCACTGATCTCATCTATCACAATACAGTCGGAACTAATATAACTTTCAAAATACGAAAAAAGCTCCACAACTTTGAGTGCCTCTCCCTGGGTTGTAATTAGCGTGTTCAGTGATTGCGTGTCCAGGACCATGACCTCGAACTTTGTGGCAGTATTTTCAGTATCCCTGTGGATTAATTCAAAGTTGGAGTTAACCTCACCCTGGGGAAAAATGTTCTTTGGGCCTACTGAGTTTGTCAGTGGCATTTGCTCAAGGCTGAACATTTAACGTCGGGCGATTTGCTTATGAGCATTGTACCCGATTACATCAGGTATTTTTTGAAGCTTGAGTTGCCATTTTCATATCCGAATGTTGACTATTGCGCATCGGTTTTAACTTCAGGAGTATACTAAAAGCTCCATCGGTCTGGCTTGAACATCAGTCTCAAAATTCTCCGGCTTATTCAAACAACCGGATTGTTGTTGAACAGGGGAACTGTTTCACCAACTGAATTACTGATGGTCGCTAAGGGCATGCTAATTATCAGATCATGTTCTTGGGACTTTTCCACAAGCTTGCACTTATAATGTGTTCGACTCACAAAAACTTCAGTCATTTATCCTTATTGGGATTCAACAGAACATGCACAACTCTAGTTAGTGACTTCAGCCCCATGATGTTTCAGAACCCTCTGTTGCGAAGTCGCAATAGGGACCAGTGGTCTAGTGTAGCTGTACTTATCATTATCCCATTACGTCATTACTAAAAAGACATAAAGTTGACGTTACGGCTGGTTTCTCTGTTTATCCTAAAAAAAATCAAATTTGTACAGTCCAACGGGGACGAGATAGTGTAGTCCAAAGACTATAAGTTCACACTGTGCTATCCACCGCCCAGTGTAGTGCATGGTCCCAAACGAAGAACATGTTCAGCAATTCGGCAAAAACTTATTTAAGGAAATGTCTCTTTCCAATGCCGGTATGCTTAGGTTGACGAAGAACTCAGTCACTTTCACAGAGATCAATGGTTTTCCTGGACCATTGGCGCTTCTCTCTTTTAATCGTCTTGTTTACCTATAAAATCCAAGTGATGGTTGTAAATGAAATTTTTTACCCTTGTCAGTCTTGGTCTTGTTTTTAGCTTAACCTATAAATAGTCCAATAACCTTTGGAAAGGCGCTTCTCACAAAGAAAGAATACTGTTTTATAAAGGCAGAGGTTCCAGATGACATCCTCTTTCTGCTTACCAAGCAACCTCCTTCTTATATAGAATGCTCGAAAAGTCTCCAAGATGTTGGTTACCAGGCTGTGATATAGGTGATTTGCGTGGACAGTTTTGCAGCGTAAGTTTTCAGTAGGTCTTCACCATTCCTGTATTATATTACAGATTTCCCTGTGTTCTTGAGGTGTACGACTGTAATTCATGATCCGGGCACCAATTTCCCGGCCACGAACGAGTGAGACTTACGAATTTAGAGGAGCGTGAATAGGTTACGCTTCTTTAGAAGGAAGTGTTAGCTTGCCACTGAGGCAGATTGGCCCCTGAAACTACTAGTTACTTACAGCCCACAAGTAGTTTAATTTTAGTGATTTGAGAAATAGGGTAAATTTCCACTCAAGGGGGGGGGGGGGCGGTGGAACTTCAGGCAGTCATCTACCGAATGAAGATGAATTCCAAAGCGTAGCTTTTATTCCATCCTCATGTTAACCTCTACTGAAATATCGAGAGGGGGTGGTTATGAAGATCTCTCCTCAAGAGCAACCCCATGAAGATAGGCCAGTCTCTGCGGCAGTCCACAGCGAACAATTCACGCAAGGCTAGTACTAGATTGGCTACTTCTGAAGGGACCAACCCCATTTTCTTGTAGCATCAGACATTTCGTTGACAAACATGTCACCAACACCGCAGGACAATGAATCCGACAACCAATAAGAGATGAGGAAGCCTTCAACAATTTCTCAAGGACTGGACAATGTTGAACGGCATGATTTATGGATACATGCCCCTGAGTCCCCTAGCTTGGAAGAACAATGGCCTCAAACTTCAGACCAAAAACATACTTTTACCACCCGATAATTGCCTGGTTTTATCTTGTAACAGAGTAAGAGAATTCAACGTGTACTCCACTTCATAGCCTTTTTGGCGTCATTTATCTTGCGACGTTGCTCATACTAGAATATAAATATGAGCACCACGGGCTTCATTGAACTCTATATCAAATGCTGATGGATTGTACTAGTTGCCTTACAGTTTCAGCTGGATTTTAGTGGCCTCCTTCTCGGTTTGCGACTATCTGGCTAAACTCAAGTGAAAATTGTATTTCTAAATACTGTATCGGAAATATGATCTTGGAACCTTTTCAATATAGAAAGAAAGAAACTAGAAGAGCAGTTCTCGACAAATACTCTCATCTGCATACAAATTTGCCCGAAGAGTTTTCAGCAACTTTATGAGTAGTGTGTCACGTTTGGGACAGCTGTTGTTCTGAAATGAGTTTCGTGTCAAAAATGTTCAAGCTTTTAATTGCCATGTCGATTACACCCAGACAACTTTGAAGGAGAATGGAAATTCTGGGGAAACTAAGGCACAAACAAGCGCCCATATATATGTGAAACGAATGGAAGCTAAACTACCTATCATTTAACCAAGGTGCCTGCTCTGAAGCAACGGCCATACCTCCAGCGAGGAGCAGCGATGCTCGGTACGAGTTTAGATTGGGGAATCAATACATAATTTTATCAAGAAATATTCTATCGAGTTTTCATAATGCCCTGCAAGTCTCAGAATCTGATATACCGATGTGGAAACAAAGGTATTAGCTGCCGAAGGAATCCCAAACTTCAGAAGAGAAAAGTGATTATTCGTTGGGAGGAATCTTGCATTGAAGGGACCCATGTGGTGCGCGTCCCTCCATTGCACCAGAACCTGTTATCCATCACAAACGCCCAGTTGTTCTACTCTGAATACTTCGTAAATTACAACTGATATTCCCAGGTATCCTAACATATACAATACCTTTGTGTTTTTTTTCCAGCGAGATACACATCTAGTGAGAAAATTGATTAATGTTTTCATGCTGAGCTGAGCAATTAGGTGATAAAAATCGTAAATGCGTAATAAATAATGAGTCGCATTGCTAGTAAAGCGACTGTGGGCCACACCGTCACCTTTGGTGTCCAGTTGACAAATCATTTTCGTATAGAAGCACGAATTTGGGCTAGGAAACTAACCCTAACAATAAGATCGTTCATACACTTAAGCTATACTCGAGGATGTCTGCGGCGTTCATTAGGAATGTGCAATTCACAAACAGGCTTCGTGGAACAAAGTAATTGGCTCGTAACCACTACAGTTATTGGTAAGAACCATACTATGAAGAACGAAGAAGCAACATGAAGATCTGTTTACTAAAAGTTTTCCTGTCAACAGCTGAATCTGCTGCGATCTAATTAATTGGTCCAACACTGTGTCCTAAGGCAAGTTTTTCTCCTAGATTTGAGGCATGCTGTGGTCGTTCGTGTGTTTAGCCTGAGAACACACGGCTTTTGCCATTTAATTTTCATTGCCTCTGATGAGCATCCCTCAACTCTGGAAGTCGTTGCTTCGTAGGCAGCTTAAAGTAATTCCATTGTTTATGAGAGGCTAATGTGTTCTTGAAATGATTGTCCAAGGATGAGACCAAGTCACTTATAAGCGTGCAGTGCTTTTTCCAGTGGAATTTGACATATGTAAAAAGTTTATGGCACCTAACACATGTCATCCTCTACAGTACTTAACAACCGCTGATAAAACCACTAACGTGGAAATTACATGACTCACAGGTTTTGCCAAAAAAGGTTACAAAACTTGTCTGGTCTTCCAGTTGGGAGTCATAAATGGAAATTACATGACTCAAAGGTCTTCCCATAAAAGGTCACAAAGCTTGTCTGGTCTTCCAGTTGGGAGTCATAACCACTTAAACCTGTCAGGCATGTCGATCTACGTTCAGCATTAATCTGCAGGTGTTATTTGGTCAGACCAAGGTACAGTTTTTAAACAAAGTATAACTAACAAAGCGATAGGAAACATCCAGCATTCAAATCCTAGATATGCATGAGGACTCGAAAACACAGTGATGGTTCTTTGGTTGTTGATCAGGTGGCTGTTGATCTGTTTGCCAAGCTTGGCAATTGACTTGCAAACGTTTCGTCATCATACGAGGAGATATCATCAGTGCCCAGTTGGGTGGGTTAGTTCACTAATGTCGTAGACCTAAATCGCAGCAAGTGTTACAGTAAGAGTTCCTGGCGAGTAATGTATGTAGGAAGACCTGCATTGTGACTAAAATACGCTCACTTGGAACCTCATTGTATCGACTTCGATTACCACCCATCGTTTCCTGTCGATAGTCACGTGCCCCACATATTTGGAGCAGACCAAACAAACCACTCAACTAGCCATTGCGTGCGTGCTCTCAGGCTTAGCAACGGCATCAGAAAGCTAATTACTTGTTTTGTAGCGAATTCAAAGTCCAGGAAATCTTCAAGTCAGCTAATCCTTTTCGGTTCGACTGCTAATCTGGTCGAGTTTAGAAGTGTATGACTTAGTTCCTGCTGAATAGCTACGATAAATCGTGGAAGACGGCACGTGGTCTGTCGACTGACATCCGGAATAAAGTCAAAAAGCAATGCAGACCGATTATGTCGTTGCGGCATTCTTTTCATCTCAAGTCGAGTGAAACCATCCTGAATACAGAAGTCAGTTTCAATTTGAAAGCCAGAGGGATCGTGGTCGTCATGGCAACAATATATCTTGTTTGAATCTTGCTTGCTTACGCGTCACCTAAACTCGAAAGTAGTCGCAAAAGAAGGAAGTCCGGAATTTGGCTGATTTTACTGCAAATTCCGAGGCAAATGCAGTTCTTTTCTAAGCAAAATTCAGTGCCTAGCACGCTGTGAATAACGGCTTAGTGATCTGAGGAGCAAAAGGAGACAAGGTCAGATCTTCCGGACCGAAATCCCCTTTATTAGGTAACACTTTATGTCATAAAAGATTCATATAGTCTTAGTGAAAATGGTCTCGTTTCAGAACGAAACTCCATTCACTCTGCCAAAGGTAATTTCAATGCGGCTGATCAGTTTCTACGCGTCTATTTATCCCCGGAACATCAGAAAGCAAATATTATATATATATATATAACAAATATTACATATTATTAAGTGGCAAAATACTCTGGGATAATCCCAATACTGTATGATGAAAATCGACATGAAATTACTAGGGAAATGGAAAACAAAAGACATTTTTACACGTAATACACTACTCATAAGGTTGCTGAAAATTCTTCGACAGCCCACGACCGGAAACATCACAAACGAGCGATTCAGCTGGGTTCCAGGTGAGTTTCTCGCAAAAACCAAATTGATTTGCAAATGAGTGTATTTATCGAAATCAGTCCAATTTGGGTTCAAGTAGAACATAAGGTTGACGGGAACTCGGGGACTGCGCCTACCTGATGAGCCTCAAGAAGGGCGAAACCGGTTGTGGGCTGTCGGCGAATTTTCAGCAACCTTATGAGTAGTGTATTACGTGTAAAAATGTCTTTTGTTTTCCATTTCCCTAGTAATTTCATGTCGATTTTCATCATACAGTATTGGGATTATCCCAGAGTATTTTGCCACTTAATAATATGTAATATTTGTTATATATATATATATATTCTTCTTCCATCGACTTAAAAGAGAGTTTGAAACTCGCAAGACAGCATCAAGTCTGTTAGCGAGTGAAATCCGGGTACCGACACTATAAGTTATCTAACAGATATCTTCTTTGAACTAGGGGTTCGTGGGTGAGTAACTGGGATGCAAGAATAGTGCCGCGTGTCACTTGTGCGCGCTCTTCCCCAACCAAGACAGATGGATCTGCAATCTAGTTGACTGTACATGTAGAATGGAATTAACGAAGTACACACAGCTGAACACCAATTTGGTTTTCACCGGGGTGACCCGGCTTAATCTCTCGTTTATCACGTTTCTCTTCAATAGCGGTGTGTTGCGTCAATGGAGAGAAAATGGAAGTTTTGAAATGTGATTTCATAGTGGGGGCAGAAGCAGGAATTTTTTTGAAAAAAGAGCCTGTCAAGCCACAGGTTGTAGACCACGGTAAACCAAAATATTCGTGAGGTACGACAATAACAAAAAGGTGCTGGTCAGGAGGAAAGGAATAATTTTCTAAGGTTTGTGACGTACTATCCGACAGATATATGGACCGTCGGCCGGCACATCGGTTTGTCTATCTAACAGGACGAAATGTATTATTATCTGGTAAGTGGAGATGATAAAACTTATTGTGGGATTGTTCCAAGTTTGACGCAGTCTATTCGATTGTACTTCGTCGTAAATGACTCTCTTCAAAGAGGACCTTCCAATACAGAAGTGCCAAGTCCGGGCGACTGCTTCATCACCTTGACTAGTTGTGCACTGCACTTCCCTCCCCAATGACCTTTCCGAAATGAGAAGAAGGGACTTTTTGGATGGAGGTAATTCAGTACTCATAAGGCTGCTGAAAACTTTTCGACAGACGAAGACCGGTTTCGCTATTCTCGGGTGGGCTCACTCCCCGCGTTTTCGTCAGGTTTATGTTCCAGTTGAACCCAAATTCCACGAAACTAGCGAAATACACTCATTCGTTTACCCAGTTGGTTTTGACGGGAGACTCATCTGGAACCCAGCTGAATCTCTCGTTTATGATGTTCTTAGGCGATATCTCAAATATCGTACCGAGTGAAACATGAGGTGGCCCGGTGCAGGACGTTCAGTTGCTTAAAAACATCATAAACGAGAGGTTCAGCTGGGTTCCAGGTGAGTCTCCCATCAAAACCAGTTTGTTATGCAAATGGGTTCCATGAGTGACTCAAGGGAGGGAAAGAGTACAGCGAAAATGTCCTGCTCCATTGCTAATAGACTGTCACGTTACATTATGGATGTCATATTCTGAAACATTTTCTTGTCACACTAGCCGACTCTTACTGACTAAATTGAACCTGTCTGGACGGATAGTTCGGGTGACGATACCTGGACAGTAACATTCGCTGGACACATCTCATGGTTAAAATAAAAATTGTTCAGCAGTAGCACCTTTTCGGTGCCTAGCTGCCATCCCACCAGAAGGAATCACGAGGGATGAGATACAGCCAAGTTGCCCAAGCCTAGACAGGGGAAGTCGAGAGGTCGGGTTCTAACCACGGAGCTTTCGGTCAGTAATTTCGAGCTCTAACCACTGAGCCACCTCGCCCCTCACCGGTAAAGTATGAATCGAAGGTAATGTAACTGGAACCTACAACGATGTAACGCACGATAAACCTTCGTTAATCGGGTTGTGAAATTTGCACCGACGGCTGGTTACAATAGAAAACTATTTTCTCCCGAAATTATGGTGTTCGCAATTGTGATAAGTTTAGTCGTACTGGTTTATTACTGACACTGGTGTATTTGGATGGAAGAATTTTTAAAGTAACCATCTATCCATCTACCTATTAATTCCAACGTACTCCAACATGTGAAAAATTCGAAATAAAAGAGGTTTTGTGTAGTGCTTTAGCACAATCACAAACATTTTACCGCTCATGGTTAACCCCAGGTCATAAAATGTTGGGCAATACTGTTTATGAAAAATTACCAAATGTTTATGAGTAGTAGGCAAAAGTACTTCTTGAGCCGAAAAACTGCTCAGGACTGTTTCTTGTTACTGAAATAGTTTCCCACGCTGACGTTTACATAAGGCTGCACATATATACCATTTTTATGACGGTTATCGTCCAGAAGACACGTATCAACTTTTCTTTTGCCTGACTTTCATCCTCGAAATGCCGTTATTTCGCTCTAAAGTCAGATATTCACTCTTGTGGCTCATGTTCGTGAGATTATAAAAGCTATGACCACAGCTATTTACTGCACCCAGAGTGATAAGCTGGTCAATGCGTCAACATGTCTTTACGACCGGAGGGCACCATAGTAGAACCAATAATTACACACAAAACTAACCATCCCCATATAGCAAGGCCCCATTGGGCATAAGGGACGCCACCATCAGGGTTAAAAATAAAAAAATGCGGGAGTACATTTTTAGTCGGCATAAATATGAACAAGAAAAAATTTCACATTTCATGCGCCCGAAGAACAAACCAAATTACAAATCAGCTGTCCAATGACGAAGGAAGGCGGATGGTGGCAGCTGGACAGGGTAGACAATAGGTACGACATTCGATTAACGTCACTAAACGACTTCAGTTCCAGGTGTATATCTTTCCATGGTAACGCTTCCCTCTTAACTTGTAACAAACCACTGCTGAAGGTATGAAAACATGAAAAAAGTAGACTAACGAATGCTAAACCCGAAAACGGATAGTCAGCTAATTTGACTGATTCATTTAGCTACTTAAATGGCAAAAGTAGCTTATCACTAAAACACGTGACATCTCCACGGTAATGGCAACTGACTCAAAACTGCATGAAAGCGCGAAGCATCCTTGCTTTCACGACGTGCTGGGGGCACATTTCACCGGATTTTTACGGGCACAAGAATTCATCCAGGTGGTTGCCGATCATCACAATGCGGCACAAAAACATTCAGACCTTGGTGCTTCTTCAACACAGCCTCTTACGATAGCCCAACGACCCGGACAGTTCCAGTCTCAAATACAAGGAAACAGACATTGAAAATCCAAACAAATACTTAGGCTTTACTTGCAGTAGTTCCATACATGTAAGTGAAACAACACACCGACTATTACCGCAGAAAAAGAAAGGAATTTCACGGAAAGAAATTAGAGTGAGAAAATCCAAGACTGCTGCAAGAATGACATGACGAGAATACACATTGCCAGGGAAACTGCCAAGACATAACGGAGAATAAACGAGGTGGAAAGTGAAGAACGCGTCTAGATGAACGATTTCAACCGGTTTCAAAAGATAGTTGAAGTCAGTGTTTTCTTCAAGATACTAACAAATTCTATAACTTCATGTAAAAGTCATCTTTATGTGCTCAACGGTTCTCGAAAAAAAATTCTGGTGGACTTCCAAGGACCGACGAAACTTTCGTTCATAATGAGTTTCCCCGTTTTGTTTTCTTATGGTTACTTGGTCGTTGTGAGCTTGTTCATTCTCAGTGATACTGATGGCAGGATTCGAACGATCATTACATGAATTCACCGTGCTTCACTATTATGGTTGGTAACATATATATATATATATATATATATGTATATATGAGTATTGGATCTTATTATGCTGGAAAGGAAGTGTGACGTCGAGTGCCTGTTGATTCTCTCTTCTAAGAATAAGTAAGGAGACCTGTTGAGTTTCGCCCTGGGATGGGAAACTGTGCTAAAGTTAAAGGGACAGGTATTCCTGAGCACTGCACCCCTCTTGGTGCGTCGTGAACCCTCGGTCCGTTTCTTCACAGGTGTTCAAATAGGGCACATATTCAAGTAGTTGTCACAGTTCTGCTTAATTTTGTTGATTTCTGTATATGTTTAGAAGTGGTTGTGCGAATCAGAGTGACGTCTTCTCACGGTCCCTGACGGAGGAAGATGGATTTCCAAACTTCCGAGTTCCGACAAGCCATTGTAGCCAAAAAGCTACAATCTGAATCACCTGCGATTAGGTGACAAACAACGTAGTAGGTTGGTAACTGATGTGTGAAAACTCACCTTTCCAAAGACAACGGAAAAATTAGGATAAATTTGGTAGTTCATTGTGAGTAGCAAATTTTGAATGCGCGTCCTCAAACGTTTTGAGTTACAACGCTGGCAATACTGAAGAGGACAACACGGGTTGCAACGCAGGGGCCCCAGAATGAAGATAGCTGACAAACCGAAACTACAATATTCAGCTCAAGGCTAAAGAACTTTCTTCTTTTGAGGATGGAGGAAGAGTTTTTGTGTAGTACAAGAGTTTGTGTGTTATCTACTGGTATCATGTGTGTAGGACTATAAACAGCATACTGTGGTTCCACAGAAGTGAACATCAGAAGGAAAAGTGTTCACATCACTCTCGTTTTGAACAGCCATCCTCCTGTTCTGGAGCACTTATTCTGGCGAGTTTACACCGAAAAGGCGATGGGAAGCACGGGGCTCGAGTTTGGCTCTTGTTAGAGTACATCAGCAGTGCATAGGCTTGGCCGTGTCGAGGTTCAGCTTCTGCCATGGAAATGGTTCTTTCCTCCAAGGATCACTTATTAACGAGGACGTCGTTTTAGACCATTCCCTTAGGCGCGGCCTACACTGGGGAATATCAGTCTAGAATAATCAATTTAGCAAATAGTCTTCAAAACTGTAAAGAAGGTATATATGTATTCCTGTTCGGTTAACAGCGACTGTAATCAAGCAACTTAGTCTGTGCTAGTGATGGTTTGATTGGGCAAGTGGAATCGCACAAGCTTGAAACGATATCCACGAAAAATTAATGGTCATCTGGCGGAAGAACAAACGAACGACTCGCGAGCGAATGAGTGACGCTGCAATTTCTGCTGCTAGGTGAACCACATTAATTAGACTGGAAGAAACTGTCAGTAAACAGAGGATTAGAAATCATGGTTCATTTGGAATTGTTGGGTTATCTTGATGAAAAGCAGTGAGAGGAACTCAAGTCAACAGTCGTACTTCTCCTGTCTGCCACATCTTGGCAGTTGACTGAGTACTGAAGGACAGTTTTCGGTATTCGGCATCACTAGTCCAATGAACAACGTCGGTAGCCTTGTCTTTCGTGCACAGCGTCGGTGTTTCACAGACTTATGGCACCGTTGCGGTATGGACTGCACCATAACTGGGTTGAGGAAAACTGAATGTGGTTCAATAGATCCCACTGCTCAATCTGCCAATGATATTACGGTTCAAATTAACGCAGCCATCTGCGGACCATTTTAGCTCGTCAGATATGCTCTGGTAACACAGAATGACTACACAGCAGTCACAAAGGGTTGAATATTTCGCCCACTTTCTCCAGGTGCACTGCAGTGTTTCGGGCACATCACGGCTAATAACCAGTTAGTTAGTCCGCAAAGGTGCGCATAATAGGACGACTTATGTGTTATAAACAAGTAAGAACTTTGGATTGTTTCATGACTGTTTTACTTTGCAACGTGAGTAAAATTTTGTTTGATAACCAGAACACAACCACAAAACCGGTAACATCATAGACTAGGCGAAAGTCCAGAAGAAATGTGTTAAAAGTTTTTCTCTCGAAAAAGAAATCTGTATCCCATCCACAGAAGTATCGCCTTCAGACGCAGAATACAGCCTCCCCAAGGGCTGCAATCATAATGCGGATGAATTTATCGCCCCAGAAATAGCTTCTTTTCAATAAGTTTTCTGACAATTTGCCTGTTTTTTTACAAGGATGACTCGCACTGCCATCTCGCGCCCAAAATTTCCTCTGTTCATCAAATATTGTACTCATTCAATATAGTTATGTGCAAGAGTGCACTGGCCCAGTCTCAGTACGTTTTTTGTGCCGTAATGCACAGTGTGATTCCGAAGTTTCCTGCATTAGGTTAGCCGAATACACTCATTTGCACGCTAATTTGGTTTTAAAGGGAGAATTAACTGAATTCAGCTTAATCTCTCGTTCGTGGTGGTCTTCTTACCAAATTGGGTTTCTTTTAGGGATTGAATTCATATGCGACAGTTTTGCAGTGTAAGCTAGAAAGATGTTATCACCAGCATGTTTGTCTGTTTGTTTAACTTAATCGCATCGGCATCATCCGCTCCCTCGTACCACTGTGTCCTCAGTTTTTCACGTGTTATTCGAGAGGACCATGCCATCATCACTTTGCTAGGAGTGGAATCAAGATAACTCACTCCGTAAGCATAGAGATGCAGGAAATTCAGTAGAAATTGTGTCATTTGATAAAGTGTGATTTACCATGTTATGTCCTACAACAATTTTTGTCTCAAAAGAACGACGACATTTGAGAAGAATTTCATTGTTTTTCAACAGTAATCATTTTTGGGCAAATTGAAAGTTGGTGTTTTCAACTTACTTATCGAGGCTAAGATATTCAAGAAACGGTTTAATAAAACGTGAATACGTGTTTTAACTTTTTGATGCTGACAACTAGCTTCGTTTTCTCAAAGTGCTACACCATGAAAAAAAAATCGTTCAGCTGTAGCACCCTTTCGTGCCCAACTGCCATGCCGCCCGAAGGAAACATGAGCGCCAGGATACTGCCAGGTTGCCCAAACCCAAACAGTGGAAGTCGAAAAGCAGAGGCCGGGTTCGAACCATGGACCTTCCGGTCAGTAGATTCGCGCTCTAACCACTTGAGCCATCTCGCCATGGAACTGCTATATTCAAGATCGTGTAGCAATGCCTGCGGCTCATAGAAACTAACCAATCCACCGTTGACTCAAACGTTCTCTAACACGACAAGATTTGCTCGATTGTAAGTCGTACTGCTGAAACTTCAGGGACATTAGTGGCCTTCCACATTGGGCTATTTCTTGTTTGTATGTTGCTGCTTTTTCACACGGAATTATGTGACAAGTAATTCTCCTGGCCTGTTAGACGCGCGAGATTTGATTAAGTTAAAGACGTAATCTTGCTTGGAAGTTGAACTGCTATTGCCGAGGAACAGAGATTAGAATAAAAGCATTAGTATACACCAGTCAACTATTAGTTTCTTTTTAAATTACAATAGAGGAAATCTTGTCCGCTTTGCTTTAATACCGCGGTTGACATGCAACCAGTGAAACTCACTACGTCAATGCAGATTTTCCTACGGCGATTTCCATGTGTCCGCTTAAGAATCAGAAGTTCTGCGGTGGTGTGATGCCATTAGCCCAAATGGGAAACCATATTTTTAAAACTCAGTAGTTCGATTACAAGTGTTGTATCCGCACTCAGCCCTAGGTGCTCGAGTCTTGTATTCCAGCTAAGCAGCCTAACAACTTGCGTGGTGTTTCATCATGGAAACTCTCACCTAACCATAGGAGGTGTCATCTGTCTGCTAACACCAACTCACATTCACAGTGTATAAAACACAGCGGGCTTTTTAGTGCTCTAGTTATGAAGTACTCCGCTGGGATAGCAGTCACGGTGCTTTCGGTCGATTCACGACGTGAATGTTGTGGTTTTTAGCCAGTACGCAACAGATGGTGCCTAAAGCCATCGCCAACATAAATAACCAAGTTGCACTCATATGTTTCGTGGAGATGTTCACCTTGTAAAGGTTAGATGAACTTAGTAGACTGGAGATTCATCTGTACAATCGAAAACGTGCCTCAGGGTGTCATATTAGCCACGTCAATGAGAACTAGAGTATGAGTTGCCAACTATTGAGACCAAAATCAGTAACGTTTCCACCCACAGCCTAAGCGTGATTTTATATATATACCCAGAATATTGACGCATACTAGAAAATTGGTAGAAAAATATATATGATAGCCAGATCGAGACTCCTCAGCACTCTCAGGGAGCGCAAAATCGAGCGTGAACTAGTTGTAAGGAGGCTTTGAGTTCCGAGCAGCAATCAAATTGCCCAACTCAGCGAACAAACGAACGATCATCTACGCTAGTTGAACTACCAACGTTCTCCTCTAAAGCAAAAGTGAGCGCTGTATGGAGCACTTAGTTTGGTTGGATGGCGCATGAATAACAAAACGTTAATATGTTGACGATCAATGTTCAACGTTTCGGCCACCGGTGACTTTTTTCAACAATGTATTAATCAGATAATACAAAAAAACATGTCAAACTGACAGCTGCTGTTACGAGGACGTCGTCTGATTGGTCAAGAGGATACGCCCACATCTGTGGTTTGAGGCTGGTAACACGCTTCTGGTTGGTCTGATTGTCAACCAGACATTTGACATGGACAGACTGTCGCTTCAGTTGACGTACACAGGCTGGGTATAAATCACCGGAGGCCCCACAGTGCGACAAAAGTCCTGATTCAGCCCGATCAAACAAGACTGTGATTTTCCCTACAGCGTGCAGATTGATGACTGAATCTCCTTCTACTTTGGTATTTTAATATTAAAACCTGTTTCGGGGCGGGAAACAAGCATGTCTCTTGTGTCCGGTAGTGTGCACTGTCAGTTGCTTACCAGTTTTCCGTCTATCATTGCAACCCTGTAGCATATGTTATACACACAGTCATTTGGGTCACCTGAAGATATGGGGTCCTTGCGATGGATCAGATGCTTCTTTATAGCATTGCCTAACTTGAAAACAATGTGTGTGGTGACTCGGATGAAACCGCGCACATTTGTTTGCTGACGATGGAGAATCTGCTCAGGTCATGGGTCCGAGTTGTCTCTTTTGTGACCAGTCTATTGCTTTCTCTATGAGGGCTACTGGGTAGTTGGTTTGGTGATTTCCCATCCAGCGCTAATCTCATTAGCTTTCGAAACTTCACCAGAGCAAATCTTGTTTGCTCCGTTCATCAGTACCTGCATAACAGTTCACTTCATTTTCACCGTATGGCGCGAGAAATAATCCCAATACCATCCGCAGTGAGTTGGATCACGATACTACACACGTAAACCGTAACAAGACAATCCAGGGGACCTAAGGGTCGTTTTGAACTTCCACTTGCACAGACGGAAAACTAGGTCGCTGGAAAGTTACAACAAAGCGCCACCAACTGTGAGCGGCGAAAATTCTCCATTACTTAATCTCCTAGGCTTCCAATAGAAATGTTTGCCGTGGATGGTGCGGGTGGATAGACCATAGCTACTCCGTTTGTTTCAAATCTGCGCAAATGTGAATAGGCCACAAACAGGGTGATGGTCTGTGCACACTCAGTCGCCTGGACAAGACAAATCAATAATCAGACCAAACAAAAGTGTGATAGCTTGACTTTTGCTTCAAGCCATAGACGTGGCGTACTCTCATGACCAATCAAATGAAGCTCTTATGACGGCAGTTGTCAGTCTGATCTCTTTTGTAATTCAGATTAATCCACTATTGAAACGGATCACCTGAGATGGGCTGAAAGTCAAGTCATACACCTCGGTAGATTAGGATTTATTTCATCATAATCCAATAAAACCAGACTGATTGCCGAATTGAGTATGCTGCACTCGGGCAGTAAAGAAAAGCCACGACAGAACTGTTGAAAAATGCAGTGGCATATACAGGAGCACTGTGTCATCTTTTTAGTACGTTTGGTCTACACGCAGTCGCTAGCTTTTGCAGGAGGCAAACTGTACACTCTGGTGACAGCAGGCCGTAACTGAAGCTGGACATAAGAAAAGTCTCCGTCAGGCTCAAAGCACCAATGTTTTTCATGCAGTGAGTGTAGTTCCCGTTAATAATGTCTTCTTGAGTAATTTACTGTATGCCTTGTATGATGAATGAACACAACGCAACGGAATGAACAAACTGACTGAGTACATTGGAGCTGGAAAACTAAGTATACCTATTACTTGGATACTGCCGTGCATTGAGTTTCGGGCCATCGTTAACTGGCTGGAGTTTTTTTCGTGAGCAAAATGCAACAATGGTAAATTCACGGTGAGACTAATTGGTGGAACCGCACGGACTCATTAGGACATGGCTTGTTAGTTGTCTTTCCGTTCGTTTATCTGTTCGATGCCCGCAATGCACACCACAAACAAACTTGCCGCCACATTGTCAAATCATGGCGGAGAACTATTCAGTTAAAACAACTTCCATCCAATTCACCCTCCAGTTTTATACTCTGTAGAGAAAATCTCAAAAAAAGGACGCCCTTCTCCCCCATACACCATTTTCATGTGTGAAGAAAAGGTTGGAATACAGCCCTCTTCCCCCTTTTATCATAAATATCCAAAGACTCGCAACCCAAAACACTTTATCCCGTGCAGTGTTCATGGTGGAAAAGCCAGAATGATGTAATTTGGTGAACGCGCAGAATGTTTCCTATCATGGCGTAAGATAACTAGACGAACGTGGGCGAAACATCAGTTAAAATGTCAGTTTACATACCCCATCAGCGTGACAGTGAAGATCAATGGGGTACGTGCATGTTCCATTAACTTCAACAACCGATATCCCATTGAGGGTTCGTAGAAACCTAAATGACGCGGTAAGGTAGAAGTTCGGGTTAAAGTAGGTATTCCGGGACTTATCATAAGTGAATCGGATTTTTTTTATCCAGACA
This sequence comes from Clonorchis sinensis, assembly GCA_003604175.2. NCBI lineage: Eukaryota > Metazoa > Platyhelminthes > Trematoda > Opisthorchiida > Opisthorchiidae > Clonorchis > Clonorchis sinensis. Next base: position 140,275,840 of record CM030369.1, read on the forward strand.
AGGTCTGAGCACTTATGTGGAACTCTCTCAGGTGATATTCCATTGTTCTGTTCCTATATGAAGAGTGTAGTTGGAATCTCCATGGCGGAAAGTGAAAAAGTTGGTAGGAAACCGGCATAATTATACAAGACGGTCAGCCGAACAGTTTCGATGTCACAAGTGATGATCGAATTGGTCTAGTGTATTTCTCATGGAAACCTCCAGTTTGATGAGATGAGGTCACGATTTTGTCCACACATTTATAGCATATGAACATAAGTATCTTCTGGTACCCTATAACGAATGTTACCCGAGTAGATACGAGGCAACAAGAGTGCCATAAAGACCGTATTATGACTGTTGTGTGTAAACGCTCTCCCGAACAATGAGCAAAAAATTCTTGATTGGCGACGCAATAGGATAGAAAACGAGATGACGTCATCATACTCTTGATCACACTTGTTGCATCCAGTTGTAGGTGGTCCAGTGTAAAAACCAATCTGTCTTTGTGGTGATCAACAAAAGAAAGCATGTGCAAGCTACACAACAAAACTGTATCACGAAACATTGCACAGGTGGAAACAAAAGTCAAAAGTAACACATTCGCATCGATTGTGCTTAATGACCTTTTAACTTGGTTTCAGCACGCTTCTTGGACATTTCCCGATCAGTCTGGGCGTGACTCTTGCCATGGACAGTTTTGTGAGCGCTCTTTCCGTAGAGTTGATCCAAAAAGATACCAGAAAATATCAGCACGGTTCCGATCCACTGCCGCGTGGTCATTACATGGTCGAACAGAATAATGGAAACAAGCACAGTGAAGAACTTTCGCGTTGTGGTTACGATTGAGCACATCAACGACCCGAAGTTAGTAAGCAATGTGAACAGAAAGATCTGAGGAATGAACGGAAGGGAAAGTTTGGACATGAAGCAATCGGACGAATGTGTATCTGTTATTTTCTCGAAGCCAAAACGCTTTCTATGATGAGGGACATCTGAAATGCGGATTGATGTAGTTGGGGCAGGAATCTAGTGCAAGTTGGTCAGTCTGTACGCACAGATCCTCCTCTGAACTTGTTATTAACGGTAAGATCGGAGCCCAGAAATCTCGCCAAACCAATACAGCCCAGGCATCCCCTTAGCTACGGAGCTTCCAGTATCAAGAGATACATGGTTCTCGTTTAGAAGTCAAAATCACCTCATTTTACTAGTCATTGTACTGCGGGTGGGCCACTTGGGGACCCCCGAGTCCGTCAGTAACGTGAAGGTGGATGGGAGAAGCTGAGATTCCGAGTCACGTCGAATAAGGTGGATACAGCCATGTTCAAAATGCATTGAACAACGTATCCGATAGCATCTAATTTCAGTGTCTGTCCAGTCCAGTAAAAATGCAAAACGCCTAGTGCTTACGAGGTCTTGGAATACAATCGCACAAATGTGAGAATAATAACTGACGGCCCACAAGCGGCTGAGTGCAGAAATAAAATTTCCAGGAAAATCAGAACGAAGGAAACCTTTCACTATGGTTTGCTTGAGGTCTGAAAGGTATAGATGCCATTTTACTCACTGGTTTATCTTGTTACATCAGTTATTACCAACTGTTCACGAGCGAACAACAATTTTAGCCAACATTGAACGCAAACAGGTTCGGATTGACGTTAGGTGGCACGGTTTTCAACGATGCGTCACGTGAACTTGATGACGTATAAACTGAATGCGTTGTGTCAGCGATGACAAAAATTAACTCTGCTTCCTATGTCTGGTTGTTCTCTTTTGGGACCATTCGTTTTGCAATGTCACTGCAACTGCAAGCAACTGGAAGGAGATACATCTAATGTTTTGCAAGCCGTACGTATGGAGTTAACTTGCTTTGGCTCTGAAAACAGGACTGCGCGACAGACCCTACGACAAATTCTGGTCACGGGTTGAGCGAGCATGATCATCCCAAAATATTTACTCGGTATCAAGATTTCTTTGCATTACGATTTGGTCAACAGATTGACAGGCATTAGGCTGAGTTTGCCAAAACATTCTTGCTTACGAGGCCGTCAAATCTTGCAGCGATTTTCCAATGAGGTGTGAGCTCAGTAGATTGAGCACATTTGAAATAACCGAGATTTCAGGCTCGCTACACAGTGCAGGAATAGCCCTTGCGAGTTTGGGCCTGGAGGGGAGTTGAAATGATCTGTCTGTCGGCCTAGATATACGGAACTAGGGGGATCTAGAAGAATACTTGTCGTTTAGAAAGAAGCCAACAATGAAGTCTGTTCATTCCAAAAACGTTCAGTGGATACTTTCCAAGAGGATATTTGATTCCCCAACTGGGAAAACCACTGTTGACGGAATGATACTTGATGCTGGTTCCTCATGACAAGTCAAGAGGCAATAGAATTCCCGCCGCAATGAAATACTTTCCGTTTGTTTGAGATTAGCTGCATGTGAGAGAGAACTTACTACAAGGGCAATAAAAAAGCTCATCAATAACATGAAAAGATGAGAGTGTCAGGTGCAAGGGACAAACTAGACTCTGATGTTAACTACAAAGAAATCAGCTGTTGGGTTCAGGTAGAACATAGCGTTAGCGGAAACTCGCGGACTGGGGCTAGGTGACGAGTCTCAAGAAGAGCGAAACTGGTCGTGGGTTGTCGGAGAATTCTCAGCAATCTTATGAGTGGCGTGCTTAGTAAGGAATCAATCTGCTTATAACAGAAAAAATTGCAAGCATTGCAGCAAGAATTCACCTTTGCATGGGTGCTTACCTATATTTCGATAGTGCAATCATATAGTGACGTAAAACGTCCGCGCAACGGATATGACAACAGCTAAGGAATGTCATATAATCTGTTTGATAGTGTATGCAAAAAGGCAAAGATGGCCTTCCTATTTTAAACAGCATTTTCACCAATACCAATAAACGATTCCTGCTTAAATCTATGCTACAAACCCTCTTTCAAGAATAAACACTACCCATCAACAAAGTGGATTCATTCCTTTCGTTCGGCTCAAAGTTCTTCGTTTTTCTCTCAAATGAAACCAGAATCATGATTTGTTGTGTAGGATGTTTGTCGGTAGCTCAGCAGAACGCAGCACAATTATGAACAAAAAAGCGATGAACATCGATGACGCTTCAGTTGAGATACGATCCCATTGGCAGCAACAGACATGAGAAGTATATATGTGATGCACCACTCATAAGGTTGCTGAAAATCCTTCGACAGCCCACGACCGGTTTTGCCCTTCTTGGGGCTCATCAGGTAGGCGCAGTCCCCGAGTTTCCGTCAACCTTATGTTCTACTTGAACCCAAATTGGACTGCTTTCGAGAAATACACTCATTTGCAAATCAATTTGGTTTTTGAGAGACTCACCTGGAACCCAGCTGAATCTCCCGTTTGTGATGTTTTCAGGCAACTGAATGTGTTGCACCAGGTCGTCTCATGTTCCAGTTGCTACGATATTCGAGATATCGCGATACCTGTATCTTGATTTGCAAATGAGTGTATTTCTCGAAAAACAGTCCAATTTGGGTTCAAGTAGAACATAAGGTTGACGGAAACTCGGGGACTGCGCCTACCTGATGAGCCCCAAGGGCGAAACCGATCGTGGGCTGTCGGCGAATTTTCAGCAACCTTGAGTAGTGCATTACGTATATACATGTATCGCGATATCTCGAGCATCGTAGCAACTGGAACATGAGGCAGGCTGGTGCAGCACATTCAGTTGCCTGAAAACATCACAAACGGAAGATTCAGCTGGGTTCCAGGTGAGTCTCTCGCAAAAACCAAATTGATTTGCAAATGAGTGTATTTATCGAAGACATGAGAAGTGTTTCTCTGTAGATCAGCTTCCATAGTAGTCACTGAACCGCGCGTCTATTTTGGTCTAAACGCGATTCTTTGCTGGCCTCCAAAAAGGTGGTCTTCATTGGGGAATAGACTTATCTTTCACAGTGATGTCAATTTTGAGGATGATTAAAGTGGAGTGTTTGATGTTCTTCAAACCAGACCGCGCGCTGATGACGTCAGCTTGATTGATGACAAAAGGTTTGCAAATTAATTACCAAGCTTGGCGAACAGATCAACGTCCACCTGGTCACCCATTAACAATGTCGTCAGATGACACATAAACGACCAAACGGCCTCCTTGTGGTGATTTTTGATGTAGTTCCCGTACCGACTTTCTACAGCCGCTGTTTGCATCCACGTGTGACTTCAAACACTTTCAATTTCGCTCATGATAAGTGGTTTCGGACGAACGTTAGGAGTTATCTCCTGTTTGGCAATCAAGTATACTGGTGTTAGTACTAGTACATAATAGCAACAACATTAACGGTATTCATTGGTTCACACGTTAGTACAAACTCCCAGCTTCATACAGTAAACACTAGTGATGATAAACACAAAAAAGTTATTTTAATTCAGATCTGATAAACGGATGTGTGGAAGCCTGCCGGGAAAGGAACTCTCGTAAAAATGCAGCCAAACAGGCCAACTAAAGCTTTAACAGGATGAAGAGGCAACTGAATACTATATTACTTTATCCTCTTCCCGTTCACTTTCCCGTGCAACAGGAAACCCTAACGGACCCCATCTAGTTCAGTCACATAGTTGTTCGTTGTTCAGAGGTAACACTATACAGATAAAAGAACTGATGTCCCAAGTAGCGCTACGGATCAAAGGACTCATACCAGCCAACCAAATAATGAATGCGTGAGTTTGCCTGAGAATCCCAAAAATACTTGAAAGAGGACAGAATAGGAAGGAGTTACCTGACCAACGGCACTTGTCAATCCGAAAAGTGCCAAGTTGTATAGCACAATCGGGTGCTTTTGCGCGAATTGAATGAACAGTGTGCCCTCACCGGTTGCGATCAAAGCTGCAGGGGAAAGCGTAATGGAGAACCTTTGCTAAAGTAATTGAACACATGGCAGAAATGAGGCAAATCAATCAATGGCATTATTGCAGACACCAACGTCAGTGTTGACACTGATACTTCACTGCCGTACAACCATAAAATTTGCCTTTAAAACTTTAAGGTAGAAAAAGGCGTCGACAGAGGAAGGAACTGGGAACCATCAGCAGTGGCAGGTTTTCGCTTACTCATCCCGCTGAATGCAGGAAGTAAGGCACAAGGTGATGGCCGATGGGACATAATATAACTTTTAGTTCTTAAGTTACTGGTCGCACGGAGCCGGAATATCGTCGAGGCGTCCAAACAGAACGAATCGATACATAAGCCAACGCCTTATTCCCAAACACCTTCTGCAAGGTAGTGGATGGATGCCGATTTAATACCACAGGAAAGACACCGGACATGTTCCAATTCCAACCTGGAGAAGTAAGAAGTTGTGTTGGTCAAACTTCTGTCCACTGATCCAGCCGGTGAGAGTTTGTGGGTGTCAAAGCTCACAAGGTAATAGAGGTACATTAACTGTCGCACTAGGAAAACGTCCAGTCAGTTTGCGGGTGATGGCATAGTTATGCTTGGCGACAAATAGATCAGTCTACAACAACTGCTTAACCTTACCAATCAGTTTAATCCCCAAAATAAGCTGGAAACGACGGTTACGAAAACGAAAATCTCCTTACCATAGGCAGGCCCGGTTTCTCAGTCACAGTCGCCGAGGAAAAAGTTGACGGGACAAATCATCGCCTTCAAGTATATTGGCTTAACTATGCTTTTCAACAGCCAGACCAACCAGCCAGTGAACCTGCACATCGACCGCGCAAGAATCGCTTTCTTGCAGTTGATTAATACACTACAGAGCGAGCGTGAAATCGGTCTAAACACTAAAACCTGTATATACCAATAAACTATTTGGTTGGTTCCCCTGTGTTTGTGCGACATAAGCCTTGACAGAAAATTATCGTCGGAGATTAGAGTCATTGATCATTAATACCTGTTGCTGATGTCCACAGTTTCTTGGCGCGATGGCCTCTCCCTGGGGACATCACGCAAACGCATCTACGAACTAGAACGACTGTCGACCTAGTAGTTAGGGACTTCCTGCAGAAGCTATCCATGGAACCCAGGATACAAGTATCTTTAGCTTCGCCATGCCTCGACTGATGGTGTTGCCTTGGTGGGGTAGGCAAAATGTGGATCAACATAACCAAATCTGGTATCCATATATGCGCCGGATTTGCTTCTGATAGCTATGATTAAACTGTCAAAATCAGTGACTGGGCGATATTTGGTACATACCCCAACCACTTTAACCCGACACATACCAGCTCCCTCTTCAAGTGATTCCGGGCCATCAGTTCAGTTCGGTTTGTTTTGAAAACCGTGAACAGTGTGCCCACGTATGGAGTCAGCAGTTTAAGGCAGCGTATAGTACAGGAAATAGGAAGTGCAGAAAAATAAGAGTAAAACCAATGGATAGCAGTTTAGTGATTGAAAACACAAGAGTAAATACAGTAACCCCACTTGGTGTGTGACATCGCCACGTCAGTGATTGTCTCTAATACCTCACCTCGACACCACATGCACCTGTGCAGCTAAGGCGTTTTGTGTTTCCCACCCTCCGTTTCCATGTCGTGCTTTGCTCAAACTGCTGTAGTCTCCGGTCGGAACCTGTGTCAGCAAACAGGGAACTGCGAGACAACCCATCACTTGGAAAACGGAGAACGTGGCTGAGCCAGCGCAGTTGGTGGGGCCAACAGTTGACTTACTGTTAAAAAACATTCGTAGCAATTCCGCATTGTTAAACCGATGACACATGTATGGTGCTTCGAAGGCTCCGATGGTCAAAGGGACACTGCTCGTCTGCCTTTCACCAACAGGCTAACATCACGCCGAGCAGAAGTGGCTAAGCTGAAGGAGGAAGGAAAGCGGAACGGCTTCCGTGTTTATAGCACTCACTTTGTTAACAACGTTGCCGCTCGACGGGATACAACTGCCAAGATAGCTGGGTCTGTCCACTACCTCTAGTGGCCCTGAAGACAAGACCAGCTTTACAACGGCATTCTGCGTTTTGAAGGTTCAAAGCATACCGCAATATTAATAGGGTTATTTGCTACATTTTGAATCCAGAAGGAATTTGAAACAAGTGGTACGATACCATCCGCAGGCCTTTAGGTTCTTATCAAGGAGAAAGCTCTATGCCAGAGGTGAAAGATACAGCTAACAGTTCTCCGATAGCTAATCTGATTACGGATTTGAAAAGGGAAGGTGACAAGGGGCAGACCTGACAAGCATCAATTTTATGCACTCAGGAGGATGCTTCTCGTAGAGCAATATATAGATTGGAGACATTTGACGAAAATGTTTGACGCACTTTCAAGAAGAGACATCGTCAAAACGCAGCTTGATCAAATGAGTCTGAGGCTGCTTTCGAATCAACGAGGATGACAATTGTTGGCCTTCTGTATAAGTGGTGGTGTTTTCGTAAGGTAAAATGTGGCCAGTGCATCCAAAGACCGGAAGGAACCCTACATGGTTTTTACGTCCGTCGCAAATACTGCTAAGCATGCATAGGATCATGCCCACGAACAACTTATTGATGATGGTAACCAAAAACTAAAACTTCGGATATTCTTACACTTGGATCTAGCACCCTGTTCAAGGATAGGGATGATAATAGATATCTGCCATTCCTCCGGTATTTTACTCGTCTTTCAAATGCTCTGTACAAGTTTTCCTTGACTGCGAATGGGTTCTTTCCCCCTCTTTAAACAATACAGGTGAAGGCAGAGTGCTTAGTTTCACTTCACTAATTCGAGTAGAACCGAGCAGCTCACGCCCTACTGTGAAGCTGGTGATGCGTTATTCATTGTGCTGAGCAGCTCTGGCTCTGTGTTTTGTCCATAGAAGCAAGCGGAATGAATGAATGTAATGACTTTACTGGCGGGCGGTATTCTTGGTCCAGTGTTGCGGGTAATTTGAACGAGTTTGACTAGCTCCAATCGCTATCATCCCTTTCATTTATTGGGATTTGCTTAGCCACCTCTCCTGGTCATTTTTGGGACTTTGGGTTAGGCTCCGTTTTAGAGATCTCGCTGAATCGCATTTTGGTCCGATGGACTGTCTTCCTCGTCTCAGTCAGGGATGCGGGTCAATATGAGATCTACTTCGAATTGGACCACGACCTCGTTTGGGAACGAATAGAGTAAAACGCCGAATTCGCAGCGTTTTAAATTCCAGACTAATCATCATCCAATCGGTTTGTTTCGCGTTAGCGAATTTTCTAGACTGTTGCTGCTTCTAGACTTCTTCGATGACCGAATGTTGCATCTAATGAAGATCATAGCCTTCTCCTTGGTAGTGATCAGTGCATAGTTGTAGGAGCAGATCGGCAGTGTGTTGGTGCTAGGAGCATCCACACCAAATAACCCACCGAGAGGGTTCTTATGCGTTTCGATTCTTCTCAAGAGGTATTCAAGTCGCCAGCCAGAAGAGTGATGTCCATGCATCCTGCCATCTTCAAGTCTCGAAAGTCCTCCACAAAAAGCGTCCTTGACAGTGTCACTGATGGGGCTTGTTGGCGCTCATGCACAGATAACACAGAATTCGGGTTTGTGGTCCTTGACTGCGGATCCTGACGAAATTAGCCAGTATGACTACACCCAGTTGACTCTTTATAAAGTCCAATCAAAAACAGCATCTTCAGCCGTAGCCCTCAACGCCATTCCGGATCACCTGACACCCTGAGAGTGAACCGCAAATAAACTGAGCTGTCTTAAATGATGTTCATATGCAGTACCGTGGTAAAGTCCTGTGTGTGCTTCAGAGGCGCAACATGCGTAGACCTTTAAAAAGGGAACGGTATGAGCAAGAGTGGTCCGCCGACTCACGTGAGAAGAGTATACACATTAAACGCAGTGTTGGTGGAATAGGTTCTGAGTTGAGTTTAAACACTCATACCAATAATGATGATCGTTCAGACGTAGCGTCATTTTGGCGCCGTCATTCAAAGGAAACATGAGGGCTGAGATACTGTCATGTTTTCAAACCTAGATAGGAGCAGCCGAGGATGAGTTCGATCCACGGACCTTCCGATTACGTCTTTGCCACTGAGCTGTCTCGAGCTCTGCGCTGAATTTATAGAGCTACAAGCAGACGGGGTTGCATTGGTGCGAGTAGTAATTAAAACTGCAACTGATAAATTAGGGAGACTAGCCACTACTGTGTTGTGTGGGCTGGTCACCCAGGCTGAAGAAGAGTGTCTGCCTGAGTTGTCCTACCTTAAGCATCTGACCTGCGAGGTGGCAAGTGTTAAGGCATTGTTGAGGGACCCTATCAAGAAGCATCGGTTTAACAGTCCAAATCACTTTGTCGCAGAAGACTTGCCTAGCCTGAGTGCGCAAGGAGTAGGACAACTGAATTCTAGTGCGACTGAGCAGATCCGGTAACTTTAGAGCAGTGCCAGACTCTCCAGTTTTGAAAGAATTTCGGCCGGCGGCTGCTGTCAAGCGTTGATGCGGTTTTTATGGCCAAACTTTAACGCCCTCCCCTAAAAAAGTTAGAATAAATACGGAAACGCCGGTCGACTGGAGGAAACAGCTTACTGACTTTACATTCCTACTGCAGAAGACGGTGTGTCTACACCATAAGACCGAATCATGTTACCATTAAGCCTCAGACACCGGTAACAAACTGTCTGAAAACAACTTAGGTCTTCAGACCTGAGGTTAAGTTTCACAGCTATAAAGTAAGACGGTCCTCATCTTCATGCTGCAGATGTGACCTTGTAACCTCGTTGATAATTATTTCGGATCATCATCATCATCATCACAAAGACAGCAACATCAGTGTTGACACTGATGCTTCACTGCCGTACAACCATAAAGTTCGTCTAATTTCATATATATATATATATATTATATATTAAAGGCCATAGAGTGAAAACAAGAGAAAAGGAATAGATGAGGGAGGGACCTAGTGCTGGCCTATGTCAAGCATTCTGAGGTGCCTACACCTCCAACCGCTCAATCAGACAATCTGGAAAGAAACTGACAGCATGAACGCCACCGACATCGATCAGCCGCCATTTCTTGCAACGTCTCCACCAGCCAAGCACAGGCGTCACAGGGACTCTATCTTGGAAGGGGTGCAGTACAACCAACATCCAAATTCTTCGTAATCCCTTTCATATCCTTTTACCAAGTAACACGTTGTCCACCTCGCGGTTTGCGCCATGCTGAGGGAGGCACGGAGAACAACACTCGTCTAGGTAGACGGTGTTTCGACATGCGTAGCACATGACCAAGCCATCGTAGTCGGTGGTGCTGGATGATTTCCCCAATTGAAGTACCTGCAGATTACCTACAGATTATTTCGGATGCTAAGCATGGAACAAGCTGGAGAATAATGCCACGACGATTCACGCATTGAATCCATTCGTCACAGCTCAACAACGGCTTACATAGCCGCCAAGATGAGCAAACATATCTACAACTGAAGTCCTTCATTCCAAATTTTTAGAGGAGTACAAAGAGATTGGAACTTTGCACCTATAAGGGAAGGTACAAGAAGAAACGAGGCACTAACTTTGATATTCTTTTCAGACGGACAACCGTCCAATGGCGGACCAATGTCGTCTGCATAAGCCCGACCCAATAATCTTTCCCAAGATTTTATTTCCACTCCCAGAATCACCGTTCCTTGGAGACTATACTCCATGCTAATGTCAATGGCGGAGAGATAGCTCAGCGGTTAGAGCGCGAGCGTACTGACCGGAAGGTCCGTGGTTCGAACCCTGCCTCTGTCTCTCGACTTCCCCTGTCTAGGCTTGGGCAACCTGGCAGTATCCCAGCCCTCGTGCTTCCTTCGGGTGGCATGGCAGCTAGGCACCGAAAGGGTGCTACAGCTGAACGATTTCAATGGCGGAACAACAAGAATATGGACGATCCTGGCGAACCCGACAAGTTGTGGGGAAACGTTCAGATAGCATTTTGTGAAAACTAACGAAAGCAGAAATATGGGAATAAACAGCAGGAAGGATGCTCATAAACTACAAGGACATCCAATGTTAGACAAGTAAATACACAAGAGTTGATTCATACACGTCGCCAACGGTTTTTTGAAGTCGGGGGAAACTGTCATTGTCGGTCGACAGCACGCGTAACTCTGTCCAGGCTCTTAATGTGAAGAAGTGGTCAGTACGCCAACAGCTCTCGAAATCCTGCCTGATACTCTCGGATTTGTGTCTCAGGTGAAAAGCAAGGGCGTCGTAGTATAACTGAAGCCAGTAATAACGTTACGACTGTGGTAAGATTTATGCCCCTGCAGTTGCGCCAGCCGCATCTGGTGCCCTTCCTAAACGAGGTTATAATGATTTTTGCCTCTCGGTTTGCTGCGTCGCATTCTTATTCCAAAATTATTTTAAAGAACCTAGGAAAGGGAAGACACAGATATACGCTATGGACTTTAAACAAAACTCGTATTAACTCATCCATTCCGGCGGTTCGGTGGCGTTCAAAAGCAGAAAGACGTATAACTTCAGAAGCTTAGGGAGAGAGAGGCAGATGGGCAACTAAATTGCTGTTGGGAAAATTCATCCCGGTAAGCAAGACGTTGGTTCTTGTTTCACGTCACATTTCCAATACTGTCTTCGGAGAACTCAAAAAACCTGTTCATCAGGAGTTGAAGCAGTTTCCGAATATTCCCAGCTACATTGCCTTAGGCTATGTTGAGCCTTCTGATTCTACCAGGCTCCTCTATCCACAGACAGGCCATGGTTTCGCTCACGTCTAAAAGATATCCTGGTTGAATAATGCGAAGTCGGGAGGGATGTGTTTCGAACCAACAGGCGACAACGACTGCTATGAAATTCAGTGCTTATTTGGCAGGCGTTGCATGTCCTGTCCCAGTTGCAGTCAGCGGCTCCAAACTCTGTGCAGACTGCCTCGATAATGCTATTTAACTTTTGGGTCAGGTTTTTCAACCGCTGAACAGAGAGATTGTCTCTTAGGCTCCCCGAGATATTTATTGGAGGTTTACACCAAAAAAGAGCGTGATCTGAACTGAAGTGAGCACTTTACAAAGCAGACCTTATGGCCATGTATCCAATCTGACTCTGTCGTTCTTTATTGACCGGAAGCCAGATAGCACAATGACGTCCACTGGGTCTGAAACCAGTACTATGGGAGAACAATTGGTTGCAGACATAGTGGCAAAGACACCATTATCATTGCTATTTGGGCCCAAGCTAAATGGGTAGCCTGTTTTCATTTCCTAGCTACACCACATGCAGTGAGTACGGTGGCCTGGATGATGATACTACGCGACGACCGATGTGGCAAAAAATTACTGGCGATTGCAGTTTAAGGGTGCAAGTGAGCCAGGATGCTACCAGGGAGCCTAAGCCTAAACATGAAGACGATAAGACCACCCAGCAAATCTTCCTGCTTAAAAGCTTGACAGCAAGCTAGTAATGCTCGATAAGGAATGCCAAGCTATTCCAGTTTTTAAAGAACAAATTGGTAGGCGCTCCTGACCCAAAACAGGAGAAACATGGGAATGTGTTAGTCTGATCTTTACTCGTTTAAGTGCTTCGTATGAGACCCTAAAAGTGTCGTCCGGACAACGCTCAGCATAACTTCATGTGTCACGGAGATGCACAGGCTGTCACACCGTGGTAATGTCTAGTTTCTCTGTCACGGTATACGGAGGTGTCTCTCCGGAAGTCGCTGTGACTATGAAGATCCTGCTGTGAAAAATTTCGGCAGTACAGGGGTGCACGATCAACATGCAACTGTACGATGCGCTTGTCTGCGGTTTTCGGAACACTACCGGATTGAATTTCAGCATTGTTGACCCATCCAATGAGATGTTCGCCCTGTAGTGGTACAGCTTTATCATAAAATACGAAATATGGCCATACTATCGTACTCATCACTTGGAAGATTTCACTGTTCGGGGATATGCCGCTGAGGTGAGAAAGAAGCCTGGAAACAGTAGACGGGACGTTGACAGTAGCACTGTTTCGTTTACTTGTCCTGATGTATGTATATCGGGTGATGTGGAGTAAAACCTTTCGTTACGAACTGCGGCTGTGTAACAGGTGTTAATGACTCGAGCTGAAAATGTTCCCTTCCTCCCGCATGACATCTTCGGCCCAAAACTCTGCCTGGAAGACGAGTCAATCGCATAAGCAAAATAGCCAGGCGGCAGTTTTTCTAACAAACACGCGCGCTACGTTCTACATCCAAACATGGAGTACAGGGAGGCTAAGTGTTTTGGATATCTATCAGATGAGTAACACTATATCAGAGACTCCGGAGGTAATATGGACTTTGTACTGATTACTGCTGCACCGTGGTAAGTCCAAATAGCCCCATAGCGGAGTAATCAACTACATGGCTATTACATGAAGTATGGGTTCATTTACATTGCAAATATCCGCAGAGGGTATCAGGAACGCTCATGTCGTTGTCAAGATGATGATGTGGTGAGCAGTGTGGTTTTGACGCAGATGTAGGGGAAGAGGTGACCGTCACCAATTCGGTTCTGAAGGACTTACCGCAAATAAGGTAAACGACAGACCACATATTCATGCGGAACATCAGAGTGTAGGAGCCGATTTTGTGTTTACTTAAGGATTCTTCAACCCCACCGGTTATCCCATCCAACAGGAGTGAGATTAACTGAAAAATCAATGTGTAGAAGTCTAAGTGTACGAACCAACAAACATTCTCCTCCGCCGAAGAAATTACCAGTGGAAGTGACGTTATTTTTGTACATGAACATCATTACTCCCAGAGAGATCATGGTCACGAATAGATACTTCTGAAGGGGATATTTCCGTTTTGCCAAAATAACATTAAGAATCATGACAGGGATAGGTTTGATAGATTTACTAACGACCTGTAACAAATAGAATAAGCGTGATAACTTGTACCTGTGTGGGATAAGAAACAAATTTAAGACTGAAGTTGCTCGCGAACATCGCACCAATGTATGTAAAACCGCACAGAGCGAATTTCGATTCGGCAACTTCCCCCCGAGATTCTCTAGTGAAAGTCAGTGCTTTAAAAGTAAAATGAGAGGTGACGGGCATTACCAACTGCGGAAAAGGCGGTGTTGGCGAGGCATTGGAAGAGGAGCATAGAGAAGAAGTAGTTGAAGCTGTCATTCGAGTCGCCATAATTGCTTTTTGTTCTGGTGCGAAATGAAGAAGTACTTTGAGGACTCACAATTTTTCTTGGATAATTCCGTATACAAGGTAGGAGAAAAAGACACCCACAGCGCAGAATAGTAAGAATGCTAGCTCACGTAAGCGAGAATTCATTGCCACAGGGCAAAACGAAAACAATGGTGGAGTGTCGCCGAAATACGTAAAATTGCAAGTTGCAATGACCTTGAAACGTTGCCTTCGTGGTACAGCAATAGAGTGTCGAATATGCCCAGCCATTCAAGACAGGGCCGGCCAGGTCATCAGGACAAGCGATTGAGAGAACAATGCGTCAGTTGTATCGAGAAGAGAAGGAAGACGCTCACATATTGCGAAAACAAAGGTAATTATCCGTTTTTTCGTTATCAGCTGAGGCTTCGTAGTAGAGACTTGCCAAAAGTGTACACCCGGAACTCGCGGGTGTATGGAAGAGAAATGAACTGCGGGGGCATGCGAAAGGTTTTGTGACTAATAAAAACGAAGAACCAATGTAATTTTACGGAAGCACACCGGCGATATCATCTTAGGTCGATAGCACAAAGGTACATAATTTGGTACGTTGCCCGGCAATAATTGCATAGGGGTCCGGTTGTATATATAATGAGAACACACGGGCTATACCGGCTACCATCAACATCACATCAGACCACTTCGGCGGATATTACTGCCCGATCGTATCAAGGTTGAAAGTTGGCGGCTAGAGCATGTGCGGATATGAGTGGTAGATCCAAACTGGACCACGCTCTAGGTGTTGTTGGGAATGGTCCAGGGGCTCCTGAACAGCTCGACCCTAAGGGGGTACAACAGAATCCTTTTGATCCGCGTGGGGATGTGCGAGCTCGGCTCCCCCATGGCACATGTTCCAAGAGAGACAAAACGGGTAGGCAACAATCAGCCTCTGAGGGCGAGGGACACTCAGTGAACGCGGACATTAACGACTGCTCATATGGGTTGTCCAAACGATAGAAATCGGTACGAAAATACGGCGCGTTGGGTTTTCAAGCAACTTCCACGGGAGGAACCACGGAAGATGAGTACTTTCGGGAAAAGGTTCGCCACCGACTGCTTTGTTGAAGATATTCTAGTCTTGTTACCCTACAAACAACGCTCGGGAGTGCATCGGGAAAGCAAAACGAACAATGCAACCCATTCGCGTTACACTGCTGGAGGCGATTAGAATGGCTATGTGCATCGATTCGAGAAGGTCTAATTTTTCTTGGTTTTGGATCCTTTTGGTTTTGCTGTGTTAAAAAACCATACTGAGCCCCGGTAATTGGGGAAATAAGACTGCCAAACCGTCTTTGGGACCTGCTGGTCCCCGAAATCATCAACCTGATGGAGTTTTCTGATCTTAAGGGTGGGTAAGGCGTTCAAGGTGGCCATGCACTATTTGAAGGCGTAAGAAACCCGATGGTCTTCCAGTTAACAGCATCTGTCTTTCGGAGCAGTCTCCACAGTTTTTGTTGCCTGAATGACCGAGGTTGCCGAGCCACGCAGTGCACTTTTTCTAAAAGGCTTTCCAACCTGCCGAGCGTTTACCGTGACGTCGACAATGTTCGGTGTCCTGGCCAACAAACTGGTACATGGGATCAAGGCTTTTGATCAGGCTTCGAGTGGCGATCTTTATGTCTTCATTTTGCGGCTTCCGTTCACCCGGAAGGCACGAGCAAAATAAGGCCATACATCCGACTTCATGTTCTCAGAGTCAAGCACCGAGCTTTCTAGCGTGAGGATCCACATAAAACCTCTGAACATGCCCTTAATCGGGTCCTAGATAAAGCGCGGATGACTATCAGAGGAAAGTTGTTCCACGCACCAACTCACTGAAAAGAGGAAATTGTTGTCCAACAAAAGCACGTGCTTTGTTTTTCGAAACTCTCTTACAACGTTTCCACCGAATAACAGTTTCGGGAAACTTGAAAAACCCACCACCCCTCGTTCCAGCATGGAGAAGGTAGTTGTTGGGTCCCCGAGAGGCAAAGTTTGCATAAGAAATGTCATCAAGTTCCCAGAAGTCGTTCCATAACGGGCCGATTTGAACCCAGAAACCATCTTCGTGGAAGCTCGCTGGGCATGCTCGCCGAGAATTAGGTCCTTCTTGGGTCCTTGGTGGATCGCTTAGTTGGCGTATCTGAGAAGTGGTCTGGCGTAGATCTGACGCAAGAGGAACTCCTTTTCCAAGTCTCCTCCGAAAAACGTATGGACGATTTCTATCATTCAGGGGAAGGTATCAGCCCAGTGACCTTTGCTTTAGGGAGTTGGCACACGTCTGAAGTGTCCGGGTTGTCCGCAAGAAGTGGACATGGGCTCGAGGGCGCACGGAGGCGGCAGGCTCCTCAGATCGAAAAAACTAACGACTCTAAGACGTAGCCTCGAGGGAGAGCGGACCAGTTGGGCTTTCTATAAGGCTGTTCTATTGAAAAGAAAGCCTAAGCACAACGAAAAGTTCCTCCTTGAAGCCCGCAAACATCGATTTCTTGAAAAGGTGAAATTTGTGGAACGCCGCTTTGCTTTTGAAAAGCCAAAAAACGACCTCTGACGTGTGCTTTTTGTCTTTGGCTGTGTTACGCCGTCCACTTACACAAACCAGCACGTTTGTCCAGGAGAACTACGTACAGTGCAGGTCTCAGGATGGTGGTAATGAGGCAATTTGGTGGGGCCTACTTCAAAATGCTTTCCATTACCTTGCAGGATAAACCACTTAGTTTGACGTTCTTGCAGCTATAATATAAATAGCATTCAGCAACTTTGGAAATTGGTGTAAAATTTGCTTTCTTCCTTTCTTTGCTTCGGTATAAAATTCTCATTAAGCCTGACGTGCTTGACTTCCATCCAGGAGGCCTTGGGAGGCCGCTACGTATTCTCACAATGGAATTGATTTCTCGAAAGCTACGACATCTTCAGGATTGCCACTTCATAGTGTAGAACATCTATGTACAATCTATAGGTACATGTATTATGCAAATTATCTACTTTGGTGATTTGTTTAAGTAAGGAAATCTTCCGAATTGCGGAAAAATGTGTCTCACTTACAATGGACAGAGCTTTCGGATAGTTTTATAGCTGGAAGAATGCCCTGAAAGTTGTAGGGTCTACATGGCCTCTGTGGATGCAAAATATGCGGAGTTGCTATTCCTGGAAACTGTTTTTCCTAGGCAATTGCTGTTTCCAGTAAAAATTACGTAGGCCGCGTTCAATATTGGCAAAGCATTGTGCCAGTTTGTTGTCAAAAAGCAGTGTTCGAATAAAACTTGCGAAGAATATTAGGAAGATCACGACTCTGACCAACTAGCCACATGGAACCTGCGTCGATCATAGCGGACAGCTGAACGAACCCAGCTGACGCACATGACGAACATGCGGCTAGGGGTCCACGATGCCTAATCAACTAGCCCAATGGAACCTATGTCTTAACTGGATAGTTCTCCCCAACATTTCCTTGAATAAGCCGGACAGTTTACGCATAGGAGCAAACTGTTCGCTCTCCACAAGCGCATACGTAACCGGACGCCCGATACCCATGCCGTCCGTTAACAAGAACGTATACAACTTGTATCTACAGGCCGAATATTAGGTGCTTCAAAAAACGTACCCAGAAGGTTTTTTTGCGTGCATTCCGTCCACATTCACTACATCTGGAAAGTGTCCGAAAAACGTTATCTGCCGGCATCGGGAGAGGCACATGTGGCCACAGGGATCTTTCCTTGACTGCCGCACAAGACACGTGCGGTATCTCTAAGTTTTTCCAGGACCAAAAACATACCATCTGTTACAATAAAACCCAACCATGCGGCACCTACTCAACAGAGCCGGTCGACACTCCCGGCTGTAGTTGCATATATCCTGAGTGGTAAGGAGCTTGCCGAATCCATCGACCACAAACTGCCGCACCACACACGACAGCGTTTCATATCTCAGAATGGCCCTGCAGGTGCACAACTCGTCTTTGGTTAGCCGTCGATTAACCGGAAGCCGATCGTGCAAATATTTAACTTGTGGTTGTGTTCAAGCAACTAAGAGGTGACGGCGGGGTTTCTCCTTAGCCTACGTAGAGAAAAACACACTGACGGCCGGTGTTTCGCGTACCGTTTTTATTAGAAAACACGCTCAATTTACCAGCTTCTTCGGATTCCTCGATTTTCCGTTGGTCTTGTTTGTCTTGGTCTTGCATTTGTAGTACACCCATTCGTAAAGCAAGACAGCGTTAGTGCTTCGATCACTGGATGAACGCACAAATACCACTCAGTTATCCTTCACGTATTGATTTGAGGCCTCCTCAATTGCCGTGAAGGATTAAAAGGATACAACCTAGTGTTCTGTGGTAGATCTTTTGACCCTTTTTCCCATTTTCAGTCCACAATCTAGATATGACTGTCTAATTGTTTCGTTTAACTGTCAGCAATGAACCACGCTGTGCCCTCAATGAACCTAAGCACACCGTTGATCTTTACCGGTTTTGCTTTGACACAATTCCTCGGACAATCCTAAAGTCCCCAACAATCCTAGCTGATTCACCCAAGAAGCGTACGTATGGGGCTGTCCACGAACCCAAGACGACGTCGATGTGAGGGTAACAACACTTTATTCATTACTTCTGCGTGATTGGCTTCTGCAGATTCTTTCTTAACTGCCCCCGGTCCATGGCAGATTTTATTCTCCTGTTTACTGGCAGTTACTTTGCTTGCTTGATTCACTTGTTACGATTTGGTTCCCACTTATGGATATATTGAATTCTTCGGTCTGTCACACTTCAGCTGGATAATAATTAGGCACATGTTCGGTGGCAATTTTGCCCTGAATATTTTTTGTTAACAGCCTTCTGTCGGTTTGTCTCGCGTGGCGTTTGCCACAATCCTTAACTCGAAGTTTATAGATCAAATCTATCTTTCTTGTAGCATCAGGCTTTCGTTTTGGGTTCGATAATGCATCCCGTCGTGTATTTGCAGTCTTGTAGGCAGATCTCGTACCTCGCCAATGTCCTGCTGTTTTGGTCAACCTTGTTGTGTGGAACTGTCATTTTTGCTATTAATGGTTTCCAGCAATCACTTGGGCTACGTTCACTTGCGCGCAAACCCCCAAAAGTCACTCCGTTCAAATGAAGGTTTAGCAACAAATGCAGTCCTAAGGATACATTCATAAAATAACAGAACTTTACAAACCTCAAATTGTGGGACTGCCCCAGCTTTTATACGACGGTTCAGTAACCACTAATTCTCAACGGCATCCCGATATCCACACTGATTCAAGGCAATGTGGCTACAAGATCAGAGTTAACGTCTTGCAGTTTGGACCCAGCTGCGAGTATCCCAAGGCTGTAGAATACTTCGACGTATTCAGGAAAGCCCAATAGAATGACGCGCAAAACCACAAGCCAGAAATTGTGGATTCTTGAGATTTATTAATGAAGTGCGGTACTACATGTATAAAATGCGTAACAAAAGGGTTACAAACCTCAAATTATGGGGGTTTCCGTCTAAATCGTTGCACAAAGTAGTGCAAGTTCAAAGAAAGCCCGGAGAAGACGGCAAATCGATCTTAGTTAGCGACACACGCCTGTGCACAACACGTGGTAACGCAAAACGGTCAAAAAGCGCGCGTAAAAATAATCGACCAAACTGGTTCGACAGGTCAAGTGTTAAAAGTTCATGAGGGGTTACAAATGTACATAGAGTCTATGAGGTAGAGGCAGTAAACAGCAGGCTCAGACAAGCAAAGGAAGGGAAATTAAGTATTAAGGCCATAGAGTTGTGTGTCAGGATGGTGTAACAACCGGCGTGGAGTTAAAAACTATCATTCGTTGCTTGTTCCTTGTACAGTGCGGTTCTCCGCAACGTGATGCTGAACGCGAATGGTAAATCATATACCACAGGAAGGCCGGGGCTACCGAGGCAATCTACGTCCCACTCTGGATTATAGTGGAGTAATCTGTGTCTGTATTTAAATATCTTATAGGTTCACGGGACGTGCGTTGGATGAACGCAATATAGCAAGACAGGTGTTGGGGTTCTTGTCCGGTTGTCGGTGTGCTTTTTCGTGGAATTTGATTCCGAATCACGGGAATTTCGGCAAGAAACTAATGCATGTTATGCCTGCCGATAAAGTTCACCACCGGCGAAGTATGAACAGAATTGCGGTAAACCGGTTGCAATAACTGTTTGTTATGCGTTTATGACATAAATGCGTACACGCGCGTTCAAACCCGAACATCCACAAGAGTGGCCATCTCTATGTTAATAACTGTCTTCATAACTATTTAATTCACTTTTTTTCAGGTACGCTGACTTCAACTGCCGGTCCTACTTGCATGTGGTTTACCGTGAGGTTTGACTCGCATCCGTCAGTTTTAACGTGCGACATTTTCAAGATCTGCGAAGATCCGACTGGGAATTGAAGGGTAGCAACCGCTATCTGAATAATCAAGAGGAACGCGTGTTTTTGGTTTGCTGAAATTTTCCAAGTCATCCATGGAATCCCATAACTATATCCGGAAAAACTATGGAGTTAAACTAGCAGGTGAGGATGTTCGGGTTTTGCACGATCAAAAGAGTACTTTTCCGGTTTAGAAGGACAAAATGACTGCGCTAGACAAGACTTTCAACTTGCAAGATAATAGCCATTACCTGCAGTGCATAAAACTGCGTGATCACAAGGTGCGAAGGTTCGAAAATTGTGGCACTGTGACAGTGCACTGTAAGAAGGAGCTACCGATGTCTGTGAGGTTTGAAAGTTCTCCCAGGGTTCTTTGGAGGGATCGACGGTTGACTGGATACAATGCAAACACTGTCATGTTTAACTAGATTGCAGGTACATTGACAGCTCGCCTGACAGGCTTACATTTTCCATTCTAATATGCAATCAACGTAAATGAATTTCAAATCCCCAGGCGCATCCGCAGAAGGAGACGAAGGTAAGTTCTCTCCATAAATCGTGTTCACACCTGTTGATTGTCACGTATTCTTAGGGGTGCTAATGGCGGATGGTTTTATTCTGCCATAGAATTCACCCCCTCCTCAACGTCGCACGGCAATGGAGACTAGTGTTTGTCTCTCACACAAGCTAAGCGAACAAGGCTGTGGTGATTTTCTTTTCTCTGGCAATTACTACTTCTTTTCCAATTTTTTCACATACTACTGTCGAACCCAGATTCTGCGTCACGGTAATTGTGTCGTGATTGGTTTTAATAGATTTACATAATGAAACTTTGGCTTCACGTTTTCTGTCAGCGCAAACCTTAGAGCAACCAGGGCATCTAGGCCTTGCATTGAAGTTAAGCTTGCGTAGGTGAAAAAAGGATGCGATAATTCTCCTGTTTCGCATACATATATATAATATTTATAATCTATGCATAGTGTGTATGTATACACATACAGCATAAGTGATCGTGGAGAGTACATCTACCGTATGAATAATGGAATTATGAGTGAACGTTTTGCCAGTGGCTTTTCATAAACTCGACGTTTTATTCAACAGCCAGAACACCATCAGTTACTAGCCAGATGTTCTTGTTATTTTTAACCGCGGGTGCTTGTTATTTTTAAGTTTTTTTTCATATTTTGCACCGATATCGTGCCCTCATACATTGGGTAGTTCTCAACCCTTACTTTGCATTTGTCAACAAATTTCAGAGATGAAGGCAAGGACCAGATATGTAAATTATATAGAGGTATTTTTTATCTCTTCAGGGCATTTTTGTTTACTACTTTAGTACCTGCATTTTTTGCATGCACTCGTGTTTGTTGGGTCTCACAGGGAGGACGGTTGAGTCACTTTATCGAATTGACATTTTCCGAAGAGATTTTATAAGCAGCAACAAAAATTTAACGGCTGGGCCACTTTGGCGATCTGAATTGCCATTTCACGACGGCCGAAAGCTTACTGTCTACGAAAACAAGAAATTGTTGACGACGAAACATTTTGCCTTGATCGAAATGCAACTTTAGTGAGTACAATTTGTGCAATAAGTTGTCATTTTAACAGTTACGAAATAACCCAAGCATATTCATGCGAAAATTTGCACCAAAGTGACTTTTGAATAAAAAGTGAACTAATCAAAAACCTCAATCGCAAGATGATCCGTGTGAAACGGTAAGTTTTTCATTCAGTCACCAATGCAGACCACGTGGGCAGATGTTCTATACCTGAATACATCTTCCGCAGATTTTTGTTATTTTTTTAAATTTTATTACGATTATGGCCCTTAGCGGTAGGAGACACGTTTGACAACATGCAACAATTCCTATCGTAATTGTATACCCTTTAGTAAGCTGATACAACAAAATTTAATTCAGCTCAGGCCAACTACGACTAATGCTGGTCGAAGGCCTGCAAACGGGACGCCAGACGTCCTACAGTTGCAGATGAACACCACCCTAAGAATGAAGGTTAATGGGGTTTACAGTTAGCAAAGCGGGTAAATGGTTACGAGAATCTCAGAAACATGGTGTACGGTGAAGCTGTGGAGGCTCACTGGTGTCGATGTTGTGAAGTCGGGCATAGTAATTCCATTGGGAGAGTGCGATGGTGGCAGCACACGAGCCGAAATGCGAACTGTATAGAAAATTGTTGAGTTTTTGTGCGGAACACGGACTGAATGTCCACCGAAATGGCTACATTCGGACGACAGGCTCAGAAGTTTGAAATGAACACAGCGTGGGGGCAGTGGAACGAGTGGGCGAGGGGGTGCGGTCGAGAGTTGCGGGTGTGCTATCAAACTGGGTAAGGCAGCACCGTGCCATCATTGACCTGACATAATTCGGTTTTTGGACATCTCCGTTACGGACGTCACATTTAAGGCCATTGGGCCATATGTGCAGTTCTCTGAGCGTGGATAACGGCCAGCCTTGTCGTCCATACCTGATATTGCCGGAGTTCAAAGCTTGGGAAGACGAGGGGATGGGATGAGATTAACAAAGCACGGTGAGTTTGAGGAGATATCAGGGCAAGACTAGACTAGTCTCCACCGCTATTAGGGTGGGGACAACAAGTGATTATATGAGATAGTATTGGGATGGATTTGTACCTAGTACACTAGGGGCCAGGCAAGGGTTGAGTTAGCTAACACACGACAATAAATTACAATAGATCTAGTGCAAACCGGTATAAGCTCGCAGAGAGGTAGTGGGTTAGGGAAAGTAAACGTATAAGGACTGGCGGGGATGGACTTCCGAGGTGACGGGCAGAACCATAATCTAGGAAGGAAGGTAGTTGTAAGAGAAATAGTCACCAGTCCCTGAAGCATTGCTATCAGCTTCAAGTTAACAAGTGGTGCATGGCGAATAAATAGTTTTTGGACCGTAGTCCTGCATGCTGGTAGCGGAGAGTATGGAAACTCTGTATACATATATTTCTCATTTCATATACTTACTGCTGGGAGTGAAAGGTAGATGCGTGTGTTTTGTTTGGTCGACCAAGTGCGCTTTGGTGCGGCACAACCCCAGTTTTAACAAATGCAGCTACAGTTCCATACGCCGATGTAAGCCATGGGCATCACAGTCTTCAGGCTATCCTATCTGTTTATTTACGAATTTCTTTTATTTTTTTCATTAAACAGACGAAAGCCCAGTTTTTTCATTCTTTCATCGTCTGTAGTTTACAGCTTTGCCAGTTAAATGGCACAACCGGGACGAGTCTAGCCCAGCAGCAACAAACAGAAAGCAAAAGTGCTCTTTGATTGATTTCCTGAATTAAAGGTAAGGCTCAGAACCACCGGGTATGCGAACGCACCATGGTGCAACGCAACACGGCGACTCTCCCTGCAGGAATTACCGACCACCACACGAGGTTTTCATCCCTCGTGCATGCTGCCAGATCTGCAAGGTGGCGTGCCACCAAGCAGTCATAATTGCGGCTTGTGCATTAAAAAAGAACTCCAGCTACTAGATATTCTATCTGGTCGGGGGAAGGCCAGGCCAGTAAAACACCTCAGTCATTTTGAACAGGCAAACGACAGACGGCTGCTGGGAAAGGCAAGTCGCGGAGGCAAATGAGGTGGCAGCTACCATTGGGACAATGGAAACAGGACGGAAATGGCCAGAGCGTGTGAACGTGGTTGGACGACGACGGTGCGGCCATCGAGCCAAACAGAGGCATACCGCAATGTTTTGTGCATGTGCTGAATGGGTTCTGTGGCGTATAATACGTCCTCAGCTATGAGAGATTCTGACTTATGCTTGGTCCATGTCAATTAGGACCAGGCATAAGTAAGAGTTCCTCATATATGAGGGTCCATCGGTCGTGTGTTATTGAATGACCTGTTACTTTTATGGCATGTATTCAGGTTGACTGGCGGGGACTTTATGGGAGAACCATCAGTGCCTCAAGAGCATCCTTGTGTTGCTGCCAACTAAGTAGCAGACACATCATAGAAGCGGAGCTTAAAGCGATTCTCTGAAGGTGGGGGCTCACGACGGTCTACATGGACGAAAAACAGAAATAAAGCTTGGCAATGTTGTGGAATATAGGTAGCTCGGGTGCTCTGATTGAATGTTGGTTTTCGCCGAGCTTGGCAGTTGGAAACGTTTCATCAATCGACATCATCACTCAACCCCGCACTGATGATGTCACCTCGATTGGTGATGAAACGTTTGCAATCCAACTGCCAAGCTCGGCGAACGGACCAACAATCAAGAAATAAAGCTTACCACCCGAAACCGGGTAAGCAAGGCTGGATATCACCAATAATGATATATAAATGAACGCAAATAGCGGCACTGTTTACTGCACGGCAACAGTTGCTTCTTATTCTCTAGCGTAATCAAATGCATGGTAGATTCCCTTTTGTTCTCACATAGAAGGCAGTAAAGGTTGACCATTCTAACCGTACAGGAATAAAGAAAAGGCTAGTTTGTCTTGCATAACAGCAAACACTATTGTCGATCCGTTCACTGCGAAGAATGCACCTATATGTTCCGTTATAATGAACGAGAGTAGAGCGGTCACCGTAACGAATGAATGCAAATTGCCTGTTGGAAGGCCTTAGAATTTACATCTTGGGGTACAAATCGACTTCCACGCATCCAAGTCATGTATTTCATCCAACGAAGATTCTAAATTCTGTTTATCAACCCTGACTGAAAACAGTTAAAGGAACAGCCATAACCGCTTATTGTGGTGTTCAAATTAGTCACATTTTTATTGGCCAGAAAACACAAAATCACCGTTTTTTCACGGATTCACGGATTGATACACAGGATCGAGGCTTTCACCTAAGTTTCCCGGGTCGGTTTTGTTCTTGTCGTTCAGCAGCTGTCGTTCACCTGAAAGGCACAAGTGAAAAAAGGGTGTAGCACTGCTCTTTATATTCTCAGCGCGGGGCAGGATGTTTGCCAGCGCGAGGACTCGCGTAAATAAGTGTCTAATAGTGTTTTGAACTGAGTTCTAGAGGGAGCGTGGACAACCGTCTCAGGAAGGTTATTCCACGCAGCAACTACCCGAAATGAGAAAAAAGCTTGCCTAATGAAGGTGTGCCCTCTGAGCTTAAAAATCCTCTTACCATGTCCCCACCGTGTGTTTGCTGGGTCAACGGTGAAAAACCTGTCGGCCAAGCCTTGTTCAAACAAGGCGTAAGTAAGAATTAAGTCCCCTCGGAGGCGACGATACTCCAAGGGACAGAGGTCGAGCACCACGAGACGCGTTTCGTAGTCCATGGACTTGAGACCGGCAACCATTTTCGTAGCAGCTCGCTGGACACGCTCAATGAGGATTACGTCTTTCGTGCGTCCTGAGTAGACAACCGGGTTGGCATATTCAAGGAGCGGTCTGACATAGGCCCCATAGAGTATTTGGAAGTCCGTGCGAGTAATACGAGAGAAGGTACGCCGAATCATCCGTAGAACAGCGAATGCCTTCTGAGCCGATTTCTCAAGGTGCAGTGAGAAGGACAGGTTTGGAGAGAGCCAGATACCCAAATCTTTTTTGGCATCTATCCTCGTAATGTCTTCTGGTCCTTTCTCACCATGCATGACAAAGGAGTTCGCTGAGTCTCCTCCAAATGACACATGGACGCACTTTTCGTCATTCAGAGGAAGGTGCCAGTCCAACGACCACTGCTTTGCGGCGTCCACATCAATTTGGAGGGCACTGGCATTGGAACTCCACGATTTCAAGTCGTCCGCAAAAAGTAGACATGGACTTGAAATAACATCTGGAAGGTCATTGACGTATATCAGAAACAGCAAAGGTCCCAAAACGGAGCCCTGAGGAACTCCAATGGAGACCGGCGCCGCAGAAGAGTAGGTCGAGCCTACTTTCACTCGGAATGATCTGTCTGATAGGAATGCCTTGATCCAGTGTAGGATTTTCCCTTGAATCCCGTAAGACTCGAGTTTGTGGAGCAGAGGGACGTGTGGGACTCGATCAAATGCTTTTGAAAAGTCGAAAAATATGGCATCCGATATGAGTCCCTCGTCCTTGGCTTGGGTTAAGCTGTCCATAAATACGAGCATGTTCGTCACGCAGGAACGGTTTGGGAGAAATCCGTGTTGAGCTTGAGAAATCAAGTTGTTGGAAGTAAGGTGATCTAGAATGGCTCGCTTCAGAATGCGTTCCATCACCTTGCATGGCACGCTAGTGAGGCTTATAGGCCTGTAGCTGCCAGGCGATAGTCGGTCACCAGTTTTGTAGATTGGCGTGACAATCGCTTCCTTCCAAACAGAGGGAAGGTGGCCTTCGTCAAGCGACTGACGAAACAGCAGATGGAAATGAGTTGCCAGTGTGTACGACGTTTCCTTCAGGATCCTTGGGTGGACTTCGTCGGGCCCCAACGCGCAGAATGGGTTGATCTTGTGCAGGAGTTGACGAATGTCCTCCACCGTGAATACCAAGTCGGTTAGAGGCCGTTCGTAGGTACGCCTTGACAACGTTGGATGTGACGAGGACGCTGGGACTGAATACAGACCTGCATAGTGATCTCTGTAGAACTCAGATACCACTATTGGGTCACTCGTGGGTTCCCCGTTCCTGTCCCTCAGGGAGAACGCGGATGGCTTGTTTCTTCGGCGATGCCGCATGTATTTGAACAGCACATTTCTGTTCTTCCGGGCGAGGTCTAGAATGGTGGCTTGTTTTCGTATGTTCCATTGGCGGATTTCCGATTTACAGCGGTTCCGCATTTTACGAAATGCCAGCTCATCTTCTGTGTCTCCTGTAGTCAACTTTTTGAGAAATAGTTGTGACCTCTTTTCCAGAAGACGCCGGATCCTTTTGGGTAGTTTACGGCTCGTCCGACTGCGTGCTGGTTTTTTTGGGACGAACATCGCGTCAGCCTCGTGAACTTTCTGGACAATAGTCCTATATAAGTCTTCCACTGAGGCTGGCCCCAGTTTAACTTGGTTAAGAAAGATGCGCATTCCCGAAAAGTCTGCACGGCAGAAGTTTCGAATCCACGTTTGGGGTTCGGGATTTCTGGCCCAATAGCAGATGAAATCAAAGGTGAGCACACAGTGGTCGCTATGTCCCAGTGGAGCGTTAATTGTCACCTGATCAACGAAATGTCTTTCGTTGGTGATGACCAAATCCAGGAGGGACGGTTGTTGGCCCGCGCGGTATCTGGTGGGTGCAACGACATGTTGAGTCCAAGCGCTCTGTTGAACGACTTCGGTCAACGCCGCTGCAAAGGGTCCACTTGATCCGACGCACTGGAGCTCCGTCCAGGGGGCCTTTGGAGCGTTGAAGTCACCTACCAGCAGGAGATGAGTGAAGTGGTAGCTGGAGGAGAGTTGCCCAAGGGTTCGTATGAGGAAGTGGTCATCTTCCGGAGGACTCGAGGGGCTACGGTAGACCACACCGAGAAGGAGAGAATCGGACCCGCGCAGCGGGACTTGAAGCCACAGTGCATCACAAAAAGGTGCAGGAGTGGTATCAGAGAGGACAATCGGGATTGGCAGGGCCGCATGTAAGTATAAAGCAACCCCACCAGCTCTCCCTCGTTTTGAGTCAGCTCGAAAAATAGAGTAGCCGTCTATTGAGATCTCCGCGTCAGAGACATCTGGTGTGAGCCAGGTCTCTGTGAGTGCGATAATGGACGGCTGTTCAAGACAAACTGACTGTTTAATATCACAAAGTTTGTTGAAGAGGCTAAGACAGTTTGTGGACAAGCATTTCAACACTGTCTCTGCTGCCTCCGAAGGTGAGGAGCCGAGAGTTGTGTAACCAGGGAGGTTAGCAGGCTTAATAGCTGCACGTCGGGTTTGAGTCGAGGGCTCCGAAGGGACCTCTGAGGCATATTTGTCTGCTCCCTCGATTGGTGGTTTCGTGGGTTGCTTTTCATTTGCAGGGTTTTTTTCGCCCTGTGGGAGCCCGGTTTGCGCGGGCCTATTAGTTTTGGTGGACGAAGTTTTTTTCCCCGTGGGCGAAAATTTCGACCATTGCTACTTGTAGCCCTTTCTTTAACTTCTTCTGGACGGCCAGGTTCGCTGTTGCTCAATGGGCGATCTCGCGTCTGTTTGGCTTCTTGGGCATTTTGGCGCGATTTGGTCGGAAAGGTGCCTCTGTGATGCTTTGAGCGCTGGGTGGCAGCACCGGGTAGTTCTTTTGGTGGTGCTCCCATGAGGCTGGTTTTCTCAGAGGACTGCACCTTGAAGCCAGCCAGCAGTTTTCTGATTTGGCGAGTTGTATATGGCTTGTTTGGCCGCAGTCGCCTTTCTTTCGCGCCTGTGTGGTCATCCGAGTCACCCGCGATCAGCGTGGCCAACTGGGTGTATGAGGGACTGTTCGGCTCGCCGTGGTCAGGCTTGTGGCTTTGATTGTCATGGTCCTGGGCAAGAGTTGTGTCCACAATCAAAGAGGCTACTTTAGACGGAGTGGAGCTAGAGATTGGCAATTTCACAGCCTCAGTGGATGTACGGTTCTCGCAGCATTCCCCGATGTCGACGTCAGCGCATGTGGTTGGTTTGCCGGTAGGCTTCACCACTTGACTCCGCTCGTCTGACCCAATCCAGCTCGGTTGTAGCTTGGGTGTGGAGTTCACTGTTGCACCTTTGACGTCTGTTACGGAAAGAAGTGCTGATAACTGTACGTACTTTGGGCGCTCCGTCCACGTGAGGCTTGCCTCCTCCAGAGCGTCACTGCCTATAGAATTCGAGGGGTCCGCGGTGGTTGAGTAGAAACTGCTGTCCGGAGTCGCGGTCGTTTGCCTCGGCGTGCTTTCAGGAGCACAAGGGGCTATAACTACAATCGGTTTGGCCTTAAGTTTGGGATCGGCCGAATTGGCGCCATCCGGAAGCTTTTTCCGCATCTCTTCCCTAGAACTGCTGTGGCCTGGCTTCCGTGCGTCTAGAGGGCGATCCTCAGATAGACGCCTGATCGTTGGATTTGCCTTTTGGACGCTGACAGCCCGACCCAAAACCTTCTGTACGGCCGACGGCGAGGAAAGGGTAACGAGAAGCCCGAGTGTTCGCTTGCTTCCCTTCTGGCGTAACCAGTCTGCGTGAAGCGATTCGTGGTCAGGCTTTGAGAGGACACTGCCAAGGAGCGATTGTGCCTGCTTCGTTGGCGTGACTTTTCTAGAGAATGACCCCCAGATTATCAGTCTGCTCTCCCTTACGCGCCTGTCCACTAGAGACGCCGTGGCGGTCTTTATTGCCGCATCGGAGGGCTGGATGACCTTTTTCGCAGCCAGCGGAACAGGGGTGGATAGTGCAAGGTACTCGTTCAGCGAGGAAAGTTCCTCATCAAGTTCCTTATCAACTTTCGTCCAGATCGCTGCATTTTTAGTGTATTTGTCCGTCAGAGCTTTAGAGAGAAGCTCCAGTTTCGCCGCGAGTACATCGATTAAGGAGGAGCACTTACACTGGTCTGCGTGATTCGGTAGTGAGGAATTGGTCTTTTTTATGGCTTTCTTCTTGTTTTGGGAATGCATTGCACCCTTGATGTAGAGGCAACTGGCGCATACAAAGGGTCAGGAGAGTTAGCCAGTTGGCTTACCTGGTCGTCCTGTAAACCCGTGCATTTAAAGTGCCACCAGGCCTTGCAGGTGTGGCATTGCATACCGCGTCTCCCGTTCGACGGACAGCCATTTCGCCCACATCTGTTGTGGACCATCGATGACTGCAGAGGGCAGCCTGCATTGACTAGTGACATGAGTGCGACTAGATGCAGATTAGGAACTGGGTGCAAAGCAACAGGGGTTATCACGTAAATGTTATGTTGGTGTGAGAAAATTCAACAAATAACACGTGTAAACTCTGTAAATAGTTTGAACAGCGAAAGAACTCTTTCACGAACTAGCACGAGGGAAAAACATAACCAATTTTGAACGTACCGCGCTCAGCCTGATTTGTGAAATGATAATATTTACGACCAAGATAGATGATGACATTTATCAAAAGCAGGATATGTTGAACTGAAGCATATAAGATATTCTTGGCAAGAATTACAATTGGAAATTATTTTACGGCGTAAATTTTCATCACATACACGCCACATTATTTCCTGTTACGTTCAGGAGGGCCAATCATAAATTGACATTCAGCCAGGCTCCCACCTTTGAATGTTACTTCCAGTGAGAGTTCAACCAATTAGAGTAGAGAATACGCCGCAAGCTGCGTAATCGCCTGCGAGAAAGGGAAAGCCAGCCGCGTACTAGAAACAAACTCAAAGTACTTTCGTCAAAACTATAGGGTTTTCGAAGTTGAGAATTTTAAGGGGAGTTAGTCTAATCCATTTACACCTGTAGGTGATATGTCGCTCATAGCCTTTTGTTTAAGTGAGCGAAATTTTAAGGTCACGGAACATCACCAATTCGCATATTGTTACCGGTTTACGCGAGATAAAACACGAAATCGCATTTTAACGTCTAATATGATGTTCTTTAAGAATGAAAATAGTATCTTAATAATATCCAATGCAAATTCCACCCAGGAGACGCGTTCATTGGCGTTTGTTTGCTTTATGCTCCTCAGATTTAGCAAACGAAATAATTTTGTTCAGTGGACTTCGTCACAACACATTTTCTTATGGAGCTCATCTTCGATTAAGTACAAAATTGTCAGACCACAGCATGAATTGTGCAGTGGAGATGCGATTGCCATCTTTGTGGATGATTGGTTTCCCAACTATGCATAACTAGCCTGTGTACAATACGGCGTCAGTAGGTAAGCTTAGGTAACTTTCTAACATAGTGATATTATTTCTATTAGGAATATGATTCACCATATGTGGAATACGTCATACGGCAGCCATCATGATAACGGTAGCACTGTCACTCACCTCGACTACTTATCGTAACTGCTAGGCCCGTGTTAATGTGTGACGCTGCTTATGAGGCGTCACCTGTGCACATTAACCTAATTCAATTAGCACAGACTGCCTCTCATACTCATGACTGTACGTGAAATTGCTTTTCTTTGCTACGTATAGTAAACACCAGGTCGGTAATAATAATAATAATGTTTATTCACAACTTGTGGGGGCATGCCATCAGGCATGATCATAAGGTTACAGTCAGAATAAAGGTATGACTGGTGGGACTGTGAGTACAGGGGGTTTTGGGTGGGAAAAGAGAACAGCGCCATAGGCGGTGAGCTGTACCCAATGTAAACGTGGTCGCCACTAAACCGGCACGAGCAGGGAAGCTCTTTTGTCGAAGAGAACATCAAGCAAGGTCAGATCGTTAGGATTTGAAGGTGGCGGGCAAAAACAAAGCGAGGGAGGGCAAAACAAGAGGCTTCTTGCCTGAAATATGACAAGAGAAATGTAAGCTGTGGAAAATCAGAAACCAGAACATCAGATCTGGTGAAGCAGCAAAGTTGGCATCATCCAGCCGATCAAATTGAACTGAAGCCAAAAACAACCGCTGAGGCCTCGCGGCCTTGGACTATTGGGCTCGTGGCCAGGGTCACAAAAGCGTAAGTGGGGATGATGAAATGGAGGGACCAGCAAAGCGGGTAAATGGTAGCAGGGATCTCAGAGACATGGTATACAGTTAAACTGTAGTGACTCACTGGTGTCGCTGTTGTGGAGGCGGGCATAATAGTTCCTTTGGAAGAGAGAGATGGTGGCAACACACGAGCCGGAACGCGAACTGTATAGAAAGTTATTGGATTTGGTGGGAAGCACAGTAACACAGAGATGGTTAAATTTCAACCAACAGTTCAGCAGGTTGGAATGAATGTGTCATGGAGTCAGCTGGGGTCGATTGGGGAGTTCGTCGTATTTGCAGTTAATGGAACGAGTGGGCGAGGGCACGGTCGAGAGAAGGAATGGAATAGTTGCGGGAGTGCTATCGAACTGGGTATGGCAGTGCCGTGCCATCATTGGCCTGACATGCTTCAGTTTTTGGACAGCCCCGTAACGGACGTCACATTTTAAGGTGAGTGGGCTGGGGTGTGCAGTTCTTTGGGCAGCGGGATTCATTTCAGGCTGGCCGAGGAAACAAGGTGGAGCGAAGCTGATATGGAATCGCAGAGTTTATTGGTCCGTTTTGGGATCCTGTGGTTGAAGACCACCGGCCAGGTGGAGTGAGTAACAGCCAACCGGGTCCTCCAAACCGGGCATTGCCGAAGTTTGAAGCATGCACTAAAATACACGGCAGAGAACCGTATAGTATCTATGCGGGCCGATGAAAATAAGGACTAAACTCTGCGTTATAGCTTAATCTGACGGTCTGTCATAAAAGTTCAGCTGTAGCACCCTCTTGGTGCCTAACTGCCATGCAACCAGAAGGAAGCACGAGGAGAGGTGTACCGCCAGGTTGCACAAGTCTAGAAAGGGGAAGTCGAGAGGGTTCGAACCATTGACCCCCGGTCAGTAAATTCGCGCTCTAAATACTGATCCATCCTGCTTGTCATACTCATATCTGTACTCGATGTCGCCTAACTTGGCTACTTATCATATCTACTAGGCCCGTGTCCATGTGCGCCGTTGATTGTGCGCGGTAACCTAATCCGTCCTACTCATAACCGTACGCGTTGTCGCTTATCTCTGCTACTTAAAATAAACGCCAGGCCAGTACTTATGCGAACTGATGAATACGAAGCCTCAATACGCACAGAAATCTAATCTGACGCCGAAAGACGGACTTGCTACTCATAACTGCGCGCGATATCGCCTGTCTTGACTTCATTTTGTAACCGCCACGCCAGTACCTATATGCGATGCTGATTATTCAACCTCAATTATGCTACCCCATTCTAACGGCCCATCATACGCGTAACTGTGTGCGCTGTCGCTCTCTTCTGCTACCTATAGTAAACGCCACGCCGGTATTTATAAGGGCCGATAAAAAAGGCCTCAAATATGCGTGATATTCTAATCTGCCGCCCAACGTGGGTTCGTTGTACTCATAACTGTAAACGACATCGCCTACCTTGGCTATTTATCGTGATTGCTAGGGCTGTGTCTATGTGCAACGCTAAATATGAGACCTCAATAAGCTCAGCAGCATTACCCGATGGCCAACGATGGCCCGTCACGCTTATAACCGTACTCGGTGTGTCGGTGCGCATGCTCGTGACTTACTAGTGCCCCATCTATACATAATAGACTAATCCAACGACCAACGGCGGTCCTTCATGTCCATTCGTGTCATCCTTTCGCGATAATGAGGGAGCCGTGTGTATATCGATTATTCAATAGCGGAGCAGAAAAATACCTGCAATCTTACATTGACTTCATCCTACCTCTGCGAATTTTCTTGGCCAACTCAAAAATTCCGCTGCACACAGAAGTGCACACACCAGCCCAATCATTCCAAAGATGACATCCGGTGCAGGGCTGTCCAGAAAACGAAATATGTCAGTGCAATGATGACACGGCACTACCATACCAAGTTTGATAGCACACTCGCAACTAATCCCTTCCTACCCTTGACTGTACCCTCTCGCCCACTTGGTCCATTAGCTGCAACTACGAACAAACTCATGCTTTATTCTGAATGTAATCTTATGATCTGTACT
Source organism: Clonorchis sinensis (assembly GCA_003604175.2). Taxonomy (NCBI): domain Eukaryota; kingdom Metazoa; phylum Platyhelminthes; class Trematoda; order Opisthorchiida; family Opisthorchiidae; genus Clonorchis; species Clonorchis sinensis. Next base: position 140,309,825 of record CM030369.1, read on the forward strand.
GCCCGATCAAGCTACCCACCAGTAATGAATAAAAATTATTACCTTACACCTTGTGGGTGCAGAGTGCATACCAAAGGACGGGATGACTAGTCAGTTCATTCAAAAACACCTGCGCCGTCTCCTCCATATAGACAAGGTTTTCGTCATATATTCGAAAATCGGGGTCCAGAAGACATTAGTTAGTTAGGAATTGTGACCACTTTTGGCTGTTTGCTACTTCGGGCCACAGTCTAACTCACAACATAGTACTTTCTAGCAGTCTTTCCGAGACTTTCCCTGTTTTGGGTCCCCCATGTTGAAACGGCTGTCGTATTGCCTTGTCTGATTGACGGCAATAAGACACCGTGCGCCTTCAATGGACCCAAGAATATCCTTGAGCCATGCTAGTCTTACTCTGTGACGATTTCTTGGCGAATCCTAACTACAATGACAACCCTAAACGACTCACTCAAGAAGTTCATGTACGTTGCTGTCCACGGATCCAAGTACGGCGTCGCGATGACGGTACCGCGACTACCACACCCAGTCTGATGGTTTGCCCGTAGTTCACCATATCCATAATATTTACTGGATGAGGGTGTTACGGACATCCACAAGACCTCCTCAATCCGTTTAACTTGCGCCAGGACTTGAAAGCACTGGCCGCCTTATTGTGTTGTCTGCTTGTTCTGCCCATAAACACACTAAATACCCCAACGTTACTATCGATGGTTCGGGATAGCCGTGCGCCAGATATAGCGTGTACCGACTATCATACAAAAACAAACAGTTTACTAGCTATGACGACTTCCTTGGCTTGGTTCGACAGGACACCTGCTACAATGACAGGAGACTTCTTTATGCACAGGTCGTGAAAGGTTGCTCAGTTTTGAGTTTACTTCGACATAAAAGGCGTAATTATTATTCTGGTGGTTTGGGGATTATTTCCAAATGGAATACAAAAGAAAACAAGTGAAGGAGCCGGCTCTTTTACAAACTTCCCACCGCCATCAGGGAGAATCCACGCGAAGCCATCGGCAGCCATTAAACTATGAATTCCGCGCTCATTGTGGACCTCGATTACCTTTAAACAACTTTTATCAAAACTGAGGCCGCATGGGGAGACCTTAAGGGACCGCATGAATACCATCAAGTGCTGGAACGTTACGCTAAGGTTTTCTTCCTCCGAACTATGGTTTCAGAAAAATTTTGGGTGTGCATCTAAGGCTCGGCGGGAAAGCCACGTGTTGCTTTAAAACACACGTGCAGTGATAAGATCAAATGGCGGTTTACTTTCAGGTCAAGAACAAAAAAGGTGATATAAACTCGAAATGAAAACAACAGAAACGAAGAACCACGTTGTACGATGAAGAAAAGAATCAACACTTGTGTCCTTCTTTATAGCCGTTGGGTCGCTGAAGATAAATTTCAGAAGGGATTCTCAACTAGAATTCCACAAATAGCGGTTTAAGGGGCACTTTGGTGTAAATGTTTCTTCCCTTGGATTTTATTGCATTGCAACTGTCTACACTCACAAAAACGGCCCGATTTAATCCACTTTCACTCCATGGTAGGGGGAAATTTCGGTTTATTATTTGCTTTTGCATACTGAAGTCCATCTGAGGATGACCTGAGTTTCTACACCGTGGATCCCAGTTTGAGTTGCCTTTTCTTTATTTTTCTTCTTTTGGTGAGATTTTAGCAACCTGCCTGCAGCTTGGACACACGATGGCCTAATCCTTCACACTGATAGGAGATGCTGTTGGTAACAAATTTTGAACATGGCCACAAAGATCTTTTACCTAACTAGCGTCACCACAGAGGTGAAACATTCTGCGGACAGCGGATTTCAGCACATGAAATATATCAGACCCATGCTGGATGAAAGAAAGGTGTAGTAAAAGATGAATGGGAAAAAGAATGACCTTCTCACTATACATATTCTAGTAAAAATGTAGGTTACTACGTCATGTTTAACCTGTAGCCATTTTATAACTCTAAAGCTCACGGCGTGTCGGGAAAAAGTTTTTGAAAGAGGTACTTAGTTCAAAACCCACAAGTTGAGGCAGTTTGTCATATGGATTTGGTGTTCTTAAAGAGTTCATGCATGCAGAAAACATACACTGGTTTTCTGAAGTAACTTTTTGCTTACCTCTTATTCTTTTCGTGCACTTGCCATCCTACCTGTTATCCGGTCTAGCCGCTAACCATCTTGGGTGCCTCGATTTGGTACCCCGCGCTCCGCATATTTCCGCTGTGGGGCCTAAAACAACATAGTCTCGCCGGGTAAATTCATCCCTTTGAAAAATAACCCACTCGATCAGCATATTCAGAAATGCCATAACTGAGCAGTATTATTTTCTAAAAATGCCAACCATGCCAGGAAGCAGCACTTCAAGCGGAGAACAACAAAGGCACTGCTTGCAGCTATCAACACTTTCGGATGCACACAGGCACCCACTCACATCAAAACGAAGAGCGATCTCTACGAGCAGCAGTCGCAAACACTCACGCACCAGACTTGCGTCCCATTCACAAACGAGGTACATATGAGCCCTCCGAGTTGTTCCGTGTAGAGACCCAGGCATCACACCACTCCTTTCCGGAGAGAGGATCCCCCGATGTCGAATCAACACGAAAATACCCTGGCATCCACATAATGCAAACTGGAGTTGCCCTGTCAGCGGTGATCCTTGGGCGCATAATGCACTTATTTGTAAAACCTTCCCGAGTGAAATGCAAAGTTTCACGTAACACTGTTGCATTTTGTTGTATGTCATCCTAATCTACCCTCATTTGTCCCTAGTTGTCTTAATTAGGCTCTCTTCTCAACAGTTGGTGCGCATTCGATTTTGAACTTGCTGTGCTGTGGCTTCAGATGTGGCTTCAGTTGTTTTTGCTGATAAAGTAGGGACAGTCCACGTTTCATCTTTCATGCCGTTTGAGAGGACTTTAAAGGAAAACTTGACAGATAACTGTGAGGTATTTGCGCGTGTAACCACTAATTCTGCGTTAAAAGTGGGTGTAATACAAACGCAACAGTTGGCCAGAAGAAAAACGGAAGGTCGGGGAATCCAAAGAAGTAGTAGGCTGCGTGTATATATCATATAACCTCCATGTATTTTTGGCCACAGACACTCTGCAAACGACCGTCACATATTCCATCGTACGGCTCGCCTTGGCAACGCCACTTGGTAGGTTTTTGCTTGTTAGAAGACTAGCATATATATCCAGACAAAATCTGCAACTAATACGCTGTACGGGTCCACGATTTGTCCCTTTCCTTACGGCCCACCGGTTGTAAATCACGCGCGAATGGCTGCACACGCATAATCCTGGGGGGTCCACTCCGATAATGTGATCAACGACCGTCTGGAGAATGCAAACCCAAGTGCACCACTCAGACACACTGCAGCACGCCCTACAGGAGGTTACCCTGCACGCCGAGGGGCTCATGCAGGAATATGAGATGCATACGTAATGTCACTGTGACCGACAAGAAATCTCGAAGGTGGCGGCTACGTTCTGAGTATTGTGTGTAGAATGACTACGTATGCGTATTCCCTCGTTTTGAGGCGTCTGTGACAGAGACCCTTAAGCCTGAACTATCGTAGTTTTGAAACGAACAAGGTGAGGTCAATCTACGTTAACTAATTTGTAGTTCCTGGTTCAAGTACACAGGTGCTCTCAGGCGGCTGACACCTGTGCTGAAGAACGCACATATCCCTTCTATTGGGTGAAGTGGCTCCACTGCATCCAGTTGATCTCCGTATTTAGAGATCAGTAGGTTTTAAGCGCTATGGAACATTTTTCATGGGTGTATTATTAGGTTGCTTCCCCATCCGTCAACTGTGGCTGCCGGACTACGGCCTACCGGAGCAACGATAATGCACCTCAAACCGGGTCACAGATTTGAGTTTTTGTATTCTTTTTGACCAGCCGAATAGTATCAGTGACCGCTGGTGTGCAACGGATCGCGTGTCATATCACATCAACTGTTGTGATAATGAGCCTTACCAACTGTGCGATGATACTCTTCAGGCCTGTCGTAAAGATGAGTCTTCGGATAAATAATTAATTTTTGGTCCTTAGCCTCAACCCATCCAGAAAACGCAAATGGATGCTTGCTAACCGGTCCGCAAATGGAGCGTCTTACGTTGTTGACCTGGACCGAACCACAGATTCCAAGCTCATTGTGTTCCAGAAATCTGTGTGCATCCGCATTTTCGGCTTGAGGGGGAGTTACTCGACAGCCGTGAGTTAATGTCATACTACTAGGACTACAGCTGTAGAGCGCCAGCTAGAGGAAGGAAAACGAAGATGATTTCATGGTATTCATGCAAACCTCGTCAGCTGCAGACTGTTCGTCTGATAATGAGACCTTATGAGCTTCTTAAGGGTTATGGTCAGTAGGCACTAGGATACAAGAAATCACGCGTTGCGAATCGGCCGTTGAAGATGGCATAAATCAGTCTCTACGAGGTTGTTGCCGAGAGGTAAGCAGTATTGCTTCCAGTTTGTCAGCCGCTCGCCTTATAGTGACATTTCAACAGCCCAAATTATGTCCTTCTTTCATATCAGGACGTAAATATCCCAATAAACTTTGCGTACCAAGAAGGCCATCCGATTTCCGACAGGACATATGTAATTATAAAAAACCAATACAATTCAACTTCTCATCTTTTGCAATTTGGGCCTTAAACCTTTCCCAGTGGAGATGGATGTGCGCTTGTCGGTTAGTTTGTTGGCATCGATGACGCCCAGTCATATGTTGGTCGTGTACGTCATCTAGGTTCGTTCTGCTGTCCGCAATGATCGACGACATGACTATACTTGCACGTTTTGACAATTACAATGCAGAGCCCTGCTACAATTTACCACCGGACTTGACCTGCGGGCATAGGTCATCAACATCCGCAAGCTCCACTTTCTTCAAACCTCGCACGAGCTATCCGAATGAATGTGCCTACCGGGATGATAAACCGGATAGAAATTATCGAGGTCCCAGAACGCAGAATTCGGTGTTAGTCCAGTCAGATAGGATATACATTTCAACAAATGATTTACAGGGGTGACAGTTTTGCATATTTTGCGTCCACAGGCACGATGTAGACGTTAGTTGGCGCAGTAAATTATTTCAGTTGCAGACCTACCTGCGACCTTCATCCATTGTAAGCTATTCACATTTTACCGCAGTTCACAATATCTTATTGCATAAGGTACCGTTTTCCGAATCGGCGGTGGTTGAGGACTCTGAAGACTCGTTTACTCAAACAAGTCATTCATGCACATAATCATTTAAAACTCCGTAGTTTTTGAGAATTGAAATCCATTTTGTGAATACTGAGCGGCCGTAACTTTGTCGAATTACCCAAGGAAAAGCACAAGCTTAGCGCTGAACCCTAAGAGATCCCAAAAATGCTTACCGTTAATCCAGATGTTTTCCTCTCAACAAAGCGGTCATGTTTTCACTTCTCACAAAACTGATCACCCGGATATACATTCACACGTTAGAAAGCAATTACTAAATAAATAAAAGGCGTTCTAAAAATTGGGGTAGACCAGAACGCTTGTTTGTGGATTCTGCTTCCTGATAAGCGTCAGTAGTACCTCTCTTACGGAGGTGTGCTACATCCGGCTAATTGAGCAATGAATCAGAAGATGCTGGCTTGTCTTTAACGGACAATTCTTTCTCGCGGCTTACATGACGTGCTGGTCGAAATTGCCTGGCAACGGTTTGGTCCTAAAGCGGCTGCCAGGTTTTTGGTTTGATGATGAAACCCCTCAAAAGTTAGGTCTAATTTCTCATCCATGGACCGTATGAACAAATGAGTTAAGGACTCTGTAACACAGCCTGATGGCATCTTCAGCAGTTACGTGCACATTTCACCCGGCACGGATCAATTGCGAGAGTAATGAGTTCTTTTCAATCTTCGGTGACCGCAGTGTTGAGACCATATTGCTTGCTTTCAGCGAAATGTCGTTAGTTAGAGCATAAGTTCGGGAACATCTCTAGAAAAACCGAACTAAGGTACCCTGGCATTTCCTGTTCCACCTTGCTATCCTGGGATTTTCATAAAGTTATGTTCCATGGCCCACAAACTGGCCTGCGAATATGTGCATCCATGGTCATCTTCGGATGGTTTGATGTCTCTCAGTTGATATTGTCATGTCGTGCATGAAACACTCCTGCCTTTGTACGGACATTTCTGTCAACTTCAGCTGTAGTCCAGCAAATGATGTGCACCGATACCCATTCTGCTGAAGTCTCCGATAGTTACAGGCCAGATGAGATCCTGGACATCGTGCAGGTTTCCCGGAGACTGGTGTAGCCTGCCACCTTAAAAGCTTGAACACGAAAAAGTCTTCGATTTTCTTTTATGAGCTCGTCAACGGCAGGTCCATACTGGAAGGAGGTTTATCCCCTATATCCGGTGGACCCCTTTAAGTACTGGCGGTTTGCAGAATTATACAACGCCAACGAAATTTAGTAGCTGGATTTTCCCGTGAAGTTAGCCGGTTCTGCTAGTCACACACTTGTGCAGTGAGGACTTCCACCGAAACATGAACCATTCTTCCGGGTGTAGGCAACCTGATTGCCCATGGTAATCAAGTATCACCCTCAACACTTGCTACGGTAACTCTGTCGGCACATGGGTCCTAAAACTTGACCCTTCTTAAGGCATTAGACAAAAACTTGAACGCTATATGGTCTGTCGAACCCAACTTTTGCCGTTGTTACTCTGTTCGTAACCGGCACCATTGATTCTCGTTCATTAGCACATACATTGATCGGCTTAATCAACATCTTGCTGATGCCGCAGGCAGCTGAGACGGCGCATGAATCTGATTTCAGGGAATTTTGGCTTTCCTACAGTTAGCCTTGCTTTTCTTCTAGTCTACATCTTTCCACCCATCTGGAAGAGAACATGTAAGAGTGCTCCATTTTCCTACGGTTTCCTACCCGCCGCATTTAACTCCTCACAGGTCATTGTACAGTGGCCATTGTAACCTGTCAGAAAGGTCCCCAGAGAGACTAATGTTCTTCTCGTGTGGTTTCGAGCACGGATCGGGGGTGCTTTTAACGAGGGTAGTTGGACTTAGGAGGACATCCTGGCTCACAATATTCCTCAAGTTCAATCCTACAGTAAAGTTTCAACTACGAGTGTTATCGAAAATCCGCTCTAAACAACTGAAACTACCTTGATGTAGTAGTTCTTTCTGCCGATAATCTGTCGTGACCAAGATTCTATTCTGGAGTAGACATGTCTACTTCTGGCTAAATGGAGGCCTCCATCTCTTCAACAGTAGAATCTCACCAAAATATGTTTGGCACGGTCGACGACAGCTGTCTTCTCACTCTTCTAATTCGTCTCCGCATTTTACTCGCACAGTTCCCGCACCTAATTATGGTTTTGCTCCAGGTTCCTTGGACTCAGACCTTTAAGTGATGCACCATGGCCTGGTGCTTAGGGAGACTATGCGTCGGGATACCCCCGCTCTCACAGGTAGCTATTTTTTTACCCACTCTTCCTCACCCATAAGCCCCTCTCCACTACGGTCATTTCACTAATCGAGATGGATTTATTTGTTCCAGTTTTATTGTTATAATGATTAATGTCAACTCCCTTGCTTCCAACAGCCCTTGTTCCCACGTCAAACCCACTGGCGTTCTTGAACCTAATCCGTTTGTCCTTGCATTTTAGCACTTCCTTAATCACGAGATGGCTCGGTCACAGCGGCCACTAGAGGCGGTTTGTTTAAACTGCCAACTCCTCAACACATAAGCGAACCAATGCGCGCTTGGTTTCCTCCAACGAAACCTTAAATTGCTTTGGTTATTCAGCTGAATGGCCGGGGAAAATATCGAGGGAGCACACCACACTACAGCCTTACTGCTACACAACCCCACGTATTACACGAAGTTGGGGTTTCAAAGTGGATAATCCAATTCGAGACCATAAAAATAAGTCTGCAAAAAGAAGGAAAAGAGAAACCAAGCCACAGAGTCAGCGACTTGTGATCTGGACCGGGCTGCGCGTATTTCAAGACCATGTCAAGATCGTACAAAAGCTGGTGGCGAGCTGTATTTATTCATTCATTCATCGCTCGTTTCTCGTGCGGTCCGATTTTCTGCAACGTAATGTTGGACGCGTCTGGTGATTCATCAACCACGGGAAGGATAGCGCCCATTATTCCAAAGCCATCGCACCCTAGAAGGTTGTCAAATAATTACTTGACAATGAAAGCTTATAAACACATGTGTTTCAAAACGAGCATCGGTCAGTTATTGACCTCCAGTGTCAGTAGCTGATGACGATGTGATCAGTTTGGATACGTAGCTGACACACTGTTGGAGGGCACCATGTAGCTCTGGCTATTTCGGAAGTTTGCACTGCATAAAAGCAGCCTGCGGTCAGCATGTAGTAGGAACAATCGTTTGCCATTGTAGGTGCATACCGAGTCCAATGCGTGTCGGCCACCTAATACAGTCTCAGATCCACTCAACCTGTCCATTTGTGGATTCAGGTCTCCGGCACCCACTAAGATATCTGAGCCTGTAGGTCGCTGCAACGGGGTATTCAAGGCGTCGTAGAACTTATCTTTGAAGTCGTCAGAGCTACAGTCGATTAGAATGCAAGCAGACACAACAAACAGAGAACAGGCAATTTCTTGCTTGTGAGACTCCTTCACGTACGTTGCAAGAAGAACCACAAAAAGACGACTATTTACGGACATCCAGTCAAACCAAGATCCACCACCCATCTACCGCTGACCCTTGCAAATTCCATCGCAGTGGGCTCTGGATCCCCGGAAGAGAGTTGAGAATGATGGAGCTTTCAGCCTAGTTGCTGCGCTTGAGATTTGGATTCTTGTTTCCTGCACACAGCACAAACCGATGTCGCGCAAGTCCAGTGCGACAGCAGAAGCAGCTTGTTGTTCTTCCTGTGTTAGCGTGCGAACATTGAAAGCAGCCACGTAGACCAGGCGTTGGTGTTTGAAGTTTGCGCGGGTTGCTTCCGTGTTTGGTATCTTGGCCTTGAATACATGTAGCCGAACTTCCACTACTGCCAACCTCATGTGGTTGTTGGTATCACATTTATCACCCGGTTTTGTTTTAATAGTCTCCGGCTTCAGAAATGCAGTCCTACACAAATATGTAGACGCAGCTTGGGAAAAATCGAAAGGTGATGAGATTTGTTTGTTTCAATGGAATAAATCACGTATCGAAATACCACTCAGCCGACCCGCGGATCTTTCGTATGCTTTGCAATAAGAACCTAATTCGTGAATCCAAGCCGTCACTTCAAGGTGAGAACCAGTAGACTGGATACAAGGTCACCCGGTCTTACGGGCCGGGATGGACTAAGCGCAGCGAATTGGCTTGCAAAACTAAAACCACTCTGGTTAACCTGTGTCAAAAACTGTTGACTTGTGATTCGACCCTTAGGTTGCTGTTCACAGTCGCCCTCCTGTTCTGACTTGGCGATATGCAAGCATGCTACGTCGGTGAAATTTACCTCATGCCACATCGTCCCCCGTTTGAGGACACAATTCTGGGCACATTGTTATCTGCATGCAGCAAGGAAGATAAAAGAAAATATTTCCCCGCTAATGCTGCTTTCGTCAACCTCCAGGCCTGTGATTGAGACATGTCACAAGCAACACTTGAGCAAGTCGCTTACTGTCATGCAATGACAGGTCACCTAAAAATCAGTGAAGCACCGGTTTTTAAGCGGCTGCAGCTTGTCATCTGTATCCAGATGATTGAGCGTCACGGTAATGAATGTTGGTGGCCCGGGGTCGGCCCAGCGAACGTGTGCAGTGTCCCGTCATTTAATCCATCTAAATGTCGCTGCAGAGGCTGAGCCGAACAATTAAAAGCAAAAGAAAACATTACCGGCATCCAGCGCTTTTACGTCCGAAGAGCCAAAAGGAGAACTAGAGATCACTGTCGATCCCGAGTCACAGGTCTCAAACTGTATTTTGGACGAGAGGTGGCAAGAATTTGGTCAGCTATCACAATGCCCCCGAAATTACGGTGACGCCCGGAAAGCGTTAAGAAGTGCCGGTTCTCGGGAAGCTGTGTGCCAGATAAAACTTCCTAGCCAGGCCGATCTAAGGGAACCACACCAACCACGCTACGACCTGTTGGTTGCCTCACCCCTAGTTACTTCCAACAAATCTGGTGGATATCCAGAGAATTCATCTGTTCGTTCGATGAGCGAACCAACTGAACTGCTCAAACGTGAAAAGATTCATCAGCTCATGCATGATGATTCAGGTGCATCCAGCGTGCTTGGGCAGAGCAACGGAGACTAATCTGTCTAGCTTCTTACGCGTCCGGAGTAAAAGTCTCGACAAGACCAAGGACATACAATGCTGATGAGCTCCAATAAGTGTGAAACCCGAATCTCGCAAGTATCCGCATGAAATCTGTTTCGATCCTGAGGATACAGCTATATGCGGCACATAAATTGTAGCTCAAGAATGAGGGAACCAGCTAGTTTGCACGGAACTGCAGCCAACAAAATAAACGAAGATCACTGACGCAAGTATTTGTGTCCTAACCTCATTCAATGGAGAAGACAGCTAACTGGTCAAAATGACTGAGAAAATAGGGACATCTCTGGAGTCCCACTTGTTCGGAGGAAAAAAACCAACCATACTGTGTGCCATAGGTCTTAACCTTGTAAATGGCCAATTTCACCGAAATGATGAATGGGATCTTCGGGTTTCGGAGCTGAGATAGATAACCGGTCCGACCCATGCCGTTGTTTAAGACCACAAACTTGAACGAAAGGTACATACTTTTGGTCTATGGGGAGTCCCAGTTGGTTGTGATTCAGCTCAATATTGCGTAGTATACTATGGTAACCAAGTGTATTTCAGAAACAAAAAGCATTTCGTCCTCTTCCCCAGAAAGTTTGAACAGATCACCTGAGAACAATTTAGGAATGTCCTATAAGTGTACTTCAATCCAAAACATCATCAACAATAAGCATAATGTAAACAAGGAGAATAAAAGAGCAAGAAAAACAGCAACACAACATGAACCACAAAAAAACAAAGGAAACTGGACGGGGGAGGGCGTAAAAGCATAAAATGATCCTATTCAGTAAGGATCAAACTTATCAAAGTTGTCCAGCCGGCAAACGGATGACCGCGTTGACCTCGGCCAGTACTATCATCAAATTGCTCCCACATGAAGCCAGTTCGCTCAAGTTCACCTAGAACAGTCCGAGCAAGGTTCTGTGCTAGCTGACCAGATAACCGACTGGCTTCCGCCGCAATGTCGGCTGGGGTTTTTGGATTGGTCGCATAGTATCGGAGGGCACGCACAGCCAAATAGTTCATATTTATCCAGATCGCGCCACGCCAATAAGGTGGATCCTGCGGTGTATTTGGTTTGCGATAGAACGCGGTAGATGCAGCCAAAGATCGGATTCCGAAATCAGTCCATAGATCACGGTTGGACAAGTCGGCCATGAGACGAGGCAACCGAGGGGACGTAGGTGGAATGATTCGCAGTAATAAGGGGAACAAATTCAGGTAACCGTACGAAGAGGTGACCAACTGTAGCGTTGGAGGTTTGTCGACAACACGGACTGGCTTCCGCTGTGGAAAAACAAAACAGAGAAGTACATAGCACGAGCAATACTGACAAGCCCCTGAAGGATGTTCAACCGAGGCTCTCTAAGATTCGGAAGACAAAGTAGCTTTGGCTGTCACCGAAGAAATCGTTGAGAAGACAATGGAGGATGAAATGCTCAGCTGTGGCGATACATGGGGGAGAGGACTGGATGAATTGTAACACAGTGAACTAGATTGTGGGTCCTGCTTCCTAGAGTGTGGACCATTCTGCATCTGAACCAGCCCGCTATTACCAGTGCGGCTTTTTTTAGAAGTAGATGCAGTGGCTCAAGCGGAACTTCGTGGATTAATGTGGTACCCAGATATGCCACTTCAGACTTCAAAACTGGTAGCTCATTCTTGTTAGCTGCCACCGGTGTGGAAGTGATGAAGAAAGACGGCTACAGAATGCATAATTTTGCTTGAGGGACCAACAGTGTCATGACGTTAGGAACAGTGCGACCTTCTTTCCCGGGGCGTATCTACCCATCAGAAGAAAGCATGCCATAAACAACTCTACGGACACTCGGAAAATTGGCTCACACAAAAGCCCTTGCAACAAAACGATAGTCTTGCAGGGATTCGACCAAAGAGACTCTCTTACGAGACACTTACGGCCGGGTAAATCTGAAGAAATACCTGCACTTCTTATCACACGTTAATGCTACTGATTTCACCTTCCTATCAAAGAATGATGCTTCATAGTTTCGATTGGACATGACTTCATCATAATGGGTGGCAAACAAATGAAACCATCAAATTAGAACACCCACAAATTTAGCCTAAAATTAACCCCGACCCATCCGAGTACGATAAAAATGATGAGTGTTCAAAATAAGCCCATGGGTAGTGAGTCTGAAAAACGAGATGCAAAAGCGAATAACGGACGGGTCATGCAACAACACTAGTGCTACAACCACATGTGGAATGAAATGCACCGCGTAGTTTTTTTCCGTGACCAAGATTTCACCAGTGATATCCGATGTTATGCGAACCTCGTCAGCAATTCTTACAGTGGCGCGATTCTCCAGTCGTTCGTCATCTGCAGTGCGATGTGAGCGCAGGGAATCGTAGTAGAGTGACTAACCAAATCTGAATCCACTCCTTGATCCCATTCACCGGTGACACCAAATAATGGGTACAATACTGTTCTCTGTGACACAAACAAGTTTCCACTTCCCACTACATCAACGCACCTAAATGTGTCCACGAAAAAATCTAATAAGGTCAAGCTACAACAGCATCCACCGACTGACTTGGTGCGAAGACTTATGCACAGATCGATTGCACGTAATCAATAACAAACTCGGAACAGCAACTGATTGTTGCCCTATGTGTCTCAATCGAAAGTAATCAAATGTTTTGATTCATCAAGAACAAAAAGACTGGCTTAAAGGCGATTTAAATAATGTCTCAGGCAGTAAGCATTGGTTCAGTTGAAGAAATCAAGAGAAATCAATCCAGCTGTTGGACAATCCACAATGACAAGTATGCACGTAAACACCTGATGACTCGGCCAAGTTGAGTTGGGTCACGCATGCCAAGTAACCAGAAAATCTATCCAATCATCGGGACAGGCATGTAGCTGTGTATCGACACAGTCATTGTAAGCAGCTAGTGCCGCATCACTGCAAAGTGCTCTTATTAGGAGACCGCAAGTGTCATCGATAGAAACAAACAACTATTGGAGACGAAGGGTAGTTAATGCTACACATGAGGAGTGGCCGTTTGGAATGTGGAACTATACGTGTGGATCACAAGGTATTTGCCCTGTCCTGAGAGGTGGACAGGGTTCAAACTCCTTGCTAGCGGCAAGAAGTGTTCTGTATTTTTGGGCTTCCACCTCTGTCGGAGTCGACCATCAGAAAAGACCACTTTGTTTGGCCCGTCAGGTTAGCTCAGAAGAAAGTTCTGAGAGGGGACGAACAAACTCAAGTGTGTTTGATCGGTCCTTTGAAGTGATGTGTTTCTGGAGGAAGAATGTACAATAGTGTCATGTTACAAACGATCGCTTCTGACTAATCTTTTCAAGTGTGCTTCATACAACAAAGAAGCATACTGAAGTAGTTCTCTTCCTAAAGAACGCCTGCAGGGACTCTACAAAAGGCGACCTCTCTCGACACTCGGCCTGTTCTGGGAGGTACTCGGGAACAAGGGAACAAACACAAGTGGTCTCATCCGAAAGGTGGTCGCCACAGTGAGAGCAAGCTATAAAAGTAGCGCCATACAGATGGGAACCATGCCACGGAAACCGCAAGCACTTAGAGTGAGCAACATCGTCCTTGGTGCAAGTTTCCAGAGACCTAATGGATTCAAAATTACCTAAATATACAGCGCGCGAAACTCGCCTCATTGTCTTGATTAAGGTGGCATTTTGGACCACGGAGAAATACGTGGTATGGTCCTAGTTGAGCGGTGTTCCATAAAAGCTTATCAATTTCAAGGTTTATCACACAAGGCCGGATTGAAATGTACTAATTCAAGAGAGGTCGATCTAGTTGAGGACCGTTAAGACCGTTCAACGAGGATTTTCAAGTGACCTGCTACATTTCCGAGGAATTCTTGACAATGTGAGCTTCACGCGTGAATTTTCAGGTGCGGAGCGCCCTTTCAGTTTTCCGGACTGTCTTGTTAGAGTCAACGAATCAGGTTTAGGCATGACTGCGACGTAGAAAGCCTCATTCTGGACGATTTCTGGATCATTTTCAAGCCATCTCTTGAACATGAAATAAACTGTTTTGAACCCTCTGATACAAGATGCCGTCTGATGAAGATTCCAGACCTAAAGATTAGTAGTCTCGGGCGTACAGTAAAAAGCAAGATAACGAAGTACATTTCCTTCACCCAAACAGTCACAGGCAAGATGGAATACAGACAACAGAACTGACTTATCAACTGTTCAGATCCCAAAACTGCCGAGCGAATCACCGCAGTTTTATTCAGAATATCAAAAAAGGCAGTTTTCATCATTAACGACACCTTTAGCGAACTCTTAGTACAACCCGAAGATCCAATCGCCGCGGGTCCTGGAACTGATTGCGCACAAAGAACATGCTACAGGGATTGCAGTGTCACCCATCTAAGATAAAGGAGCGGGCAACCGAGAGTGTACCTTGCACAACACAGAAGATATGCACACTTTATAGCCAAAAATTCCTCGCAATACTAAAAGTTGGGAAAAAACTGTCATTGGTCGGCATGCTCTGATAAAGCGCGATGTTTTATTCAGCCAGGCTTAGAAAATTCAGAAGGGTTAATCCATGAATGCACAACCAAGCTGGGAGAGAGCTTTGGCAGTTTACACAATTTGTCCGCTGTGTGGTCGTTAATTGCGAACATCAATGGCGGGACTATCTGGCCTCGGCTGAAGTCCACAGATATGACCGATTCACTTTGGCTGATTCATGTTCATCCCATACTAATAGTTCAGTCACTCCGTGTTCTGTTTGCCTTTTGTGATTAGTTTCCTCCTTGCTCTAGACGTTGTGTTTCTCCCCATTAGTCAACCTACGCGACACTAACATACAATGTCACGTGCCAAATAGGAAGCAAGCATTACAATCTATCACGCAGTAGACTGATGACAAAACGGTCAGTGTAGAGTAGGTAGCCTTACGACTAGAAATGAGGTGAAAAAATTATTTACCAATGAACTAAAAACCTACCGGCTCCAGAGGGGGAGTTTGATGTAGTTGTGCAGGTGCTTCAGGAACTTCTAAACGAACAGCATCAGTATGCAAGCCGTAGTCTGCATACCGTCCAACAGCTTCGGACCAATGTAACTCATCCAAATTGGCCAAGTCGGATAGCAGATCGGCCCACCGCCCGTAGTGTGTAGCCAAAGTCCGGGCTTCTTCAAGCCGTTGTAGTCTACTAGCGCCTGATTCGGTTTGCAAGTACTGTCCCACCAGAGAAGCAAGTCGAGATACTGTGCGCGCGAACACAGTCATCCAACAGCGAAGGTCCAGGTGGCGCTCTGAATCTGTTGGATGTGAGGCACGGGGGAAGTCGTCGAATCCTAGAAGTGAGAAGAAGGATTAGTCAGAAGCTAGAGAGAAAAAGAGAATGGTGACATGGTTTGAAAATAAACAGAAATTCCCCAAACGGAGAATCGAAGCAACCAACATGGCTTGCCACGCGTTCGTCCTCTTCACACACAAGCATTCCAAACGTCGCATACACCCTATAACGACGACCTCGATCAAGGAGGCACGCAGCTTTCTCTCTGGAGGTAATTATGCCCTTAGAACTAAAAAAGAGACACTTCCACGTTCGCAAATGCTTGGTTCACTTCAGAAAGGAAAATACTGCGAGGGGACATCGACAAAATTTTATTGGCGGATTACTTCTTTAAGCAGACTGTTATAAGCACAGCCGACATACTATCCTTATGCGTCGGTGAATCCTTTTTGACTGGACTAGACTTAGCCGGAAATTTGGTCTTAGATAGACAGAGAATATCAGTTGTCTAGTAGCAACACCGATAATAAAACTGACGGTTAAGATGAAAGAACACATACTACGAAATCCTGGACAGGTGTTTTCAACGATAGCAATTGCTTTCACTGTTGCAGTTGTGGGATTTTGCGGGATAGGTATTTTGTTCATATTCACACCACTCTCGTTTGAATGGTTGTTCTCCTGTTCTGGCGTAATTATTCCGGTGAGTCCACACTGTGTCGAATAGTCACGTCTGGTGGTTTTCATCCGAGTTTCTCGAGATGAAAAGAACTGTCATTTTGTAACGACCAAGATGACGGATTGAGGATCGGTATACAGATTAGCGTGTTATGATGGTTCGCATCAGTCACGGATATACAGTATAGGATATAGACTTTCTGGGGTATCCACCTCACATGAGGTTGTAATCATACATCCTATCGTCAAGAAGCCTGTTTAAAACAGTCAGATACAAATAGAATTTGATTAACCTGGTGCAAGACATCTGCGACACCGTTTTTACCGGACTAACACTCTCACGAAAAAGTATCCTGATCGAAGAGACAATCTGGAATCCCCGAAAGCATTACCGCGGGGAGCATAACAGTCGTCTCAAGGTGGTTGGTATGGACTACAACATAACTACATGAAACTCACAAGCGAAGCCTAACTGGAAGCCAATCGATGAAAGAAGCTAAACAGTGGGAAACTATGCTGTTCGTCTGGAAACTCAGAGAAAAACATAGAGAATCGCTGGGTAGGAAGCCGCTAATTTGGAAAAAAGTGTGTTATCAAAGCAATGACCAGTTTGTTTGTCGGGTGACTCGTGACACTGATAGATGGGGATGGTGGACAACAGAGACACAGTCGAGGATGAGTAAACGAAACTTAGTCCAAAGGAAGCGTGAACGGAAACGTCGTCGGTCAAAAGCTTTAACGCAAAGTAGCAAGTTCAACAAACTAAAAACAGTTCTGAAGATTGACGCCATCGGTCACAAAGTGAAGAATAAATGGGGAGGGGGTGGCAGGCGTACCTGAGCTAAGAGTCAGGGGATTCAGTTGATGAATTGCCTTTGGATCACGCCCACGCCATCGGTAGCTCAACGGAACGGGCCCGGCCTGAGTGTGATTGAACCATTGATACCATTTGTGCAATCGGGGCAAAACCAGGGTAGACCAATGTCGGAAACGTGCGGCTTCGTCAGCCGTAAACCTCGGAATGCTTTCAATGAGAGCCTGCAGAAAAGAAAGAGAGACATGGTGGCGACGATATTCTTAGAGCAGAGCAATGCTTGAAGGGAGTCATAGTAGGACCTAATACAGACGATTGTAAAGCTAGCTTTACGAGTGGTTTTATAGTTCACAGAAAATAGTTGGGAATGAGTAATGGGTTATTGAAGAAATGGCAGTCAGACGACGGAAGACACCATGCTGTTCTGTTTATCATAACTTTACATAACCAGTCGATAGAACGACAACCCAAAAAGCCGAAATTGCACTTCAATCATTGGGACATTGAGGGTTGAAATGGCTATCGAGTGTTACACCAACAACTGGTTTTGAAGGAGACCAGTACCACTCTAAGTTAAGTTGTGACAAGCACGACATTTCAAGCGTGATTATGTAATGTCAAGTAGCCCTTCGCCAAGCGAACTACAACAAACCGATCAATGAAATAACATAGTCGGGGGACTATACTAACACACCCCAAGCAAAATTTGATCCTTGGAGTTCACAGCGGAAAACTGAACATCGAGTTTTCCGACGCTTTCACCACAAAGGGTGGACATTTTCCAAAAGTGAACCTACGACTTTTAAGTGTGCTTTGGGACCACGTTGATCCCATTCCTATGTTCTTTGGAAACGCTCGAGCTCGGATTGCTTTGGTCAATAAACTAGCTAATTCGCAGGTCCCAAACCCGTCTATGTCCTCTCCATCAAGTTTATTACCGCACGTCCTTCATCGAAAACAGTTTATTGGAAATATGAAGACTATCCACCAATGTATGCTGATATTGGCACGTAGATTACTTGCACAGTGCGTGAGACTCAAGGCAAATACGTATGCGAAAAATGACCGGTTTACCTCCCACTTAGCTCGCAAACCGGTTTCCGGTTTTCAGATCCCTTTCCACTGTTCCAGTATACTCGTGGTTCCAAACTGGGCATATGGAAAATAACATGTTATTTATGCAACAATATTATTGGGTATTGCTAGTATTAATCAGAAATGTGTCATGACTTGTGTTATCGAACACAGGAAGAAGTCAATCACTAAGGTGAATAAACAACCATGTTTGATTGGAAGATCACAACACTTCGGTCAGATACGAAGCCTAGTGTAGTGAAGTACAACGAAGCTCCATTAGTGATAGCCCGTTGAGCGAAATAGCTCCAGTTTCACGGTTTGAACACACACACAGTTTCGGACCCCTTTAGATTGAAGAGAATAGTGTAAAAAGGTCGAGAAGTGCAGGAGACGACGTTGAGAGTGCTCCATGTTCAAGACGTTTACTTTAATCAATTACTTAACCACAGTCAAGTGGTAGCATATGACAATCACTGCACTGTAATGGAAGTTACAACAGTCTGACCATAGTGTTGTCCGGTGTTAGGAAAAAGGCGCCCATAATTAATGGAACGCTATGAGTTCGAATTACTAACACGAGCGTTCTTCAACGCGTCAACACACCACTAAACGAGACAGGCAATGGACATAGACCGAAGCATAAGAGAAATAAGCAAGTTCTCGATAACCATAAAATGGTGAGCAAAGCTTTCTCGGTTGTTGGTCTGTTTGCCGAGCTTGGCAGTTGGAATGCAAACGTTTCATCACCAATCAGGGTGACATCGTCAGTGCCGAACTCTGTCTCTGCTTAATTTCGGAGATGGACTTTAACAGTGAGACTCGGGTCAGATATGGAAAGCGCCACTGCGTTTTCTC
The DNA here is from genome assembly GCA_003604175.2 of Clonorchis sinensis. Classification (NCBI taxonomy): domain Eukaryota; kingdom Metazoa; phylum Platyhelminthes; class Trematoda; order Opisthorchiida; family Opisthorchiidae; genus Clonorchis; species Clonorchis sinensis. The sequence continues at coordinate 140,328,822 of CM030369.1, forward strand.
CATTTTAGCTTGGTCGTCAGTCCCTTGTACTATGCTGTTTTCATATGGCGGACAGATGAGACTTTGAGGTCCTGGCATCCTTTACTTGGCTAGGCGTATACAGAGACGAGGAACGTGGAGTCTTGACAGAAAGACATGTTATCAGAAAACATCCGGCTGCTCTTGTTCTGTTTCAATCGATACATTAAAGGTCGCACCATTCGTAGCGTCAGAAATTTCGACTCGATTACGGTGACAAAGAAACGTTTGGGGCATCAAGACCCATTAACGCAGGCAGGTGTCGCGACAATTCTCTTTCAGAAGTTATTGTTCTACGCGAGTAGCAGAAGCTGATGAAACCTCGGATGTCCGCCTGTGCAGACTGAGGCGAATGGGTCGAATCAAGTGGTCATGGAAGGAATGCCTTCAGCATCAGAAAGAGTTGTTTACAAGTCCCGAAACCAAATGGAAGCCATTTAATCAAAGATAATAATGGCGCTAGGCAGTATGTAGTTCGGTGTTACCACAACGCAAGCCCAAGTGCTACGACTGCTCGACGAAGCTTTTGCACATACCGTTGACGTGTCCATGGAGTTTCCACTTACAGCCGGTTACTGAACCATGGGTCTAACAGACCATTTTGTGGACACGCTTTTCTTTTTCCGGCTGGAAACAGTAGCTGACACATAGACTTTGGAAGCCTGGATGCGCTTGTTGGGCGATAGTTGTCTAACGGTGGGCAACGGACGGGGTTTTACGCAAGCTCCCCCCCCCCTCAAACGACGGAGGGCGAGGTAAGCAGGAATTTTCGGGTTATCATCGTAGTCTTGATTTGGGCTGTTCGGTGCCAGCGTTAACCGTTCAATGAAGTTATCGACTTTTTCATTTTGCGCTTGCTGCTAAGCGAATACAAATCAATTTCCTGAAACTACCGGCTGAATGTGGAAGGGTAAAGTCTCCTATTCTCCATACAGTAGATGCTCAGCACTGTCAGACATCAGACAAAGACAGGTTCCGCTGTATGGTGCCCTTTGGTACAGCCCTATGGTGCGCGAAAATTTGACGTAAGACACAGAAGAAGAGAAAACTTTTTGGATCTTGAAGTTCGAATCTGACTTCTGTCGGTCCACAGTCCATACGTCAAGTATTTGCGGTTGATAAGGTTGTACAAAACTACACTACACACCCCACATAACTTATCTTCTTCTGGAATTACTATTGCTGGATATCCTAATGTTTCACAGTACTTAGAGTTACCGTGATGTAGGGGGTCTGGCAACCCATCCACAGTGCTAATTTTTCTAACGCTATAGTGTTTTGTGAGTTGGCACATTCCGTATACACAGCAAAATTTTCGGGTTACGCTTTGCATACCCAAATATCGAAATCATGAGGCCACAGTCCTAGGTAGTTTAGACGAACTATATGCCGGTTTCGGTCCGTCCTCGTCATATCAGCTAACTATAACCTTATTTCGCGTGCGAATCTAATTTATATGGTCCAGATTGAAGTCAGAAGAGCACCAAGTGATGTTGTAGGGGTTCGTTATGTGTTGGACAGAACGAGTAGCCTGGTGTCAATTAAAGTGAACTAAGTCGTAGGCTTCGCTCACTTATCCACAAGCTGTATGTAACGCTGGGTGATGTACGCGATCAGACCAGTATGATGGCAGTCATCAACCTCGATAAAGTCAGTGAGTGCTAAACAACAAAGTACGGAGCTGAGTTGATGTAAAAACCCGCGAACAGCTTTAATTCTTCGGTTAATATCACATCGGTGAACGAATCAGCTGGATTTTCTGAATGCATAGACCAAAAACTTGTGTTCAATTTTTCCGGCAACTCCTCGCCTTGGATATCGATAAAGTTTGCGGGGAAAATAAATAAATGCCCCCCCCCCTCGTGCTTCCCTCGGGTGGCATGGCAGCTAGGCACCGAAAGGGTGTTACAGCTGAACAGTTTTTTAGTTCTAGCGTTTTGTGTAGAGGACAGCTTAATAAACCGAACAAGAGTGGTTTCTTCATAGCCGTCGGAAGAGGCTTCCATAGAACAACAAGAAGTCCACTTATAAAAGATGATCCCTTCGGGGGAATGCCACTTTACATTCTGATGAAATTCTCGCAGTGATTTCTAATTTTTCCCATCCAATTTCAACCAACTAACATGTATGATATTGAGAATGCCTAGTTCGCTGTCCTACTCACACGAATTTCCTCCATATGGATAATACACACTATGGAGTTGAACAGTCCTTTGCTATAGCGAATAGGCAATTTTTATCATAGTGTTCAACATAATTCAAAGTTGCCCCTTCAATAATACAGCAACTTGCGACGAAATGTCTGATCTCTTATCGTGGTGCTCCCCCGTGCATGTAATAGTAACCTGAAAAACAGTTGACGGAATTCGCCACACAAACTACTCGGTGAAACAACGGAAAAGTCCAACTACATTTCTCCTAAAGCTCAGAAAGGACTATACTAACCTAACAGGCTTGTGAATTTAACACAAGATGTCCGACACGAGCGCTTTTGGGTATCGAAGCAAACGGTGCAAACCCAGACTGACAGCATTTTTAGTCCGATCGATGCAGTTCCACTGTCATGCGTTAATTAGGTTTTAAATTGCACTGCAGAGTGCATAGGGGCGATCAGGTATTTATTAGACTCTGTGAAGTGTTGAAAAATAGGATCAAGCAAAGGCATGCGTCAGTTTTCTCACGATGATGATACACAGCTGTACGAATATGGTACCGAAGCGATTAACTCGCATGGATAGTGAAACTTCCAATCAATCAAATTAATACTAACGTAAGGTGTTTTCGAGATCTAGCCTGAATTTCTCTTGGTAACAAACGCGCATAAATTATGGTTGAGAAGAATACTTTATGGTTAGCCAGGACCACACCCCGGACAAACGAAGTTGAAAAAAGTGAACCTATGATGGGGCTCAGAGTAGTACGGTTGAAGACGACCTTGGTAGATGAATTCACCTGCTGAGTATAACGATCAGACGGACTATATTCAAAGCCCCTAAAATGCACACTGCTAAAATTACACTACGCCTTCAAAGGAAGGTCCAGTCGTGTTAGGGAGAGCAGGACCCAAAAATGCAGACGGAACTGTTTTGCTCATTCCCTCTCCAAACTAACGCGGTTCGTGACCTGGAGGAACCAGAATAAGGAAAAATACAGATGATGCTTAGTACAGCTCATTCCGTCAAGGATGTAAAAACACGCCCTTGTTTATGGTGACACCGAAAGTTTGACTAACTGAGGTGCACACAACATACTCACCTCGATGACCAAGACCAGTGTCGGTGGATTAGCGACCGAATCATGCTGAATGATAAACTGTGCAGGCACGCGAGCTCGTGCTTCGGGTCCTAGGATCTGCTCACGTGCAATCCAACCATCTCCATTCATCAGATCTAACCAGTGGCCAACGGTTTCCATGGCTAATTCCGGATCCCAGCGTGCCAGAACAAGGCCATGGAAACCTTCGTCCCATAGAAATCCACGTGGGAACATTGAACGCGAAGGTGTGGCGGTAAATAACGGTGCAGACCAGCCTTCAACTGGCTCTGGGCCGGTGTGAGGTGATTGAATCAAAGAATGGCCATAAAAGTAACCGATACCACCAAGGAGGTTGCTAACCGCGACCTTAGAAAGGTTGGCCTGGACAGTAAATGACAGAACAGGGAAAAGTGGATTTTAGAACGGCAGAAACGCAAAAAGCAAGGGCGAATAAGAGTAAATGTTGAAAAACAGTACCGTCGGTTCATGCTTCAATTGTGCCCTTACTTATGGGTGTTTTGTTTTGTAGTGTGTGAAAATTATAACGATGGAACGGCCATACTCATATTCTGGAAGCTTTACCTATTTTGACCACTTCGGGCAGATGAGTGCACAGTACAGTAGAACAGTTCAGGTCAGCAGAATGGTGAATACTACTGAAAAGTAGCGGAAAATGGACGAGTACGGAACTTGTTGTGCAAAGTGAAAGCGACCTATGTTTGAAGGAGCTACTTGAGTCCGATACCCTGAAGCCCTTGAAACAGTAATAACAGTAATAATAGTAATATACAGGCAGCGATAAGCCAGTCAGGTGAACAGCTAATCAAAGTGGGAAAACACAGTCTAAAAAGAGTTGGAGCTAGGTGACTAACAGAACCGAGAACCCGGTTCCCTGGGGTTGGTCGGTTGGCCGCCGCCAAAACGTTGCGAAAGCCAGTAACATTCGGTGAGCAAACGGCATCACGCAAATCCTGTTACGGTACTCACTCCTACCTATGAAGTTACACTGAAGCTGCTACTGATGATTAGGGTTGTCGTCACTGCAAAATCTATGGTCAACGGACGAAGCAGTATTAAGTTTATGATTTAGGCGTTGCTTGCTATAGTCTTAATTAAATCCGGATAAAAATCTCCACTTGAGTTTTGCTTTCAAATCCTTGGACCCGTGAGGGACACGATTTTCTTTGTACAGCCCTTCGCTGTTATGTCTCAGATGTTCCCGATGAGCTCCGAGCCCAGAATATGAGTCAACCAATCCAATAAATGATTACAGTACAATAACCACAATTTTGTGAAGCAGGCAATATGTGTGACCGTGTTGTCCCGACCAAAAGTAATATTCTCAACTGAACTACTGGGAATAACTGCGAAACGACAGTTAGTCAGTGCCCTCAACGCTCGAATATCATGTATGCTTTCCATACAATTTTGTCAGACGACTCCTTTTCGCTACAAGAAATCGTTGAGCTGTCACACCCTTTCGGTGCCTAGCTACTACACCACCCGAAGGAAGCACGAAGGTTTGGATACTTTCAGGTTGCTCAGGCTCAGACAGAAGCAGCCGAGGTGTCAAGGTTGGGTTCGATCCACAGGCCTTCCGGTCAGTGAGTTCGCACCTTAACCACTTAGCCAACTGAAGCTCTCCTATAATAACTGTTCTCTTTCCAAAACAAAATAGAGCCGTATGGTGAGTTCAGTTAACAGAAACTCTTTTACTCCCTTAGGCTATGCTAAGCTTAGTAGGCTGAGCTATCTGAAGCATCCAGGTTGAACTTTTTCTAACGAATGCGTAACTGTTTTACCCAACGGATGTTTTGAACATTTCAGTCTCTGATTGCCAGAAATGTTTTTATTTCGAAGGAGCCTCCTCACTCCCCCCTCTGGAGATTCGGTTATACAAGAAGCGATTTTACCCTCGAGGTAGGATAACGAACCATATAACCTATGGCAAAACATATCAGAAACCACATATTGCCAGGGGCGGTCGACAATTTTGAACAATGCAAGGTTGGGGCACAATACAGTGCGCCGATGGCTTCCAAACGCCTCAAATGATTATTACTCAAACCTGAGTTTCTCCTTCCTCATGCTGTCTTTGGTTCCTCGATTGGAATACTCGCAATCATAGTCACAGTTGGCTATCATAGAATATTTGTGTCACTTACTGGTTTTAATAGACCACGCTGTATGTGCTTGGAGGGACAGGATAGCTTTTGGTGACAATGCACCGTCAAGTAACGGCGCCGAAAAGAACGTGTGTGCGATTCCCGAGTAACTGAACTCATAGAACTCCTTCGAAACCAAAGACGGCATGAAAAATTAAGAGCTAGTGAGCATAGTTATCGCTGAGTTTTCTCCTCAGTGAATAGTGAACCAGGTGAATAATGCGAAGGGTATGAGTCAGTAATGAAGTCAATTTTTACCAGGTCCATAAGTCTCGTAAATTTGGATTCATTAGTCGAAAGAAAACACTCGAAATCTGTGAGTAGAGTGAGAGACCGGAATCCATCTGAATGAAAGTTGGGATACAACCGGAATTTACGTAAAATACTTCGGAATTATTCAGGGCGGAAAGACGCCTGGACGAATCGAGCAAAGCATTCACAAAAACAAACGACTCACCTGTCTCTCTGTAAACTTGGTTAAATCGACAGGGAAACGTTGAGCAAATCGTTTGTGGAAATCTGCTGAGAGTGATGCAAGCTGCTCAGTGAAACTCCGTCCGACGAGAAAACCACCAGAACGACCAGACTGAGTAAACTCTATCTCGATTACAGTATGTTCCGGATCAGCAGCCTCGAAAGGATCAGTCATCACTGGCGGATCGACGGACACTTCGTGGAACCACGCGTTGGGGAATACGTCCTCGTCCAACTTTTCCGGACGATGTATCAAAGTCAGCATATTTGTGTCCTTCCTCACTCCCAAGCCAGAATATAATGATTGCATTACAGCATCTTCACTTGGAATGTGGGTCATGTAAAAGCTGGTTTGGCGAGCGCGCTTTGTGGAGTGGAAATGGATTTGATGCTCCCCCAGGTCAACTGTGGTGCCTGAAGAGACAAGATAGATCTCTGTGAAACAAGGAACTGCTTTTCAATGCATCGAAAAAGTTCCCACCGGGAGATATTGTGCGATCAAAAACATCACTATTTGGTGCAGTTGAAGGCGAGTGTGATGCTAGATCAAAAACATATCACTGTTTGGTGCAGTTGAAGGCGAGTGTGATGCTTAAGTGTCCGTCACGTTCAAATAGGTCAAAGCACGGGGCTGAGAGAGCCTCGAGTTCCCTTAATCGAGCCTTATCTATCGTTATGTGGGTGCGGCGACGGGTAGCAGCATACACGGCTGTTGATCGCGTGGCAGTTGATCTGTTTGCCGAGTTTGGTAACTGGTTTGCAAACGTTTCATCATCATGCGAGGAGATATCGTCAGTGCGCGGTTGAGTACGTCTGGCATGGTGACTAAACGTTTGCAAGTCAGTTGCCAAGTTCGATGAACGATCAACTGCCACCTGATCAAAATCAATTAACACATCCAAGCTACAAATATTGAGACACCTTGTCAGTAGCGTGTTGGGCGACAGATCCCCACCAAAAAGCCTATGGTTCGGATCCATACCTGGCGACTTGATGGCGTCTAGATGGACTCGAGTAACCAAAAATACGTCACAGGACTTTCTAAGGACCACATGGCAGTTATGCACAGAGAGGACTCTATAACTGAACGATTGGATTCGGTTGGTGTGAGCTGGATCATCAGTGGCTTCCTTTGACTAAGTTTCAGTATAGAATGTTCAATTCTGATGAGCGAGGCTGACAGAGTTGTTGTTCGAGCTGTAACGATAGTGGAGAATAACCTCTGATTCATGCAGTTTACACAATAGCCATATGTGCTCAACACATGCAGTTTTTGGAAACCTTCCACTTCAACACAATATTAAACTGAGGAAACATCATGTTTTGGGGGCACAAATCGCGGTAGACTAGAGACAAGCCGAAGTAGACTTACGTACAAAACAAACACATCATTCTAGAGAAACAAGAAAATAAGAAACACCTACCCTTGATTGTTCGGACAGCATCATCCTCTGCCAGAGGGACGAAATAGTAGTTTTTTCTCTTCTCCGTGTAATACAAATAGACAATGATAGATAATGGTGCTGGCGGAGAATGCGTCTGCGTGAAAATTGGGAGACAATACAGTTAAAAAATGAATTTAAACGGAGAGCGAAGTTAATGAAAATGGATTTGTTGGCTACCAGGAGCAACTGATGGGGATGAAAATTAGTAGATTCGAACGAACGCGGTGTTATTGAGCAGAATTGAGTGTTAGGCTTTAGTAATAGAATCAATGCGTGTTATCCTCCGTAATTTTCATGTTTGACACCAGGACTAAAGTGAAAAACGGCCAACTCCCAGTGAAACGTGTAATTAATTTATCAGTATCAGCAAGGAAACTTCACTGCCGCTTTCTAGGGCGCCAAAGTGGGAGGAAATAGAAGGGGAAAGGACCACGTCCCGGCACTCAGGAACACCTACAATTTACCTCTCCCTCAATCAGAACAAACTGGTAAGATTTAAAGATAACAATGTCGTTGACAGTCATTAGTGGCTAGACATTGTGGTGTCTGCGCACGTGGGGTCACGCAGATCCTTCAGGCACCATTTAAACTCCTCGTATTTCTCTGTCAAGTCATGAGTACAGATGCCTTGGAAACCTTATTTTGTTCCTCACCCTCAATGAGGTGCAAACGCCTCGGCAAATATAAACAAACTTCCTCAGCAGAATTTATGCTAGTAGCGAGGTATGCGGGAACGAGCGGAGGACTGCGATTTCCCGAAGTTCTAAAGGGAAACAGCGCTATGCAGAATCATACCGAATACCAAATTGGAGCTTGAGTAAATAGAACTAGTGAAGTACTTTCTCCTCCAGGTACAGGTAAAAATAACGGTTCATTGAAGAGTTTCATGCAGAGTTATTCCGTGTTTTGAGAGTAGGACGTGGATGGTCACAGATTCTATCGTTCCTCTTTAGAGGCTTGTTTAGCCCTGGAGATACAAGAAAATACAGTTGAATTTAATCGCATGCCTATGCACAGGAAAATTTGCTCTGTGGCGCTCCAACGAGTGCGTTTTGATAAAGAAGTTCCATTGTTTCAACTCACTTCAGTTTATCTTTGTTGGGAATTTTGATGAGATTTCACCCAATTCATTCCCGCTTATCAATCTTGGTCAACTACCAGTTTCAGGGTTATTGGTGGATGCCCGTCGTACACTTGGTGTGTTATAGTATATCTCATGGGCTATCAAGCAGGTCGAGATTAAGGGCTCGAGTTGACAAGTGTAAAACCACGCAACGTAAAGTGAGCCAACTCCAGATAATGTGATGGGTATGGACAGCCGTATTGTCTTGCCGAAACAACTCAAATTCTGTATCCTTATGATGGTGGGTGGCAATAAGGATTGCCTTGGTTATAACCGTAGCCCTTTTGAGAACACAGAACTATCTGAAGGTTGTCACAGCAATGTCATCATTTGGAGACCACAAATCATGTTTACCTTGGAATAGGAGTGCACAAATAGAACAAACGAGTTTAAGGTAAGGAAAAAAAAATGTCAACTGGTCACATTCAATGAGTCATCTAGGTGGAAGCACACATACTACTGTCATGTTCCTACTGATAATAGATCTCAGTGGCCATTGGTCCTATCCCAAACATGTGACCAGTTAAGCGGAAAAGTCTCCGCTGGCCTTGTCTGTTTGCATGGACTAGCAGCTCGCAGCCTGATATACATTGATTCAGATGTTCTCAGGCTACTTGTGCGCACATAGTTAAACGAGTGGTGACGAGCCCTATTCATAACCCTTAAGGTTATGTTCGTATTTAGCCATTGACCTGTGTGTCGATCAAGCGGGCAGGAATGAGACTTCCAAGCGAATATGTGCTGTTACCAGGCCAGTACTTTGGACAACACTCGGAGAGGCAAGTGGTAATCTGACAGGTAGTACGACCCACGTATTGCAGACGCACCTGGAGGAGTAAACAATCGTGGATGAGGTTAACACTGGTAACTTGTCCTTGGATGACTTTTAAAAAAGACTTCAAATGAGCAATGTGAAGTACAGCTTTGAGGATGGTTGCCCTCTGGAGGAATGACGGCTGTCCAAGGCTTAAGGGTTTTTGTCGTGAGCAACTAATCGTCATCACAGGGTCCGAATACCTTAGCAGTCCTCACAAAACCCTAAATTTTGTAACTAAAGCGGGCTTCACACCATATCGGGCTGTGTTGTCGTACAATTGTAACAGGTGGTCTCTGTGGGTGAATGACACAATGTACCCTGGTATTTTCCAGCATATTTCACAAGCTTAACTCATACAGCTTTGGATCTGCTACTTATATTGATTAGACGATCAGAAAGTGAGTGTGCAACGGCGAAGCAGGTACCTGGACTGTGGAAAATATCAATAGACAGTTTGGTTATGGACCACGCGTGTCCGTTCATCATCCATTGAGAAGAGTGCTGTTCTATATCTTATGCGATGAAGTAAACCAAGAGAGGAACGACGTGGGGAGATTAGGAGAAGCTCAGGTCCTGTTAGTGTGGTCAGCATTCAGGGCTGGATAGTCGTAATTCTCTTAGTGCTTGGCCAGAAACACCGAAGAGTCCAACTTTTTTCACTGAATTCTTTCCCTTTCACCTAGCTTCTGCCCCTTTTTGGTCAAAAACATCTTCAGCTGTGAACGCGAAACAATGAAAATACTATTGTGTGACCGAGTCTAGATAGATCCAGTTCTAGTTGAAAGAACCGTAAATAGCACCTGGCTATCTGAGTATTAGGTCTACTAAGAGTTGGATTTATGTATCCGTATCGAATTAGCGGAACTGATATTAAATATGACAACATACCTGATTCCTGGCAACGGCGGATATGCGAATAGTCCAGTCTCCACCAGTGGCGCCGGTGTTTTGTTTGACGAATGAAACAGTAATGATATGGTCGAGGTCAACTATTTGCTGTGTGCCAAAGCGACGACCGTCGTGTTCCAGCCAGTTATAACTAGAAAGATTTAGGGAACGTTTAAAATCCAAGTACATCATTCGACATTTGCGTGGAAAACATGATAAGGGATTGTGGAGCCAAGAGGCTCTGGTAACTTTCAGTTCAATGACTGGTTCAGTCTACATCAACAAAGGTATCATAGCAACCTAGAACGACAAGATAATGTAGTACTGGTCTTGTATGGATAGAGCTGATACCGCTCATAGTCAAGCTAGGAAATTGTTCGATTTAAGTTGGCAAATTCCAATGCACGTGAGGTGAACAGACTTCGTAAACCCAAACAGTGGCCTTTAACCGATGAATATCTATAGGACGTGAAGGGTATATGTCAGTCACAATGCCGACTACCTGGAGATGATTTCCTCTGGAAGGGGAAGGAACGCCATTGAACTACGACTACTAATGAGGTCATTTATGGACACAAGTAGGGCGAAAACAGAAACAAACTGGAGGGGTGAAGGGATATATCGCACACACTCTCAAGTGTCAGTCTCAGTGAAGAAATGACGAGCTTAGTTGCCAAAGATAGCAAAAAATATGGTCAAAAACACTGAACGACCACGATCACTCATTAATGCACAGTGAACGTTCGGATGATCACTAAACAGTGTCTGGGTCACACGATACTTCAGGATTCATAGCCGACTGTGAATAGACAAGAACAAGGTACCTGATCTGGAAAGAAAGAAAACTACCATACTGGAGTTTGCACTCAGACCGCCCATCTCTAAACATGATGAAAAATAGTTTCGTAATTCATATTCAGTATTCGTATTCACATCACTTCGTGGTATATACATCACCACACATCGATATGTTTGAAAATTAAAGGCACTTACCTTAAAACACCGTCATTTGGATCGCACAAATGCCGAAAACGTGGACTCCTGTAGTCCTGGATCGTCCAGATAAGTCCAACCATTAGTGGTCTCGGGCTACGATGCTTCATACCAAAATACAAGCCTGGTCGGTAGCTGCCCCAAAACAGCTCTTGTGAGCCTGTATCATCGGAAACTATTTTGGGTAAATCCAAGGGAGTCTTAACCAGGTAGGCACGGTGCCATTTTGTGTATTGCTGAAACGCTACACTAATGAGGGCCGCCACCAGGCAAACCACGATGGTACCCAAAAACATTCGCTTTTGTAACTTTCCGCTAAATGGTAGATCCCCAAGAAAGTGTTTCTCTCCATGGGAACGTCCCTTGGATTTGGTCAACCGTATCCTGTCCACGCTGGAGTGGGATGTATGGTCATGGTCGCGCTTTTGCTGACGGGATTCAGTTGATGTAGGTGTTTCCTCCGGTCGATGACCAGATTTTCGCTTCTTCGGACGAACTTCAATGACCTTTCCTTTTGGCATTCTGAAAGGGAATGGGATAAGACGAGATGCTGAGAGTGCACACGCAGGACTGCCCGTACCTGACTGAAACTGTAGGGTCGTTCTGTCTAAATTTCTAACCCAATGCAATACAATTTCAATGAGCTATAACACAGGGGCAACAGGTCATCATCATCATTGTCAGCTGTAAGAACCGCGCGTACCCGCCGTACAGTGGTTGTAGCTGCCACAGTTTCGTTCACCGATGATTTGGGGAGGTGAGGGAGATAGCTGCACATAGGAGGCGGGAGTCGATGAATTGGTGCTTAAATACAGAACTGTCAGTGGACCGTCAAGTGGGGGGATTGGGAATGGAGCTATGCATTGAAGGCAATAGCCTGGATGCATGAGCGCCACTGAGAACGTCACTGGGTCATGTTTAACAATGTCTCCAACCATTGATGTACCCTCTCTCGAGCTACCTATCCAAGGAGACGGCAATGACCAGCGCAACCGAGTTTGCTGGTAATGGCTTTCATACTTCGCTGCCAAGTTATTGTTTGACCTCCCTTGACTCGTCTCTACCCTCCATGCTGTTGTGCGAAAAGAGCCCATCGAGGAACTCGGTCGACTGGCATACGGAGTACGTGGTCAAGCCAGCACAACCTATGTAGTGTGATCAGTTTATCTATCGTGGGCGAGTTAACCCTTTAGAAAACCAGTCGGCTTACTTCAGCATTACTGACCCGGTGTTACCACCAGACTCGGGTAATGCTCTGAAGACGGGTCATGGCCAAACACTGGAAGTATCTTGACGTCCTTGGCACGCAGCCGCTAGGTTTCTGGTCCGTATAGTAATATGGAGCGCACAGCAGCATTGAAAACTCGACCCTTGACGGTTAAACTGTCACGCCTAGGCCACATGTGAAGCCGGCTCACAAACGTTGCTCTTGCCTTCCCAATCCAGATGAAAATATCATCTTTCGCGAGACTTCGGGGACCGATGGGTCGCAATGCCCAAGAACATGATCGGAATTTGAAGAAATTCCTAGAGGCCGCAAAACGTCACGGTAATACATTTAACAGCGAAAAAAGCATCATAGCTACTGCGAAAGTACTATTACTAGGAGACGAAATATCTCAAAGTATGATAAAACCGGACCCTGAACGTTTTTGAGTCGTAAGGGAGTTGCCTCATCCAAGTGACATCCATTCACAACGAAGATTGGTCCGAATGCTGGCATACTACGCACACTGGATCGCAGGTTTTTCGGATAGAATTCATCAAATCGTCCACAATCAGATCTTCCTCATTCCAGATAGCGTACAAGCTGCATTGAATAATCTTAAACACGATTTGGAAAAGGCCGCCGTGTCCACCATAGACTACATTCGTCCACTCGTTGTGGAAACTGATACTTCCGACATAGCCATTGCGACCACTCTCAATCAGGATGGGCGTCCGGTAGCTTTCTGTTCACGCACTCTGTCACACAGTGAGCGTCATCATCCAGCAATCGACAAAGAAGCGTACGCGATTGTTGAAGCCCTGAGAACATGGAGACACTACCTGATTGGCAACACTTCACACTTGTCACGGATCAACGATCAGTTGCCTTTATGTACGACAAATAGCACAAAGGCAAAGTGAAAAACGACAAAATCCAGAGAAAGAGACTTGAACTACCTTGTTTTCAGTACGAGGTCCATTACCGTCCAGGTAATCAAAATAAAGCCGCTGACGAACTCTCGCGGGCTGATCACATATAGGCCATGTCATACGTGGATCTCAAATACCCGGCATCACGCGGATGCTTCAATTCGTTCGCTCAAAAAATTGCCATTTTCAATCGAGGATGTTAAGGCGATTACAAGCCAATGTAGTATTTGCTCAGAATCGGAGCCTCGTTTACTCAATCATCCATACAGGGTCTCGCTGCTCTTGGTCTGAGTGCTCCCCTTTGGCCTTCTTGGCATGGTTGCACTTTGTGAGCAGCTTAATAACGATGATGACTAAACTAATACACCCGACGATTCTCACACTCAGATGTAGCACCTTGTTCGAAGACAGGAGCGACAATGGATATCAATCATTCCTCTGGCACTTCATTCGAGATGGCTCAGTGGTTAGAGTGCGAATTTACTGACCGGAAGGTCCGGGGTCCGAACCCGATCTCTCTTGTCTAGGCTTGGGTAATCTGCTAATATCCCAACCCTTGTACTTCCTTCGGGCGGCATGCAGCTAGACATAGAATGTGTGTTACAGCCGAACGACTTTTTAAAAAAACTTCATTCATATTTGAACTGCTCTGCACGAAATTTGACATATTGTCGACCAGCCCCATCCGTCATCATTAAAAACAGAGGGAGTCAGAGAGTGTGCTTCGATTGACTTTGAAACTTTAATGTCGTTTTTAGTTTCATCTTGTATTAGAACCCAGCAGCTTGCCTCTAACCGTGAAGCTGATGGTATGCTGATCATGATAGGTATTTCTGATCAGCTAAATTGTTTTGTTCACCGAAGTAGGCGGAAAAAACATAGGATTCCCTTTTGAGCCACCTTCCCCTTTGATGGCCCCACTGGCCGACAATTTCCCTAGCCTAGTGCTGCGGACAAGTCAGGAATAGTCTAACTAGTTCCAGTCGTTGTCACCTTTTCCTTATGATTTCATTAGCGACTTTTACCCCATCATTCTTGAAACTTCGGGTCAGGGGCCATTTTAAGGATCTAGTTGAATCGTAGGGTCGTCCCAGTGAGATCACCTTCTTCGCCTCGATTAGAAACATGAATCGCTCTGAGATCCAAATTGAATTGGGCCGTGGCCTCGTTCTGAGACGCTCACAGCCAGACGCCGCACTCATGGCGTTTACGGTTTCGGGAAAGTCTTCATTTGACTTCCAGGTTAATTTCAAGTGCGCAATTTGTCTAGACAGCCAACTTCGACGATCGAATCTTGCAAGCAATGAGTATCGTACCAGTGAGTGGTTTCCTCCTTGGTGGTGATCAGCGCACAGTTGTTGGGAGTGGTCGCCGTTATCGAGGTTGGGAGCATCCACACCAAATATCCCGCCGAGATGTTTCTCATACCTGATGATTCTTTTCAGCTGGGTACTCAAGTCGTCTACCAGAAACGTGGTGTTTGTGTACCCTGAGATCCCCAGGAGACTCGAAACTTTTCCACAAAAGCGTTCTTGACAACGTCATTGCTGGATTTTGTTGGGGCGTATGCAGAGATAACAAAGGGATTTCGAATTTAGGTCAATTGATTGACAGATCCGGCCAATCTGACTGCCCGTAGTCGGTTGATCATAGGGATTCAATCAAGCAGAGGGTCTTCAGCCCCCGAAGTAAAAAATCGTTCAGTCGTAGCACCCTTTCGGTGCCTAACTGCCATGCCACCAAAAGGAAGTATGAGGGTTGGGATACTGCCAGGTTGCCCAAGCCTAGACAGGGGAAGTCGAGAGGTAGGGGTCGGGTTCGAATCACGAAACTGCCGGTCAGTAAATTCGCGCTCTAACCACTTGGGCCAGCCCCGCAATCAATACACTACCCATATCATTGAGACCAGGGGCAGCCACTACTGGTACATCTGATAACTGGAGTAAACAGCGAAGAAACTGAGTTATCTTGAACCGTGTTCAGAAGCATTAGCACAGCAGGGGGTTACATGCGTGTTTCGCAGGCGAAATACACATAGGTTTTTAAAGAAGTGACTTTCAATTCAATTCAATTTACCAGCTATAAACCGTGTGTCATAGGTGCATTGGTTCCAGCTGCTACATTTCTGATCACCGGAAAACGGGAAAGTGGAGCACACAACCAAGCATTGGAGGCGAAGGCATGTTCTGTTTGTTCGGAAATTGGGTAGCTACACATTGAAGGCTATAGTGTTGATGCACGAGCGCTACTGACTGCGCGATTGGATCATTTCCGCCACTGGTGATTTGGGTCCCGGGGTCCCCATCCAGGGAGGCGGCAGTTGCCCACCCGACTAAGTTTACTGGGTAGTGTTTTCGTACTTCGTTGCCAGGTCATGCATTGTCCACCTCTAAGTCGCTTCCACTCAGCACAGGGCTGGGAGAAAAGAGCTCTGTGAGGTAGACGGTCTTCTGGCATGCGGAGTACATATCCCAACCAGCGCAATCTATGAAGCGTGAGTAATTCATTTATCGCAGGAGAGTTCCTTCTTCCTAAGACCATCTGGCGTACCTCAGCATTACTAATCTGATGTTCCCACCAGGCCTGGCCAATGCTGCGGAGACACCGACGATCAAACACTGACATCTTCCGTACGTCCTCTGCGCGTAGGGGCCAGGTCTCGGATCCAAAAAGCAGTATGGATCGCACCATCGCAGTGTAAACTCTTCCCTTGACAGACAAGCTCATGTCACGGCAGCGCCATAGGTGTCGGAGGTTGGCAAAAGCTGCCCTGTCCTTTCCGATTTGAGAAATAATCTCATCTCCAGCCAGTCCACCGGGAGTTATACAGGTGCCAAGGTAAACAAATTTATCTACCACGTCGATTGGATCACTTGCAAGCATGAGGTGTGGATTTGATCCCACCCAGTCTCGTAGCAGCACTTTACACTGCAGGTGTGAAGCGCATGACAAACCATGCGGCAGTTATTTAGGTTATTCAAAATCGTTTGCACTTGGAAAGGATATGAACCAAGGAGAGCAATATCGTCTGCATACTCAATGTCTGTGAGGGAACGTCCCAATAGCAGTTCGACTCCCAAAGTTTCAGAAGCAGGCAGAGAAATTTCAAGCAGCATATCAATAAGGAAGTTGAAGAGGAAAGGAGAAAGAGGACAGCCTTGTCTTATACCACTGGACGTGGTGAATTCAGGCGAGAGCCTCCCGTGTACTCTTACGCGCCCACAGGAGTTCACATACAGTGTTCTCATAAGGGATGAAATTTGGAAGGGACATCTTTGATCGCCAGACATTGCCGAAGTTGCTGACGATCGACAGAATCAAAAGCAGCTTTCAAATCCAGAAAAACGACCAACGTAGGACGTCTGAAGGAATGGCGCTGTTCAAAGATTTGTCTCAAGGTAACGATATGGTGGACGCATCCTCGCCCAGGGCGAAATCCAGCTTGATTCTCACGAATCTGTCTCTCCCGATACCCCATCAACCTGCGCAAAATAATGCCAGAGAGCACCTTAGATGCGACGGATACCAGATTGATACCACGATGGTTTTTAACATGACGCTCTTGCTCCCTTTTTGAAAACTGGGATGATGGTCGAGGAGCTCCATTCGGCCGGTATTCTATTTTTGTTCCAAATCTTCTGCTGTATAGTTGTCAGATTGTCCACCTTCTTTGAAGAGAGCAGGGTGTAGATCGTCCGTGCCAGGTGCCTTGTCGCGCTTCAGGATTGAAATCCCACGCTGGATTTCGGTTGCTGATGGTGGGTTGGTGTCAATGTTCCATTGGGGCCCGCTTGGTTCTTCCAGCGGTTGTGTTGAAGGAGACCAGGTGAACTGCTCTAGAAAGTGTTCAGCCCGCCGCTCAAGATGGCGATTGAGGGAGTGAATTGCTGTTCCTTCTTTTTAGCATACTGCCTCACTGACACCTGCCTTCTTTTGACCCGTTGATCGGATCAGTTGAAACAGGGCGTGGATGTCGCCTGCAACGAAAGCCTTCTCCATCTCCTGGGCCTTCGAAATCCACCAGCATTCTCTGTCATTCTTTAAGCTCCTGATTAGCAGGTGTTTGATGGAGCTGCGTACGCTATCATAGTCGCTAGTTGCTGGTATGACCTTTCTGGCAGCGATAAGATCTGCTGATCTCGAAAATATCCAGTATTCGTTGAGTCAAGTCAGATGGGTTGGACAAGCAGTTCTGAAAGCTGACAGCATTGCTTCTTTAACTCGCCTCCATCCATCCTCCAAGCAATCTTCATCGTCCACATGACTGTGCATTTCCAGCAGCTTTCTAGCCAGATCAGCTCGATACTCTTCAGCTGCTGAAACGTGTCGATGTTTAATGGAGTCGCTCTGTTTCCGCACGCATAGTGCCTACGGAAAGCGAAGTGCTAAGCGGGTCCGCACGATCGCGTGATCAGAGTCAAGTTGCGTACCCCGAAGGAACGACAATCCTTAACTGAGTCTCCATCGGTCCATATGGTCCCATTGAGTCCACGACTGTCTTGCGGTAGGTGGCCTCCAAGTAACTCGGTGTGTGCGTTCGTGTTGGAAGTTCGTACTGGCCAGGAACAGACGATGATCTGCACACGACTGAAGAAGCCGCTCTCCATTATCCGTACGCACAGCATCGACTCCAAATCGACCACCTAGCTGCAATTCTTCCGGACTTGGTCGTCCAACTTGGGCATTCATATCACCCGCCAGGATCACTATATCCGTTCTTCTTGCCAAACGAAGCAGTCGCGACAGATCTTGATAAAACTCGCCCTTCTCAGTCTCAGAACTGCTATCTGTTGGGGCTGATACGACAAAAACACCGTTTACCGCATCGACCTGCGTTGACCTTAATTGAGCCAGACAAGCACACAGCGCAGAGACAGCTGTTTACTGGGATCCGGTCCACTAAGGCGCTTTCAGTCTTGGGTCTGAGCGCAACTCCCACACCGTGGATACCACGATCCATTGCGTCAGGATCACCGGATGTCCGAAGAGTGAAATGTGGACATCTGGGCTCGCCCTAAGCGGCTTGAGGTACATGACCGAAGTGGGGTCTTGTATGCGAGTTTCGGAGACGTAACATACATAGAGAGGGAATGTAAGGTTTCAGCAAGGGAAGCCTGTTACCCAATTTGACATAGAGTACGAACATTAAAAGCTGCAACGTGGATCAGATCTTTTGAAGTTAGTAGGTGATTATTTTGGTTTATTTTCTGGGCGATGGTTGAGATACAGAGCAGTGGCTAGTAGATTGGCAGATGGGTTGATTGCACTGCATTGTACGATGGATTGGGAGGAATGAGAGGGAAGGCTGGTGAGCGAAGAGCTGCAAAGGCAAATGATACTTTCCGGTCACCCAGGCCGAAAAGGAAGTTCAGTTGAGGTACCCTACCTTGAGCCTTTGACTCAAAAGTCTGACCCACAAGACAGTGGGAGGATGTTTTGTTCGAGGATCCTGCCCCTTGCCTCTGACTCAAGAGTCTGGACCGCGAGACAGCGGTTGTTAGGGTTTTCTTGAGGGACCCTTCCCGTAGCCAATGACTCAATAGTCTGACCTACTTGGCTGTAGGGGGCCGCCCTGGCCCGAAGGTGGAGTAGGGCATTACTGTCTCACTCCTGATGCGGCTGCGCACAGCAGGTGGCCTTTTGAGCAGCACCGGGCTCGTTGGTTTTAAAAGTCGGGCTGCTCCTCGTTGGCCTTCCTGGCATGGTTTAGCTTTTAGGAACTGAGTTCCAGCCAGAATAGTCTAGAGGACCATTGCGGCACAGAAGCCCGATCCTCACGACAAGGTGGCAGCTTTGGGTCGGGAAAGAACTGATGTCAGCAAAGGTTTGTTGAAGTATTTGGAAAGGCACGGATATTAAACACAGCTACGCTGAACAGGTTTATGGGTGTTAGAAGTGCATGATGCGGTTTTGTTTCTGGTCAGAGGGCTGGCCATTGAAGCTGGCATTACAGGGCCATAAACGAACGAGGATGTGCTGACATGGGTAGTAACTGGTGGTGGAGATGGAAAAGCACGGATACCAGCTGTGAGCAGACTGTTAATGCTCTACTAGGACCCGAAACCTAGTTATATGGACAGAATGCTGAGAGCACTAACAATGATAGTTTTGTCAAGTGAAAATGATTACAATAGGTATACACGTGAACAAGGGACTTAGGAAGGTTTGTTTGAGGCACCCATCCCGGGTCTTTGAGTTATAAGTATGAGGCACAATACAGTGAGAGAGAAGGGCTTTGTTTTGGGACTTCATCCGTAGCCTTTGACTCAACAGTCTCACTCAAGAGAAGTGTCAGGTTTTTTGGTAAACCATGCCTGAAGCTAGTGACTTAACTGTTTGACCCAATTGGCTGTAGGAAGCCTGTAACGTCAACTGCTTCCGGACCCACTGACTAACCTTGTCTGGGGTTGCTTTTTTGTTTTAATGTACACCCAGACTGCAATTTGGACTTTACATTTTTGTGACCTGGCAGTATCCCAGCCCTCGTGCTTCCTTCGGGTGGCATGGCAGCTAGGCACTGAAAGGATGCTACAGCTGAACGAAATGAAACCTAAAAATAACGTAACTGTTATATCGGAGGTGAGTGAAGGTAAAACCACCGGGAGAGGGCACTTGAAGCACAAGTTGGAACTTGAATTAAAGCTGTCCGGTCGGCTGTGAGTGGTTCATCGGCATTTTCAGAAACATGAACTTTCTGCTTTCCCTGGCCGTTGCCAAGGGGCCGGTTCCCTCCATAACTTTTCTGACTTGGTCGGTCTATTGGTTCGGTTACCTTAATTGGTCTGTTAAGGGTGGCATAGGTGATGCATTAGTTATTTCAGCCAGGCGTGAAGTGAAAAACGTTTCAAACAGCACACTGGAGTCTGATGGCTGCCTCTCTAATTTAAGAACAAGGTGTTAAGTCGACCACAGCTGACGTGCCGTGCTGGTGAACGCAACGAATCACCGGAACGTATTTTTCGGGGATAATTCCGTGTTATGTCTTGGCGACGGTGGTGAAAGTGCTACGTCGGTCCTTGGCATTCCGCTCCGTCCACTATGATATATGGAATGTCATGGTAGCTTGGGACAAAGGAGGCAAGGAGGATCATTATAATTGTGTTTATAGGGTAATCACAGGATGTTCCACAAAGTCCCGATAGAACCGCCGTCAGGGACGAGAAGACCCGAGCCACAAATGCTCGATCCTGATTGGCTGACATCCTGATCAAGCAGTGCATGTTTTCGTTTATTCTACAGCCTGCATGTGACGCACCTGTCCAACCAACGTGAGCAGCTGGCCCTCGGACTCTTCACCCTTGAGGACGCTGTTTAATCTCGCTGCTTAATCCCGGTTCTGACGACTAAGGAGGCGACACAGGGGGCTACTGTCGTATGTCGGCCCGTCCACGTGGCAGTGATCATGCTGGCCTGGGTTCGGTTAACCTACACCTTGGGGGGTGTCACGGCTGTCCGGTATTTTATGCAACTTGATTGCATCGTGGGGACACAGTCTGTTGTTTGAAACTGATTTGCTTGGCGTGACCGTGCCTGTGATCAGGCTTGTACCGCGTGTTTGACACAGTATTCGACCCTGTATCCATGCCTTAAAATCGGCATCTGACCCCTGCGTAACTGCTGCGGTGTCCCTTCTGCTGCTCCATCCCTTCTTGACTTTTCGGAAATGGGTGGGACTATTTGCCTGAAAGTAGGACCGTTGACTGAACGATGGGAACCGTGGGTACAACTTTGCAGGCTGCCGGCTGGATTTGCCAAAATGGACTGAAATGAGAGGTTAACCGGTGCCTGACACCACGAGCTGAACAGCCGCTGTGTCGTATATGCTCCGAGTGGTCTCCGGGTTGGCCGTAATAGTAACAACCATA
This sequence comes from Clonorchis sinensis, assembly GCA_003604175.2. Classification (NCBI taxonomy): domain Eukaryota; kingdom Metazoa; phylum Platyhelminthes; class Trematoda; order Opisthorchiida; family Opisthorchiidae; genus Clonorchis; species Clonorchis sinensis. The sequence goes on from CM030369.1 coordinate 140,350,004, forward strand.
AAATCATCAGGATGTAGTGTTCCCGTGAACGTATTCCAGCCGTCTGCAGTTGGTTCGTTACAAACGCCATTGAGCGGTTCATCCAAGAGCTGAAGCTCGTCAGTCCAATGTAGGCCTAAGAGATCGAGGACTATATATTTCATGAGTTATTGGACACCAGCTGAAGGGTCCCAGGCAGTTTAAGGCAGGGTCCGTGGTTCGAACCTTGCCTCTGTCTCTCGACTTCCCCTGTCTAGGCTTGGGCAACCTGGCAGTATCCCAGCCCTCGTGCTTCCTTCGGGTTGCATGGCAGCTAGGCACCGAAAGGGTGCTACAGCTGAACGATTTTTTTAAGGCTTCCACCGGACACATTACGAATGGTCTACTTTGTCACCCACCAGTAACCTTCCAGTTATTTTCAGGGTTTGTTTTGAAATCGGGGTAAGGTCGAAATCTGTATCAAGTTGGTGTGCCGTTAATACTCATCGTGACGATTTTCGTCGGCGGGGTAATTTCTTCCTGAATGTTGCGGTAAAAGCCGTTGAGTGTGTCCTCCAGTGAAGCGAGTGTTTGCGCAAGCTCCTTAAGTTGTTTCTGCAGCATAATCCGTGGTCTTTTCGGGCGCACCTACTGAACGTATGGTTTCCGTAGGAACAAAGACGTGAAGAGGGCCAGTCTTTACCGAAAAATCAGGCTGTCGGCGGTTTCCCTGGGGTCCGCCTGCCTTTTGGAACTTACTTTGGATATCACATCAGGCTGAGAGGACTGAGAATGTCCATTCATTGCAGCATCGGCCTTGAGATTGATAAGATTCTGGCATTTGGTAGTAAGTTTCTGAAGTATCAACTTTGGGTCCTGTCCAATTCGATTCAATAGCCGGGTAAAAATATCTGCACCTTGTGGCGATTGAAGGCCAGTCACGAAGATGAGACACTTGAATTTATATTCAGTCACAGTGTTCGGCTTAAGAGTTCGTATTTACGATGAGATCTTCGGAATCCCTTATAATGCTCTCGAAATGCTGATAACGAATACTGAACAAGAGGCTTTGCTCGCCGAGCATCCGGGCCAGGATCTTGATGGTATCTGCCAAGCCAAGGTCACGATGGAGTTTGGGGGACATGAAATTTGTGAACCGGCCATGCTAATCTGCTTCCATTTTCTGCAGCAACAGTCGAAGTTTCCATACCTTATCAGCCAGTTTGAAACGTCTCCTCATATCTGTTGAATGAACGCCCAAATATTCGTCCAGATTCTGAGCCGAGATTGAGTACAGCAATGGAGTTAGCAGCAGCATCTTTGGAAGAAGACGTAGGCTCTAGCGTTTCAGCCGACATACTATGCGTCAGAGGTTTGACAAGTCACATTTGGGCCTTTTCGAACGGCTTTGTTCCTGCAGTAGGATCAATTGGGGCTGCTCTATCGAAGTAGACATCGTGGGTTCCGGCTGCCCCATGCCATGCTGACGGTGGAGCGACTCGCATGTCGGTCCGCGCATTCAGATCCGCCAACTGTCGTACGTCAAAAGATTGGGTAGCTCGAGATAGCTCCTTATGGGGAAAAAGAAAGATTACTTTAATCGTATTTATGGGTTCATTACAGAATGATTCACAAGGTCCTAAAGGGTTCTTCGCAAGTTGCGAGCGAGATTCGTCGAGCTACAATGTTAGATCCTGATTGGCTGACATTTTAACCAATCAAGACATGCATTCGTTTAGTCCGTAGCCCGCAAGCGAAGCATCTAATATATCGGTGTGATGTTCGATGTTAACCCTCGGACATTCCGAGACGCCGAGTCCGGTGGCCACGACCATAAGCCCTCGCGAGTTCATGTATTCCAGGCCCGAAAAGCGGCTTCGTTGCGTTGCTGAGTGGAGGCCCCTAATTTTGGGCACAAAACTAACGTGCATAAGCCTCAGCTACATGTCCAACATTACGCCTGCTAAACAGCGAACAGCTAAAGTCGTTGGGCTGAAAGTTGCTCAGTATTCCAACGACAAAGCGCTCCAAACCCCTGCCTGGAACATTTCATTGTGCTTTCTATGAAACTACGCTTAAATTTTGGGAGTGTCTTACTAATCTTGTCTGCAGCCCATCTTACAAGTGGTGTGATAATTTCTCCTGACATTAGAAATTGAGTGACCCTGATCAAAGGAGATGACTAAAAATATGTACGCTCAATGAAATTCAGGGTTGTGTGGGGGGTTGGCGATACCTTGTAAAAGCAACTGCTCTGATATTCTAAACACCTGCGCACCTTCGACTATCTGGCCATCCAGGGACGAGCATGATATTACCCGCGAAAATTTAGCTAACTACAATTATACTACACAACAATTTGACCTCACCTCCTAGCCTAGTGGCTTGGGGAAAATTATTTCCAGCACACCAAGCAGCCTAGTCTCTGGCTACTCAATGAATTCTTATAAACTGCACGCAAAGCTGGGTTGGCGCTTCGCAGTAAACATAGATAAAATTTGAAAACGATCGGCCACCTTTACGTTTGTGGCATTTTGCACCTTTCTTTTGCTTCTAATATAACAACGCGTTTTGTACCTTTCTTTTGCTTCTAATATAACAACGCGTATTTTGTCAATTGCATAAAAGTTTTTTGTTAGAATACGAAAACTATGAAAACGCGCATTTGTACACTTTCATGCAATAAGAACGTAGTCACCTGCTTCGACTCCCTCCTCTGATTTCGCTTGCGCTTACAGCGAGTTTCATACGCTAAATCTGGTATGAAAGTTTTCAGACTATCTCCGTAATTTATGCGTGAGAACTGTTCAGAAGAAGACCCCTGGACAACCATGATTGGATTATTATTTATTTCCTGACCTGGGCCAACGACGAACTATTATAAAGAGAACGACCCTTAGTGAGTCCGTTCAATCAGACATCTTTGTTATTGTGTACTACCCCTAGGGAGTCTGTTCAATCAGACATCTTTGTTATTGTGTACTCTAGCGTTACCATTTTTATTTCTTTACCACGCATTCCTGGCAAAGTATCTTTTTGGGTGGATGGATCACCACACATTTGAAGTCCGATTGCTTAGCTAAAATGGAGTACACTGATGCTGGTGGGTGTGTAGAGAAAACCCTTTAATGAACGTGCCAGCACAATACGTGAGTTTGCAGAATGAGTGCCACGCCACGACCCCTAAGTTTCGTACGATGGTAGATCCGCTGATGCAAGCTAAAGACCACTGAGATGCTCGTAGATCAATTGGAGGTAATCACTGAAACGGAGCAAGAGAAAGTTAACCGGGACATACTTCTGACCGGCGGATTGAGCGTGCTAATTTAGAGTTCACGAATGAAGAAGGTGACGTACAGCTTCGTAAAGTGCACCAAACGAGGCCTTACGTAGAAAGCCAGACGAATCTCTGGCAGTGGACTAACTAATCACAAAGTTGAACATTTTGCCGTACAAATCCAAAATGACCTGGAAGCCCGTCCCAGCCGCAATGAGTCACAGTGCTTTTCGGGTTTGGACGTCTTGAATACAAATGCTTCCGTTTTGGAAGTTTTCTGGCCACCATTTTGCAGTACTTTATTGGTCTTTATTTTTCCATGCAATTAATGTACACAGAACACTTCGGATATTCAAAGTTTACGGCAGCTGATCGCTGGGGCGTCTTACATTTACTTTCGAGCGCCAGATTACCGTTTGCAAGGATTGATTGAAAATTATCACGCGGGTCCACCATATTGGGTAACAAAGGCCCACAATACACACAAATTTCACCCTTCGCTATAGGTCTGTCCGACGGACCTGGCAGCTGGACTGCAAACCCCATATCATCAATCGAAATGACATCATCAGTGCGGAGTTTATAAGTAGATTCATTTTTTGCTTGTACATATATGGTTTCAACCAGTATCTTATGTCCTCTAAGCGATTGGCTACTCTCGGGTTGGCATCCGCGTAAGTTGGTTTGTCAGCTTGTAATGCTGTTCGCGTTGCGACTGCATTTTTTGTATTCGTGAGATTTGTTGGAAGCCTTCAGTTCAAAAGTTCTGCTCTTTCCCTTCGGCACTCACGAAGGGGGACCAGAACTGACGATTTGAAGATGTCCAAAATAACAAACTAGCTACGAGAAAGCGAAATCTCAACGTGATACTAAAACTTGCGTTTGATGTTCATTTTCAGCGTTATGAGAGAAATGACACCTGGCTTTACCGAGTTCAAACTCCTAGTTTCTCACGAGGCAACATTACAAAACAATTTGAAGTCTGTCAAAAAAGCCGTACAGCAACATTACAAAACAATTTGAAGTCCGTCAAAAAAGCCGTACATCGTTTGCAAAATGGCCTTCGATTAAAAATTTGCAGTTAGACAGGCCGCTCATTAGAAGCACACCCAATTTTTTTTTTCGCCGAAACCATATGGTTTTCGAAGTTGTGACTTTTGCGTGGGGTTGCTCCAATCCACTTGCACCTGTAGGTGATATGTTGCTCATGGCATTTTGTTTAAGTGAGCAAAATTTCAAGGTCGCGTGCCATCTCCAATTTGCATTTGGTTACCGGTTTTCGAGAGGTAAAACACGAAATCGCACAGTGCCATATTCTAGCGTTCTTTAAGAATGAAAATAACATCTACAGAATATCTAACGCAAATTCCATCCGGGAAAATCGGCCAGTGACGTTTGTTTGCTTTATACTCCCCAAATTTAACAAACGATATAATTTTGTTCTGTGAACTTCGTCACAACACATTTTCTTCTGGAGCTCAGATTTCATTAGGTACAGCATTGTCAGACCACAGCATGAATTGTGCAGTGGAGATGCGAGGACCATCTCTCTGATGATTGCCTTTCCCAGCTATGCATAACTAGCCTGTGGACAATACAGCGTCATGAGATGACCTTAGGTAAATTACCAAAATATCGGTATCATTTCCATTGGGAATATGACTCATCATAGGTGGAATACGTCATAAAGTGGTCATCATGATAACGGTAGCCGCCGTCACTTACCTCGACTACTTATCGTAACGGCTAGACCCGTGTCTGTGTGACGCTGATTATGAGGCCGCACCTATACAAGGCAATCTAATCAATCCAATGACGGCCTTTCATAACTGTGTGCGTTTTCAATCATCTCGAGTTCTCATTGAAACCGTTAGTCCCGCGTCTACGTGCGACGCTGCCTAGGAAGCCTCACCTATGTACAGTAACTTAATCCAGTGACCAGCGGCTGTCTCTCATACTCAACTGTACGCGATGTCGCTTACCTTTGCCACCTAGAGTAAACTCCAGGCCATTATCTACGCAAGCCGGTGAAAATAAGGCCTCCACTGTGCGTGATAGCCTAGTCCGACGGCCTGTCATAAAAAGTTCAGCTGTAGCATTCTTTTGGTGCCTAGCTGCCATGAAACCAGAAGGAAGCACGAGGTAGGATACTGCCAGGTTGCCCAAGCCTACACACGGGAAGTCGAGAGGCAGAGGTCGTATTCGAACCGCGGACCTTTTGGCCAGTGAATTCGCGCTCTAAACACCGATCCATCTCGCCTGTCATACTCATAACTGTACTCGATGTCGCCTAACTTGGCTACTCTTCGTACCTCCTAGGCCTGTGTCCATGTGCGGCATTGCTTATGAAGCACTGGTTATGCGAGGTAACCTAGTCCGTCGTACTCATAACTGTACGCGTTGTCGCATATCTCTGCTACCTAAAATAAATTATGAGCGACAACCTAGTCCGTCATACTCATAACAGTATGCGTTGTCGCTTATCTTTGCTGCTTAAATTAAACACCAGGTCAGTGTTTATGCAAACCGATGAATACCAGGCCTCAACTACGCACACAAACCTAACCTAACGGCAAAAGACGGACGTCTTACTCACAACTGTAGCCGATATAGCTTACCTTGGCTGCTTACCGTAATTGCTAGGCCTGTGTCTGTGTGCAACGCCGAATATGAGACCTCAACTGAGCTCAGGAGCCTAATCCGATGGCCAACGACGGCCTGTCACGATCAAAACCGTACTCAATGTTGCCTACCGTGGCTACTTATACTAACTGAAGGGCCCGTACACGTACCCGTAACTGAATATTGCCCCAACTATACATAATAGACAAATCCAACGACCAACGGCAGTCCTCCATATCCATACATGGCATCCGTCTGCCAACCCTATAGCTAAATATACACAATCAACTTCAACAAATCACGTTTCTATTTATTTGTTGC